>CM057462.1:12500-497500 GCA_030035585.1 Dugong dugon
TGTGCATATATACTCATGTAAAGAAAACGAAAATCCTCACAACTGGGGCCATAAACAAATAAAATAAGTGCTGAAGAAATTGAAGTTATCTAGGATTTCATCCTACTTGGATCAACAATCAACCACCATGGAAGCAGCCGTCAAGATATCAAAGGACATATTGCACTGAAGCAAATCTGCGGCAAAAGACCTCTTTAGAATCTTTACAAAGCCAAGATACCACTTTAATGACTATGGCGCACCTGAACCAAACCAGGGTATTTTCAACCACCTCATATGGATGCAAACACCGGACAATGAAAAAGGAGGACAGAAGAATTGACGCATGCGAATTGTGTTGGCAAAGGAATATTTACTATACCATGGACTGCCAAAAGAATGAACACGTCAGTCTTGGAGCAAGTACAGCCCAAATGCTCTTTAGAAGTGCGGATGGGGGAAATTCATCTCGCTTACCTTGGACACATTATCAGGAGAGACCAATCGCTGGAGAAGGACGTCATGCTTGGTAAAGAGGGTCTGGGAGAAAAAGGGAGACCCTCAATGAGATGGTTAACACAGTGAATGTAACGATGGGCTCAAACATACCCAGAATTGAGAGGATGGCACAAGACCAGGCAACATTTCATTCTGTTATACGTGAGGTTGGCACGAGTCGGAGAAGACCCAACGGCAACTAACAACAACAGCAACCCTTGTGGCCGTGCGTGTCTGTTTCCAGCTCTGCCCACTCGAATGGCCAAGAAGCAATGACACGTCAGTAGCAGCGCGCTCACCTAGCGTCCACACCGTGATTTCGTACTTCCATTCCCCACTAACAGGAACCAGGCCTCCTTGGACAAAGGGTTGATTGAAGTGGGGGATGTAGAAGACTGTGGTCAGGGCAGATGGAGGGACAGGATCAACGTGACAGTGCCAGATGCCATGGAGGCCACAGTCACTCAGACATGGGCTACAGGAAGATGTGTTCTGAAAAGTCTTTGCAGTGTGTCCTGAGACTGGTCACTCTCCTCTGTGGGCACAACTTCATCCCCTAACAGAACAGGGGGTTCGATCCTCATCATCTGGATTCCTCCTGATCCTTACCCTGTCCCTTTTCCTCCTTCCATACCCATCTGCAACAATATAGTTGCAACTCCCTTCTGGGAGGGGGTGGGCAGGTCCACACCAAGAGTTGGTGAGGCGAGCTGGTTTCCATTTTCTAGCAGAATGGAGGTTTTTGGTGGTGTTCCAAACCTGGCCCAGGAGGGGATGAGGTACACCAAACAGAGGATAGCTACTCCCATGGTAAAACCCGGAGGGATGCAGCCCTCCTAAGGCAGTGAGAACCCTGAAAATATCTCGAAGGAGGGAAGGTGCTAGAGTACAAACTTTAAGGAGGGGCCAAAAAAATCGGCAATCATGATAAATAAGACTTCAGTGCAGTGCCTCTAAAATTAGAAAGTAATGCAATCCCGGACAACAGGAGAAAAACACAGAACAAAATTCAAACTCACAAAAAAAAGACCAGACTTACCGGTCTGACAGAAACTGGAGAAACCACAAGACTATGGCCCCCGGACACCCTTTTAAGTCAGAACTGAATTCACTCCTGAGGTTCATCCTTCAGCCCAAGATTAGACAGGCCCATAAACCAAACAATAACAAACATAGTTCAACCATGTATACCGGACTAAATGGGCAGATCAACCCAGGGGCAAGGATGAAAAGGCAGGAGGGGACAGGAAAGCTGGATGAATGAAAATGGGGAACCCAAGGCAGAGAAGGGAGGAGTGCTGACACATCACGGGGTTGGCAACCAATGTCACAAAACAATATGTGTATTAATTGTTTCATGAGAAACTAATTTGCTCTGTAAACTTTCACCTAAAGCACAACAACAAAAAAAAATTTTAAGTAATGCAAAAAAAATCAATGATGAATAGAGAAAAACAAAAGGCAGGACCCTAACAGTGTCTTTCTGAGCCATATTAGCAGCCTCCATCTTGGATGATGCCTCAGCCTCCCTGTTGAGCCCCTTCCTCACCCTGCTAGCTGGTGCCCCACACCGGGCTGCACCTAGCTGCCCCACAAAACCATGCTACAAAAACACCCAGGTTTTCCACTTCTCAGCTCCCACAGCTGCCCCACTTAGTTTTCATAGCCACTCTGTCTTACTTCCTGCTCTTCAGTTTCAAAAGGACCAATGGTCACTTATCCCGTGAAAGTCCCCTCATCCCACCCTCAGACCCTCATAAAGGCTGGGTCCCAGATCAGAACTCTCTCTCTCTCTCTCCACCCACGTCCTCCCTGCCAGTGCTACAGGTGTGCCATGTAGTCCCCAGGACCTGTGAGTAATAAAGTTATTTCCATTTTTGTGTCTTGTGGTTGAAGCGTGACTTTCCGTCCGGGACAATATACATAACCTGGGCTGTGGGAGACCGCTCCCTGTCTTCCTCCGCTCAGAGTGACAGTTGAGTTAAAATCAGCAAATTCACAAAGGAAAATGTGCACCTTTATATACATGCTTTAATGTATTTTCACTTCTTTACGTGTTTCCAATCGAGAACTCTCAAGCTTGAAATTTTTTCTTCACTAAGTGATGATCTTAACTAACTTTTTGTTTAACATCATTTTTCAAATTAAAAAAAAAAATTAGTTTCATTAATCCTGACCACTGAGTTGCTTGGCATCCCTTAAATACTTCCTCATTCACCCTAACCTGGCCCCTGGTGGGGAGGCGGGTGTGTGGAGCCCACAGGTCAGAGTCCAGGCCAGAGGAGGCCCAGCCTCTCCCTCTCTGGGCCCCTCTGCTCTCCGCCTGTTTCCTCCCTCCAGATCGTGCTAACGCTCAGTGACTTTTGAATATAGAGCTAGTGCGTTACTTCTTGCTGTCTCCACGATTCGGCTCAAGGGACGGATGGTGCGCCCCACTTCAGTTTCAACTTTCAAATCCATGGCTTAGAATTATCACACTGAATTTCAGCGACTCGGCGGACGGCCACGAGAGGGCGCGCGCAACGCCGGTTCTGCCCACCCAGTCCCCGAGCGTGGGAACCGCCTGGTGCTCGGCCGGGACGGACCTGGGCGCCGATCCCACAGCGAGAGGAGGAACTTGCCAAGGGATCCACCACCCCAGGGCGCTCTCTCAGTACTACGATGCTGCTATCATCCTAACCCACTCACTCACTCCTTCCGCAGGAGCCAGTGAGCCCCAGTCCTGACCGAGCCGTCAAAACCAGCTCCCCAACTCTGCCTTGGGCACTTGCAGGCCCCCACTTGGTGACCGCCCCTGGGACAGTCCACGGCCTGCACAGGGGGACGCGAGGGAACGTTCGGAAGCCAACCGCCATGATGACCCCGACAGCCCGTATAGAGACCACTGTCAGCAGAGCTGCTCCTCACCGACCCCTGGGCGAGGGGACCCAGAGCAGCCAATTCCCCCGGGGTGGGGCGGGGCAGTCCGCAAGGGAGGGAAGATCGGGTCCGCGCCCTTAAAACCCTTATAACCCCCCATAAATCGTCAGCTCAAGACCTTCAAATGTCAGCCTGGGAGACCCCAGATCTCCTCCCAGATCCCGCCAGTGTGAGGGACCCCCAAATCCCCTCAGCACTAAAGACCCCGGGCCACGGTGACTGCCACAAAGTTAGCGCCGCACTAATGTTTAAATAAACGACATGGGTACTCAGGACCCCTCCCTGTCGACCCTGGCCACCCCAGGGGGAAGTGGGACCCGGATATGCACACTATTAACAGACACTGAATCGCGGCTTCCACAAGGAGTGGGTTCCCCGCGCGGCCCCCTCCTCTTCCGGTGGGGCTGGGGCCGCGCAGACTCCCCAGCGCCGAGAGGAGACCCGCTGGGCGCGGGAGAGCGGCGCCTCGGCCTCCCAGAGTGCCCCAAATGTAAGGGGCGGGGGCTTGGACGCGGGACTCCTCCCTCCCCTGTCCCAGGGACTCTACGGAGTCCGGCGGGGGTGGGACGGCAACGGAGGGCAAGGGCCCCTCGCCCACGGTCTGGAATACCACCGCCGCACTCTCGGCCTTCGTTCCGGCACTGGCAGAGGGCGGCGGGGAGGGGGGTCTCGGGCGCCCCTCCCTCAGTCAGGCCGGCAAACCCTCCCAGCAGGTAGGGGCCGTGGCTCCCCGAGACCCCTGTGCGCGCAGCCCTGGGCTGGGCCTTTCTCCCCAAGCCCTTCAAGCCCCAGGCATGAGCGGGGAGACGGCAGCTGGACCACCCGGCTGGACACCCCATCCGAGGGAGTGCAAATCCCACCGACCCGCTGTGTGTCCCGCGCCAGAAGCTCCCTGTCGGAGCCCAGTGGGGTGGCGACGTCCCCCTACCTCACACAGCCACGCCCCTTGCGCTGCGGCCGCCCCCGCGGAAGTCACGAGGGGCCGGGCGGGCAGGAGGGGGCGGTGCGAGCTGCTAACCAGGCGCCGAGGTACTCCAACCGCTCTGACACTTGGGAGACAGGGACACTGATGATCGGCGGAGCGCTCGCAGGGACGGGGCGCCAGCAGGCGGGCTAGCAGCGGCGGCTAGGGGCGCGGAAGCTCCCCCGGGGACTTCAACTCCACGGGCTTGCTGGGACTGGGGCGCCGCCCTACCCGCGTCCACCCTGCATACCTTCGCAAGGCCGGGCGTGTTCAGCCTGGGAGCGGGTCCCCCCACCCGGGTCCCCGAGTCTCGTACCTTTCAGAAAGCGCGGCACGCGGAGAAACACAAACACCAACCTCTCTCCACACCGCGCTATCAGGTCCGTGCCCCCTACCCTCCCTCCACGCACTTCCCTCGGTAACCTGCACCGCGGCGGGGGAAGAAGTCTGCCGCCCCGCCCAGAGGCCCTGCTGAGGGGGCGGCCTAGGATCGGGAGGCCAGAGGGGAAGGAGGAGTCTAGGATCAAGGAGAATGACCAGGTGTGTGGAGTGAGGAGATAGGAGGGGTCAGGAGAAGGCCCTCTTGTGTGCAGAGTTAGGGATTGGTGGTGCAATGGTTAAGCTCTCGACTGATAACCGAAAGGTGGGCTGTTGGAACCCACCAGTCGCTCAGGGGTTGAAAAGACCTGGCGATGGATTTCTATAAAGCTTACAGCCTAGGAAACCTTATGGGGCCGTTCTAAGTTGTCATATAGGGTCACTATGAGTCAGAATTGACTCCACAGCGCAGAAAAACTATGATTTTTACTAAGAAAAATTCCTCCAACTGATAGCCAGCGGCAGCCAGCAGCTGCTCAGCCACTATCAGGCAGGACCACAAACATCCCGCTCCTCCTGTCCATTGTCATCAAGACCTTGAGCGCTGCATGTAACTCGGTTTCTGCCTTAAACCTGTCAAAACCAGTTTACCAGCCTCAAAAGTGTTCTAAAGTAACGTACACCTCATTATAATAGTAAAATCTCTGCCCAGGGTGGGACTTAGCCACCATTTTGTATACATACTAAAGACAAAGATGTAATTTGTCTTACTGCGCCTGCGCGCCATGATAACCTATGTAGTCCAGGATGTTTGTATGTACGTCCTTGTGAGAGACGGTAGAAAAGGCTCTGCCTCCTTTTGTTGGGGAGCAGAATTTGGGAAATGTTCTCTCTGCTCCTTGCACATGCACCTGCAGTAAATAAACACCTCAGTGTGCTCTGACTGACTGGAAGCTGCACTGGCCAGCGCGGCTTCGGATAACAAATTCTCGCGCCCAAGATAGGGCCAGTACTGACGCCCAGCTCCTGAGTTCGCCTCCCAAGGAACTGCTTCTCCTAGCGCACTGGCTGAATATTCCTGTTCAGGGGAGATTTGTCGCAGTCCTTGAGGCCAGAGCCAATCCCGGACCCTAGGTGGCAAGCAAAGTGAAGAGGAGAGAACAGTGTCCAGCGCCCCAGAAGGAGAGAAGACCCCCTTGGTGAGGACAGAAATAAGTCCTATTTGCAGAAAGCAGACAGACTGTAGATTCTGGTGATACTTAGCCAGTAGAGGTCAGGTCAGACACTTTGGTTTTAAATAGGCGTCTGTAGTTTCAGGTTTTGGTACCATGGGAAATAATTCGAGCATTCCAGAATGTAGTCCTCTAGGGTGTATTTTAAAGACTTGGTCTTATTTTGGGTATGATCCAATGAAAAAGTCTGAAATGAGATTTCTTTTAAACACCACCTGGCCCCACTACCAGCTCAGGGATGGCAAACACAGATCTGAGAACAAATCCTTACATTATCACACCAATGCTGCAGTTAGCTTGGTTGTGTATTACAGAAGGAAAAGTGGGATGAGAAAATGTATGTTGAAGCTTTTATGTCATTGTGGAAAAATAAGAGTTCGCAGAAACAGTGTAAAACCAAGGTTAAAACCGAGGTTAAAGCCTCTGTTTTATCTAGTCCTCTGGAAGAGGACCCAGTTTTAACCGGAGGTCCTAGACCTCCCCTTATCCTGTAAGCCCTCCATCAGCCCCTGAGGCCTCCAGTGCTGAGATGCTTTCCCTGGCGCACGCTCGCCATAGCACCTGATTCAGTCCAAGGGCCCCAGAACCCTCAACAGGGCTATATCCATTGAGGCAACTCCCTGCGCCAGGCAGCAAGAGCCCCAGCCCTGGTCTGAGTGCATAGGCCATTCATGACTTCTCACTCATTCAATTGGGAAAACCATCTACCAGCATAACGAGAGGATCCTAAGCGAATGCATGATCTTTTTGCCTCTACTACTCAAATTGGGCAGACTGTCAAGCCTTATGTGACATTTTACTCACTCTGGAAGAGAGAAGAATGTTTTTTTTGAAAAGCCCAAGAAGCAGGCAGGCTCCACAAGCCAAATGCTGATGACCATCCCCCTGTAAACTTGGCCATACCAGCCACTGAACCGGGTTGGGACCCAAACACCCAGGCCGGCCAAGCCAGATTAAGTCAGTACAGTGACTACTTGTTCACTGGGCTAAAAAATGGGGCATCAAACAAAAGAATTTAAACAAAGTGTCTGAAGTCAAGCAAAAACCAGAGGAAGACACTTCTGCCTTCCTTGAACAAATTTTCAGTTTTTAAACGATTTACTAACCTAGATCCTGAGGCTCCTGACAACGCTTATATGGTGAATGTGATATTCATAGGGCAAAGTGCCCCTGACATAAAGAAATTACAGAAAGTAGACAGTAGTGTGGGAATGGGAATTTCACAGTTGGTAGAAAGAACCTTCAAGGTCTATTCTAACCGAGAACGAGTGCAGGAGAGAAAGGAGAACAAGGGCTCCAAGCAGCAAGTAACTATACTTGCAGCAGCCTTGCCGCCAAAAGAAGGCTTCTGCCCCTGGGCACTGGGGAAGTTTTCCCGGGGTCTGGGACCTGGCCAAAGCTAGGAAAAACCGATGTGCGTGCTGTAAACAGGAAGGATATCGGAAGAGAGAATGCCCTAAGAGACAGAGGGCCCCAAAGGAACCCAAAAAGGTTATGATACAACAAGGGCAAGAGTCAGACTGAGGGAGATCAGGGAGCCAATCTTATTCCAGTTTCCCACGATGAGCCTTTGGTTAAAGTAAAGGTCGGGGGAGAAATGACTGAGTTTCTATTGGACACAGGAGCCACCTATTTGGTTATTAACAATCTGAAGGGAACGTTATCAAATAAATTAATACCAGTGGTGGCAGTTACAGGAACAAAGGCTACTGGAAATTTTACCCAACCCCGTGGAGTGTTTGGTCAGTGACTCCACTTTAACTCACTCTTTTCTCTGTGTGCCATAGTGCCCGGTACCTTTACTAGGGTGAGCTGCTCTTTGTAAATTACAAGCTCAAATCCATTTCCAAGACAGTCAACTGCATTTAACAGTACCAAAAGAGCAAGGGTGGAGAATGCAGGCCCACCTGTTGACCTTCATGATGTCCACTGCAGCCCACACTAAGACTGTGCCTAAACAGATAGAAGATATAGTAGTCCCTGGGGTATGGGCACAAGGGCAAACCAGGCAAACTAAAAATGTTGTTCCAGTCAAGGTAGAAGTGTTACCAGGAATCGACCCACCATGGGTGGCTTAGTCATCTAGTGCTGCTATAACAGAAATACCGCAAGTGGATGGTTTTAACAAAGAGAAATTTATTCTCTCACAGTTTAGGAGGCTAGACATCTGAATTCAGGGTGCCAGCTCCAGGGGAAGTCTTTCTCTCTCTGTTGGTTCTGGAGGGGGGAATGTCCTTGTCATCAATCTTCCCCTGGTCTCGGAGCTTCTCAGCACAGGAACCTTGGGCCCAAAGGACATGCTCTGCTCCCAGCGTTGCTTTCTTGGTGGTATGAGGTCCCCATGTCTCTCTGCTCACTTCTCTCTTTTGTATCTCAAAGGAGATTGACTTAAGACACAATCTAATCATGTAGATTGAGTCCTGCCTCATTAACATAACTGCCACTAATCTCATTAACATCATAGAGACAGGATTTACAACACATAGGAAAATCACATCAGACGACAAAATGGTGGACAATAACACAATACTGGGAATCATGGCCTTGCCAAACTGATACACATATTTTTGGGGGACACAATTTAATCTATGACAACAGGTGAAACAATACCCTCTAAGGCTAGAGGCAAAGCTAGGCCTCCACCCGCTTATCCACCAGTATCTAAAATCTGGACTTACAAGACCATGCCAATCTGCTTATAATACACCAATTTTGCCTGTAAAGAAACCTCATTCCAATCAGTATAGGTTGTTCAAGACCTAAGAGAAATTAACCAAATAGTAGTTACAATCCATCCTGTAATGCCAAACCCATATACTTTGCTAGCCACTCTTCCAGAAGATTTTGCCTGGTTCAATGCTCTGGACTTAAAACATGTCTTTTTTTTTTTTTTTTAAATACACCATTAGAGTCTGAAAGCCAAGAACTGTTTGCCTTTGAGTGGGAATATCCTGAAAGTAGAGGTAAACAACAATTCTGTTAGGGGTTCAAAAATAGCCCCACATTGTTTGACACTGCTCTGGCTAAAGACTTAAGACCGTTAACCCTCCAAAACTGAGTTCTGCTTCAGTATATGGATGACTTGCTCATAGCAAGCAAGACTAAAGAAGAATCAGATTTAAACACTATCACCAGTCTTAACTATCTGGGCAAGACTGGGTACAAAGTATCCAGACCTAAGGTCCAGATTTCCCAAGCCAAAGTTACCCTCCTGGGTTTCCAGCTCTCTCAGAGAAAAAGAGAACTGCTCCCAGAGACACAAGAAGCTGTTTGTGGGTCCGGCAAGACGGCGCTCTAGGCAGAAGCACCACACCGTCCCTCGACAGCAAAGATCCGAAAAACCAAGCCAAACAGAGAATGCAACAATCCTGAAACCCTAGAACATCAAATGAAGAGATAAAGAACTCAGCCGAGCACCAAATGGAGTGAGAATACTGAAAGAGAATGGAGAGCAAAGAGAGATTCACGCAGAGGTCCCCTACCAGCTAACGCAGCGCGGATCCACCATCTTCGACTCCTATCGGAGACCAGCAAACGGGGGTACGAGAAAGCTGCCTCACTGAGCGTCCAGTGGGAGACAAAACAGCCGGTAACTTGCGGTATGCGCTTTCCCACCCCCAACCCTCTTCGCCCGGGCTCGGGCTCCTCTGCTTCCCGCGGCCACAGTCTCTTGACCGGGAAGCGCCAGCTGCTTGGATTCCACACACCCAAGCGGGCGGCTTTCTGGGTGCCATTTGTTGGCTGCTAGTGTTGCTTTTTTTTTTTTTTTTTTTTGTGCTTCTTTTGATTTCTCACTTGCCTCTCACCGCCTCCCCCTCCTTTTGCTCGAGTGCCTGGCTCCAAGTGCCATCTTCGCTTCTTCCTGCGGGGCTGCAGGGCTCCATTCGAGTGTGCAGCTGCTTCCCGGTCTGGGCTGACACGCTGGTGGGATCCTGGGGCTTTTGTTCGTTTGTTCCTCTGCTTCCCGCGGCCACGGTCTCTTGACCAGGAGGCGCCGACTGCTTGGATTCCACACACCCAGGCTGGCGGCTCTCTGGGTGCCATTTGTTGGCTGCTAGTGTTGCTTTTTTTTTCTGCTTCTTTTGATTTCTCACTTGCCTCTCGCCGCCTCCCCCTCCTTTCACTCAAGTGCCTGGCTCTGTGCACCATCTTTGCTTCTTCCTGAGGGGCTCCAGAGCACCAGCAATTTGTGATATACACTTTCCCACTCTCCACCCTTCTTCACCCACACTCAGCCTCCTCTTCTTCCTGCGGACACAGTCTCTTGTCCAGAAACACCGACCTGCACTGGCTGGCTCTCTGAGAGCTGTTTGTTGGCTGCTAGTGTTGCTTTTTTTTTTTTCCTGCTTCTTTCGATTTCTTGCTTCCCTCTCACCACCTCCACCCCCTTTTGCTCGAGTGCCTGGCTCCGTGCGCCATCTTTGCTTTATCCTGAGGGGCTGCGGAGCTCCATTCGAGTGTGGAGCTGCTTCCTGGTCTGGGCTACCGCGCTGGTGGGATCCCGGGGCTTTTCTTCGCTTTGAATTGTTTGTCTGTTTTCTTTTCCTTTTCTTGAGTTGGGAGCCCTTTCTGGCCAGGCGGAGCTGCGTGCCAGGGAGACTCCCCTTCGGCTCCCACAGACGTGCAGAGGGATCCCTGAGGACATTTCTTTTTTTGTTGGTTTTTTTTCCCCTGTTTTTTGGGGGGGCCTTTCTTGTTCTTTTTTTTTTTCTTTTTTTGTTTTCTTTTCCCTCTTTTTCCCTTTTGTCTTTCTTCGTTGCTCAGTTTCTTGTCTCTCTATATCTTCCTTCTCTCTCTGATCCCTGAATACCAGGCATTGTAAGCCTCTGCGCCTTCTGGCCAGGCTGTGCTGCGACACCTGAGAGCGACTTCCCCAGACCTCATAGCTGCATCGGTGGGATCCCTGGGAACTTTGCGGTTCTTTGACCTTTCTGATTTTTATTTGTTCATTCTTTTCTTCCTCTTCCCCTTTCTGTTTTTCTCCATTTCATAGTCTCACATCTCTCCATTCTAATGGCAAGCTCCCCTAGCATTCTTTTTTGTTTGTTTGTATGTTTTTTGGCTCCTGTTCCTCCCTCCTCTCTCCCATATCCAGCTTAGCGCCACACATAACCATCTCCCCGCGGCATCCTGCCTACCTGCACCGTGCGCTTGACATCACACCACCAAGCAGTGCAGGCACAGCCTACAGGAAGCTGCCCAGCACTGATTACTGACCCGCCCTGGTGGCTGTAGTGAGTGCCACAAACAACCCGTCCCAGTGGCTCGTCTTCAGCTAGGCCTGCCCTGCTGTACCATATCTGAGTGACTGAACTTGCCAGTTGGAGAAGGAGGCAAAAAGTATTGCGCGCACAGATGAGCAAACAACAAAGAGCACGCAGTCTGCCTGCCCAGACATACTCAAATTTTTTTTTAAACAAGGGACGAAACAAACAAATCTACAATCAATAAACGAGAGAAATATTTACTGAATGCCCCAAAAACCGCAAACAATATCAAAACATTTACAAAAACAGGACAGGATGGTTCCAGTAGGCGTCCAAATTAAAACACCAGATGACTCTCCTGTGAAAGAAAATGCACTAGAAGTACCTGATAGGGAATTCAAATCTCTAATACTCAGAATTTTCCAAGAACTGAGGCAAAAAGCTGACAAACATGAGAAAAAAATAGACAAATTCATGGAAAATACAGACAAAAAATTGGAAGAATTCAGGAAGATGATGCAGGAAGAAAATGCCAAAATAAATTCACAACTAGAAATTAAACAAAAACAACAATTAGAAATCCAAAAGATAAACAACAAGATTTCAGAAATGGATGATGTGATAGAAGGGCTGAGAAGCAGATTTGAAACCGTGGAAGACAGGATCAATGGAACCGAAGACAAACACTTGGATACAACTCTGTTTCAGGAAAACTCATAAAAAAGAACAAAGAAAAATGAAGAGACCCTGAGAGTTATGTGGGACACAATTAAAAGCAAAAATTTACGAGTGATTGGCATTCCAGAACAGGGGGAGAAAACAGAAAACACAGACAGGCTCTTTGAGGAACTGCTGACAGAAAACTTCCCCAAAATCATGAAAAATGAAAAGCTGGCCATCCAATAAGCTCAAGGAACCCCATATAGAAGAGACCCCAAAAGAAAATCACCAAGGCATATCATATTCACACTCGCCAAAACCAAAGACAAACAAAGAATCCTGAGAGCAGCTCGTGAAAAACAAGAAGTCACACACAGAGGAGAAACAATAAGACTAAACTCAGATGATTCAGCAGAAACCATGCAGGCAAGAAGGCAGTGGGATGACATATATAAAATCTTGAAAGATAAAAGTTGTCGGCCAAGAATAATATATCCTGCAAAACTCTCGTTCAAATTTGATGGTGAAATTAGGTCATTTCCAGATAAACAGAAACTAAGGGAATATGTAAAAGTCAAACCAAACTTACAACAATTATTAAAGGGAGTTCTTTGATCTGAGGACAAACAGCTTCAGCCCTCAGGCAGGACCTAGGATGCAGGATCGTACAAGCCAGATACCAGTCTAGGAAATGAGCTCTCGAGGACTTTCCAAAACCAAAAGAAATACAACAGGGAATCACAGCAGTCAATCGATGAATGACAACAACATCAAAACAGAGAGAGGGAACAAACAGCATAGGTATAGAGCCTTCTAATGGAGAGGAAGGCAAGGTGATACCAAGTAAGAGTAGACTGCTTCAAACTTAGAAAGATAAGGGTAAAATTCATGGTAACCACAAAGAAAGTTAACAAACCAACTCATAAAAATAAAGATGAAAAACATAAAGTCTCAGCAAAAACAAAACCTACAAAAACAAAAGAAATGAAAAAAAAATCCCCAAACAAAAGTAACTCAGCACAAGAGAGTAAGAAGAACAAAGAAAACTTCAGCACCACAAAAAAAAGCACTACAAAATGACAGCAACAAACTCACATCTATCAATAATTACACTGAATGCAAATGGGCTCAATGCACCCATAAAGAGACGGAGAGTCACAGAATGGATAAGAAAACAGGATTCATCAATATGCTGTCTACAAGAGACACACCTTAGAAACAAAGATGTGAATTTATTAAAAGTCAAAGGTTGGAAAAAAATATATCAAGCTAACAACTACCAAAAAAGAGCAGGAGTGGCAATTCTAATCTCAGATAAAATAGACTTTAAAACAAAATCTACCGTAAAAGACAAAGAAGGACACTATATAATGATTAAGGGGACGATCCATCATGAAGACATAACCATAATAAACATCTACGCACCCAATGACAGGGCTCCAAAATACATAAAACAAACTCTAACAACACTGAAAAGAGAAATTGACAGTTCCATGATAATAGTAGGAGACTTCAATACACCACTCTCAGTAAAGGACAGAACAACTAAGAAGAAACTCAGCAAAGATACAGAAGATCTAAAGGGCACAGTCAGCCAACTTGACCTCATAGGCATATATAGAACACTCCATCCAACCACTGCAAAGTACACATTCTTTTCCAATGCACATGGAACGTTCTCCAGAATAGACCACATCTTAGGCCACAGAGCAATCCTCAACAAGATCCAAAACATTGAGGTAATTCAAAGTATCTTCTCTGACCACAATGCCATCAAGGTAGAAATTAACAATAGAAAGAGCAAGGAAAAAAAATCAACTACATGGAAACTGAATAATACCCTGCTTACACATCAGTGGGTAACAGAAGAAATCAGAGATGGAATCAAAAAATTCCTAGAATCAAATGAAAATGAAAACACATCATACCAAAACCTTTGGGACACAGCAAAGGCAGTCCTCAGAGGACAATTTATAGCAATAGGTGCACATATCAAAAAAGAAAAAAGGGACAAAATCAAAACACTAACTACAGAACTCAAACAAATAGAAAGAGAATAGCAAAAAAAAAAAAAAAAAAAAAAAAAGCCCACAACCACCGGAAGAAAGGAAATAGTAAAGATCAGACCAGAAATAAATGAAATAGAGAACAGAAAAACAATAGAAAGAATCAACAAAACCAGAAGTTGGTTCTTTGAAAGAATCAACAAAATCGACAAACCACTGGCCAAGACTGACGAAACAAAAACAGGAGAGGGCACAAATAACCCAAATAAGAAATGAAATGGGGGACATTACAACAGACCCAACTGAAACAAAAAGGATTATAACAGAATATTATGACAAACTATACTCCAACAAATTTGAAAACCTAGAGGAAATGGATAAATTTCTAGAAACACACGGCCTACTTAAACTACAACAAAGTGATGTTGAAAGTCTGAACAGACCCATAACAAGAGAAGAGATTGAAAAGGTAATTAAAAAAAACTCCCAACCAAATAAAGCCCTGGCCCAGATAGCTTCACTGGAGAATTCTACAAAACATTTACAGAAGAGCTTGTACCAGTTCTACTCAAGCTATTTCAGAGCATAGAAGGGGAAGCAACACTTCCAAATTCATTCTATGAAGCCAGCATAACGCTGATACCAAAACCAGGCAAAGATGTCACAAAAAAAGAAAATTACAGACCAATATCTCTCAAGAATATAGATGCAAAAATTCTCAACAAAATTCTAGCCAATAGAATTCAACATCATATCAAAAAAATAATACACCATGACCAAGTAGGATTCATACCAGGTATGCAAGGATGGTTCAACATTAGAAAATCAATCAATATAATCCACCACATAAATAAAAGGAAAGAAAAGAATCACATGATCATCTCAATTGATGCAGAAAAGGCATTTGACAAAGTCCAACACCCATTCCTGATAAAAGCTCTCAATAAAATAGGTATAGAAGGGAAAATTCTCAACATAATAAAGGGCATCTATGCAAAACCAATGGCCAACATCATTCTTAATGGAGAGAAGCTGAAAAAATTCCCCTTGAAAACAGGAACAAGACAAGGATATGCCCTTTATCACCACTGCTATTTAACATTGTGCTGGAAGTTCTAGCTAGAGCAATAAGGCAAGAAAAAGAAATAAAGGGCATCCAAATTGGTAATGAAGAAGTTAAACTGTCCCTGTTTGCAGATGATATGATACTATACATAGAAAACCCTAAAGACTCCACAAGAAATCTACTGGAACTAATAGAAAGATTCAGCAGAGTAGCAGGATACAAGATAAACATTCAAAAATCAGTTGGATTCCTATACACCAGTAAGGAGAACGATGAAAAGGAAATCAGGAAAACAATACCATTTTCAATAGCCCCTAAAAAGATAAAATACTTAGGAATAAATCTGACCAGGGATGTAAAAGACCTATACCAAGAAAACTACAAAACACTACTGCATGAAACCCAAAGGGATCTACATAAATGGAAAAACATACCATGCTCATGGATAGGCAGACTCAACATTGTGAAAATGGCGATTCTACCCAAAGCAATTTACAAATACAATGCAATCCCAATCCAAATACCAGCAACATTCTTCAAAGAGATGGAAAAACTAATCATTCACTTTATACGGAAAGGGAAGAAGCCCCGAATAAGTAAAGAACTACTGCAGAAGAAGAATAAGATTGGAGGACTCACACTACCTGACTTCGGAACCTACTATACAGCTACAGTAGTCAAAACAGCCTGGTACTGGTACAACGACAGATACATTGACCAATGGAACAGAATTGAGAACCCAGATGTAAATCCATCCACCTACGGTCACCTGATCTTTGACAAGGGCCCAAAGTCCGTCAAATGGGGAAAAGACAGTCTTTTTAACAAATGGTGCTGCCAAAGCTGGATATCCATTTGCTAAAAAATGAAACAGGACCCATACCTCACACCGTATACAAAAACTACTTCAAAATGGATCAAAGACCTGAAATATAAAGCCTAAAACTATAAAGTTCATAGAAGAAAAAATAGGACCAACACTTCAGGCCTTAATACATGGCATTAACAGGATACAAACCATAACCATCAACGCACAAAACACAACAGATAAGCTAGATAACTGGGATCTTCTAAAAATCAAACACCTATGCTCTTCAAAAGACTTCACCAAGAGTAAAAAGAGAACCTACAGACTGGGAAAAAAATTTTGGTCAGTAAAAGTCAGACAAAGGTCTAATCTCCATAATCTACAAGAAAATCCAACACCTCTACAACAAAAAGACAAATAATTCTATTAAAAAATGGGCAAAGGAAATGAACAGACACTTCACCAAAGAATACATTCAAATGGCCAACAGACACATGAGGAAATGCTCGCGATCACTAGCCGTTAGAGAAATGCAAATTAAAACCACAGTGAGATACCATCTCACCCTGGCATTACTGGCACGAATCAAAAATACTGGAAATCCTGTTGGAGGGGCTGCGGGGAGATGGGAACTTTTATACACTGCTGGTGGGAATGCAAAATGATACAACCATTTTGGAAAATGATATGGCGTTTCCTCAGAAAGCTAGAAATAGACATACCATTCGATCCAGCAATCCCGCTCCTAGGAATATATCCTAGAGTCACTCGAATAGACATATGCACACCTATGTTCATGGCAGCATTGTTCACGATAGCAAAACGATGGAAACAACCTAGATGCCCATCAACAGATGAATGGATACACAAACTATGGTACATACACACAATGGAGTACTATGCAACGAGAAAAAACAATGAATCTGTGCAGCATCTTATAACATGGATGAAACTGGAGGACATTATGCTGAGTGAAATAAGTCAATCACAAAAGGACAAATATTGTATGAGACCTCTATTGTAAAAACCCATGAAAAAGTTCACATGCAAAATGTAACAATCCTTGTTGGTTACCAGGGATGGGAGGGGAGGGGGGGAAATACTAAATAGGCAATAGATAAGTGGTATCTTGGGTGAGAGGTGAGACAGTACACAGTACAAGGGAAACTAACACAACCTGCACAAGGAAAGGTCATGGAGGCCCCACGGACACATCCAAACTCCCCGAGGGACTGAGTTGTTGGACGGAGGGCTCTGGGGACCATGGTTTCGGGGAACATCTAGCTCAATTGGCATGACACTACTTATAAAGATAATGCTCTACATTCTACCTTGGTGAGTAGTGTCTGGGGTCTTAAAAGCCTGTGAGCGGCCATCTAAGATACTACACTGGTCTCATCCCTTCGGGAGCAAGGGAGAATGAAGAGAACAGGATACAAGGAAAAGATTAGTCCAAAGGACTAATTGTCCACAGCTACCAAGACCTCCACCGGACTGAGTCCAGTACAGCTAGATGGTGCCCAGCTACCACCGCTGACTGCTCTGACCAGGATCACAACAGAGGGTTCTGGACAGAGCTGGAGAAGGATGTAGAGCATAATTCTAACTCACAAAAAAAAAAAAAGACCAGATTTACTGGCCCAAAGGAGACTGGAGAAACCTCAAGAGTATGGCTCCCAGACACCCTTTCAGCTCAGAGGTGAAGTTACCTTCGAGGTTCACTGTTCAGCCTGGGAGTGGACAGCCCAGTAAAACTAAATGAGACTAACGAGGTACAGGAGTCCAGTGACAAGGGCCAGAAGGCAGAGGGGGAGTAGAAAGCTGATGATAAGGAACACAAGTTGAGTAAGGATACTGTTGATGTGTTGTGAGATTGCTAACCACTGTCATAGGGCAACATTTGTAGTAACTGTTAAATGAGAAACTATTTTGTTCTGTAAGCCTTCATCTTAAGTGAGAATAACAGCACAATTGGAAGAGCGTAGTCAATGTCACTGAACTGTGTATGTAGAAATTTTTGAAACAGTGTATCTTTGGCTATGTGTATTTTCACCAAAAAAAAAAAAAGGTTGAGAATTTAGAGGGTTAATATGTTGTGGGGTTGTTAACCAATGTCATAAAACAACATGTGTACTACTGTTTCATGAGAAACTATTTGTTCTGTAAGCCTTCACCTGAAGTACAATAAAATATTTTAAAAAAAAAAAAAAGCTATTTGTGCAGCCTCACCTCCTTGGTCCTGGAGGCAGCTCCGAGGATTCCTAGGAATGGCAGCTTTTTGCAGAATCTGGAGTCCCAACTTTAGACTGATAGCCAAACCTTTATATAAAACAACTGAAGGAAAAGATTCAGATCCTTTTATTTGGACTGATGAACAAACACAAACCTTCCAGACAATTAAAGAAAAACTCATATGGGCCCCAGCCCTGGGGCTCCCCAAGCCAACAAAACCCTTTGAACTGTTTGTGCATGAGAGTCAGGGAATAGCTGCAGGGGTCTGTCTTAGTCATCTAGTGCTGCTATAACAGAAATATCACAAGTGGATGGCTTTAACAAAGTGAAATTTATTCTCTCACAGTCCAGTAAGCTACAAGTCCAAATTCAGGGTGTCACCTCCAGGGGAAGGCTATCTCTTCTCTGTTAGCTCTTGAGGAAGGTCCTTGTCATCAGTCTTCCCTTGATCTGGAAGCATCTCAGCACAGGAATCTCAGCTCCAAAGGACGCGCTCTGCTCCCGGTGCTGCTTTCTCGGTGGTATGAGGTCCCCATGTCTCTACTCGATTCTCTCTTTTATATCTCAAAAGAGATTGGCTTAAGATACTATCTAATCTTGTAGACCTCATCAATATAACTGCTGCTAATCCATCTTATTACATCATAGTGATAGCATTTACAACACATAAGGAAATCACATTAGGTGATAAAATGGTAGACAATCATACAATACTGGGAATCATGGCCCATCCAAGTTGACAGATATTTTGGGGGGTCACAGTTCAATCCATGACATTCCACCCTTTGGCCCCCAAAAATTCATGTCCTTGCAGCACATAAACCTGATTTACCCGATCATATCATAGGAAAAGTCTTAAATCAACTCCAAGTCCAAAATCTGGAAACTCCTCATCTGTGAAATCTAGAATACAAGTTCTCTGCTTCCAAAGTACAATGGCAGAACAGGCACAAGGTAGATATTTCCATTACAAATGGGAGAAATTGGAGGGAAAGAGGGCATGACAGGCACCAAGCAAGGTAGCAGAACACATTACATTAGCCCTCAAGGCTTGAAAATAATCCTTTGTTTTCAGAGAGCATTTACACAGTAGCCTTGCCCTCCAGACTGTAGGTACTGGCCACACTCTCCAGATGCTGAGTAGAGGCCCCTCGGCCCTGGGCTTCAGCTCCGCTTTCCAGGCCCACTGGGACAACAACTCTGCTCCCTTTAGGTGCACCATTCTCCCACTCCATCTGAGTGGCGACTCCACCCTTAGAAACACCCAAGGCCATGGCTCCACCTTTGAAACCCCAGAGGTCAAGGCCATACCTTTTGAGACTGAGGCAGCTCGGCTTCCTGTGTTTCTTGTCTCTTCAGCTTCTGCTTCCTGGTTTCTTGGCCTCTTGACTCCTCAGGCCTCACGCCCGCCTGCTGGGGCAAGTGTTCAAAACTCTGTAGCTCCGCTGATAAGTGCCTGGAGGCACCCTACTCCACCAGTAAACTTCAGCCTTCAGCCGGAAGGCACTCAGCTCTCTTGCTCCATGGGTCAGCAAGCCTAGCTCCACTGATAAGTGCCTGGAGGCACCCGACTCCGCCAGGAAGCCTCTTGTGCACAGGCACTCGGCTCTCTTGCTCTGTGGGTCAGCTACAGTGCTGTCTGGCATTGGTCTGCTGGTTCTGCTGCTGCCGGTTCTCTGCCGCTGCTGCTTCTCTGCCACTGCCAGTCCTCTGCTGCTGCCGCTTCTCTGCTGCTCTGGCTCTCTATCCATTCACAGTTTCAAAACCACTTCCACATTTTAGGTATCTGTTAGAGCGGCAACCTACTCCCAGTACCAAGGTCTGTCTTAGTCATTTAGTGCTGCTATAACACACATGCCACAAGAGGTTGGCTTTAACAAAGAGAAATTTATACTCTCACAGTCCAGTAGGCTACAAGTCCAAATTCAGGGTGTCATCTCCAGAAGAAGGCTTTCTTTTCTCTGTCAGCTCTTGAGGAAGGTCCTTGTCATCAGTCTTCCCGTGATCTGGAAGCATCTCAGCACAGGAATCTCGGGTCCAAAGGATGCGCTCTGCTTCCGGTGCTGCTTTCTCGGTGGTATGAGGTCTCTCTGTTCACTTCTCTCTTTTATATCTCAAAAGAGATTGGCTTAAGATACTATCTAATCATGTAGACCTCATCAATATAACTTCTACTGATCCATCTCATTACATCATAGTGATAGCATTTACAACACATAGGGAAATCACATCAGGTGATTAAATGGTAGACAATCATACAATGCTGGGAATCATGGCCCATCCAAGTTGACAGATATTTTGGGGGCACACAATTCAATCCATGACAGCGTCCTAACCCAAAAATTGGGGGACTGGGACTACATGCAGCCTGGAGACCACAATCAAGTGGAAAGGTTGAAAGACTGAATCAGACACTTAAAAGACACATAGCAAAGATGTGTCAAGCAGCAAAATTAACATGGATATAGGCTCTCCCTATAGCCTTGCTTAGGGTTAGGGCGGCTCCCAGAAGTAAACTCAAAGGACAAATGTAACTGTGAGCACTTATGAGACCTAAAATTTCTGTTCAAAAAGCTATGAAGTTCCTTTCATTTGTATACAATACCTTCCTTTTTGTCTCTCTCGGTGCAAACCAAGAAAACCAAGCATAGAAGCTTATGTTCAATACAGTCCCCTACATCAAGAAGCCATTGCCCAATTTAAAAGGTGCTCTCCATAACCGAGGGAATATGGCTTATTGCTATATCCCCAAAGAGAAGGCGGGATTGATAGTAAGTGCAGCCACCAGCGGCTCAGCCACTATTCAAGCAAGACCACAGACATCCTGCTCCTCCTGTCCATTGTCATCAAGACCCTGAGTGCTGCATGTAACTGGATTTCTGCCTTAAACCTGTCAAAACCAGTTTACTAGCCTCAGAATTGTTCTAAAGTAACCTAAACCTCATTATAAAAACAAAATCTCTGCCAAGGGAGGGACTTATCCACCATTTTCTATACCTACTAAAGACAAAATGTTGTTTGTCTTACTGCACCTGTGCACCATGATAACCTTTATAGTCCACGTTTGTATGTACTTCCTTGTGAGAGACGGTAGGTATAAAAGGCTCTGCCTCCCTTTGTTCAGGGAGCAGAATTTGGGAAACGTTCTCTCTGCTCCTTGCCCGTGCACCTGCAATAAACACCCTTCCTTTCTCCTCACCTCAGTGTGCTTTGATTAACTGCAATCTGCACCAGGCGGGACCTGCTTCAGATAACACAAGCATCTGTCTGCATGACCCCTGAACAGAAGGTATCTGAGATATAGCACAGATGGCACGTGCATGGCCTGGGAGCCCCTTCAAGGAGGGGGTGCCACTGAACAGTTTCTTTAAGCATCATAGTGTCCTTTGCCAGGTGTGACAGATCAGTCAGCAAGTTCATACTTCTATTTGAGAGCCTCCATGGGTCAAGGTAGACTGTGTGATCTTGCTCTCCTGAGTGTAGAAAAAGAAGAAACTGAAAGAAATGACTTAGAGCACATCATAGAGCAATTCCCATCAGTGACAGCAAGGACGGCGCAGCTGTAATTTTCATGCAGGGCCATAATGTGTTACGTACAAGATTGACGAGCTTGACTTGTGTTTTTGAGCTGATATGGTACAATTATCTAAAAGATGGGTGTCAGATGCAGAGACACAGGGGCGGGGGCCCAGAGGGGGCATTTGCCCCCGGCACAAGTCCAAGGGGGTGTCAGATGAGGCACAGAATCACATCCAAGTCACCACAAATATGAAAGGCTCCTGACTGAGGCAGCAGGACAAGAGGGGGGAAGGCGTTTCTGCTGACGCATCGCCGCTATCAATGCCAGTTCAAAATGAAACTGGGGAGGGGGTGCACGACCTAGACATTGCCCCTGGGTTCTCTTACCCTCGCTAAGCCCCTGGTCAAATGTTTGGACAGGGGCACAATTTCAGTGCTTGCCATAGGCACTATGTTCCATAGATATGCCTCTGCCCCTGAATCACACACATATGCACGCTGTCAAAACAGTGCAGCCAAAGACCAAAAATCAGAACTGAAACTTGAGAGAGCCGTAAGTGAAAATAAGCAGTGGTTTCTGAGGGGCATGCAGCTCAAGGGGAGGAGGGAGCATACAAGTAAATGCCCTCCTCCTTGTGCTGTTCAATGGTCTTGAGGAAGAAAGAATGTGTCCCAGGTATTGACTGCAGGCCAGGATAACTTGAGCACAGCAAATACAGAAGACTGGTCAGGAAGCTCTGCAGTGGTCAGGGTGAGGGTGAGGAATGGTGGTAGTGCAGGTGGGAGCAACGGGCTGCTTGAGGTGTACTTTGGAGCCTGAACTGCCAAGAATTGCTGGTGGATCAGACGTATGGGATGAGGGGACTAATGAATCAAAGGTGACTTCTAGAATTCAGGCTACAGGGAGAGGACGGTTACCAGAGCCCTTCTCTACCATGTGGAAAACCATGGAGGAAAAAGCTTGGGAAAATTACCACAAGATGTTAGATTTGGATGTTTGGAGTCATCCAAGTGTGGATACCAGTGCCCAGCTGTGGATACAACTCTGAGGCAGAGTAGTTTTCTGAGTTCAAACTAAGCCTATAGTAGACTTGAAAGCCACTATAATAAGCCTGGTGGCACAATGATTAAGAGCTCAGCTGCTAAAAAGGTCGGCAGTTGGAATCCACCAGCTGCTCCTTGGAAACCCTATGGGGCAGTTGTACTCTGTCCTATACGGTCACTATGAGTTGAACTGACTTGACAGCAATGGGTTAAAATAAACTTAGAAAAGGTGTGCATCAGGGTTGTATCCTTTTACCATGCTTATTCAGTATGTATGCTGAGCAAATAATCTGAGCAACCAGACTCTATGAAGAAGAACAGGGCATCAGGATTGAAGAAAGACTCATTAACAACCTGCGACATGCAGATGATACAACCTCGCTTCCTGAAAGTGAAGAGGACTTGAAGCACTGATGATGATCAAAGACCACAGCCTTCACTAAGGATTACACCTCAAAATAAAGAAAAATCCTTACAAGTGAACCAATAAGCAACATCGTGATAGATGCAGAAAAGATTGAAGTTGTCAAGGACTTCATTTTACTTGGATCCACAATCAATGCCCATGGAAGCAACAGCTGAGAAATCAAACAACGTATTGCATTGGGCAAATCTGCTGCAAAAGACCTCTTTAAAGTGTTAAAAAGCAAAGATGTCACTTTGAGGACTAAGGTGCACCTGATCCAAGTGATGGTATTTTTAATTGTTTCATATGCATGCAAAAGCAGTACAGTGAATAAAGAAGACCGAAGAAGAACTGATGCCTTTGAATTACGGTGTTGGCAAAGAATAGTGAATATACCATAGACTCCCAGAAGAATGAACAAATCAGTCTTGGAAGAAGTACAGCCAGAGTGCTCCTTAGAAACATGGATGGCAAGACTTTGTCTCAAGTATTTTGGACATGTTATCAGGAGGGATCAGTCCCTGGAGAAGGACAGCGTGCTTAGTAGAGGGTCTGCAAAAAAGAGGAAGACCCTCAATGAGATGAATTGACTCAGTGGCTGCAACAATGAGATCAACCATAGATAGCAGCGATTGTGAGGATGGTGCAGGATCAGGCAGTGTTTCGTTCTGTTGTACACGGGGTCTCTATGAGTCAGAACTGACTCAACGACACCTAATAACAACATAATAAGCTCACTAAGACCTCCTAGGGATAGAATATTATATTCACCATGGAGAATTGGGAAACAGTTTGTTTACCATACTCACTAATACCGTGACTAACAAGATATATTCTTAAGTGAGAAGAGCCAGAGTCAGAGCTTCTGATGTCTTACTCATCCCTGTACCCTGCGTTCACTGCATGTCTACACACACTGCAGCCACTTAGTTGGTTGACGTGTGAATTATCTTCCCTTCATGAACTGCACGTGAAGAAAAAATAACTACTTCTTTATTTCCTCTGTGAATACCTGGCCTTATCGAGGCCCGGCCCATTTGGTAAACTTGTTATGAAACCATCACTTCTATCTCGTTCCCTGACCCACTGCCCTGCCTGCACAAGTGGTCTCCGGGCACCTCAGTGCACTAAGAAAAGTTTCCAAGAGGCTCAGGTGGTTGTCAGGCCCGAGCAGACTTAAAAAATTCTCTGCAGCTCAGACAAACCATGCATGCCCTCCCAGAGACCCTGAGGTCCACACAGACCTGCCCAGCCTGCAGACGGGGATTTGGAAAATTTCCAGAGCCTCATCCATGGAGAACGCACCCGTTGGTAACGTAGGAGCCTGGGCCCTGAGTGTGTGTATGTGTGCAGGGGACCCCCATCCTGGACAGAAAATCTCTGTGAATCAAGAAATTTCGCTGAATGTGATGATCACCACTACCACCGGCATCACAACTGATAATAATAAGAATGGCGCCCCCCTAGGGCGCCCCCTGCAGTCCGGGGCTGCTCTGGGCAGCCTGAAGAGGAGTTAGAACGACTGACCTTGCCCTGGTTGGGCGGCGGGTGTGCGGAGACGGCAGGTCAGAGTCCGGGCCAGAGGAAGACCAGCCTTCTCCATCTCTGGGCCCCTCTGCTCCTCTCCTGTTTCCTCCCTCCGGATCGTTCTAACAGTCAATGGACTTTTGAATATCGAGCTCGTGATTTGCTTCTTGTTATTCCCCACGGTTCCAATTAAGGCACGGGATAGTGAACTCACTTCAGTTTCAACTTCCAAATCCGTGGCTTAGAATCACCCAACATGCAATTTCAGCGATTCGGCGGACGGCCGCGAGAGGGCGCGCTCACCACCGGTTCTGCCCACCCGGCCCCTGTCTCTGTCAGACCATTACGTCTGATCTTTTCACGTGAGTTTGAGTTTTCTACATTTTTGTCCTGTCCAGGACTCTCTGTTGTGTTCTCCGTCAGGGCGGTCACTGGTGGTAGCCGGGCACCGTCTAGTTCTGGTTGGTGGAGCCTCTGGTTCGTGTGGCCCTTTAGTCCTTGGGCTAATTGAATAAAATGTTAAACAAAATTAAGTATAACTAATATTAAATGTTAAATTAAATATTAAATTAAACTAAATACTATATAAAATGGAGCCCTTGTGTTACAGTTGTTAAGAGCTACAACTGCTAACCAGAAGTCGACAGTTCAAATTCACTAGCCACTCCTTGGAAACCCTGTGGGGCAGTTCTGCTCTGTCCTATAGGGTCGCTATGAGTTGGAATCAACTTGATGGTAACGGGTTTGGTTTTGGTTATTATACAAAGTAAAATAAAATAAACCAAAACAAAATTCAACGCTAAATAAAATTACATTAAATGTCAAATCAAATCATTTTAAAATAAATAAAATAAAATTCATTTTAATTAAATTGAATAAAATTATATGTTAAATAAAACAACATAAAATACAATACATAACATGTTAACATAAATAAAATAAAGATTAAACACTGTTGCTGTTGTTAGGTGGCATCAAGTCTGTTCCGACTCACAGCAACCCCGTGTACAACAGAATGAAATACTGCCCAGTCCTGTGCCATCCTCACAATCACTGTTATGCCTGACCCTATTGTTACAGCTGCTGTATCAATCCATCTCTTTAAGGGTCTTCCTCTTTGTCACTGACCCCCTACTTTACCAAGCATGATGTCCTTCTCCAGGGCCTGATCCCTCCTAATTACATGTCCAAAGTATGTGAGACATAGTCTCGCCATCTTTGCTTCTAAAGAGCATTCTGGTTGTACTTCTTCCAAGACAGATTTGTTTGTTCTTTTGGCAGCCCATAGTATAGTCAATATTCTTCGTCAACACCACAATTCAAAGGCATCAATTCTTATCTGGTCTTCCTTATTCATCGTCCAGCTTTCGCATGCATATGAGGCGATTAAAAACACCATGGCTTGGGTCAGGTGCACCTTAATCTTCAAGGTGACGTCTTTGCTTTTTAACACTTTAAAGAGGTCTTTTGCAGCACATTTGACCTATGCCATGCGTCTTTTGATTTCTTGACTGCTGCTTCCATGGTATTGATTGTGGATCCAAGTAAAATGAAATCCTTGACAACTTCAATCTTTTCTCCATTTAGCATGATGTTGCTTATTGGTCCAGTTGTGAGGATTTTTTATTTCTTTATGTTGAGATGTAATGCATACTGAAGGCTGTGTCTTTGATCTTCATCAGTAAGTGCTTCAAGTCCTCTTCACTTTCAGCAAGCAAGGTTGTGTCGTCTGCATAATGCAAGTTGTTAAGGAGTCTTTCTCCAATCCTGATGCCCCGTTCTCCTTCGTATAGTCCAATTTCTTGGATTATTTGCTCAGCATACAGGCCAAATAGGTATGGTGAAAGGATACAACCCCGACGGATAGCCTTCCTGACTTTAAACCACGCAGTATCCCCTTGTTCTGTTCAAATGACTGCCTCTTGATCTATGTACGGGTTCCTCATGAGCACAATTAAGTGTTCTGGAATTCCCATTCTTTGCAATGTTATTCATAATTTGTTATGTTCCACACAGTCCAATGCCTTTGCATAGTCAATAAAACACAGGTAAACATCTTTCTAGTATTCTCTCCTTTCGGCCAGGATCCATCTGACATCAGCAATGATATCCCTGGTTCCATGTCCTCTTCTGAATCCTGCTTAAATTTCTGGCAGTTCCCTGTCAATATACTGCTGCAGTCACTTTTGAATGATCTTCAGTAAAATTTTACTTGCATGTGATAATGATATTGTTTGATAATTTCCACAATTCGGTAAGATTACCTTTCTTGGAAATACGCATAAATATGGATCTCTTTCAGTCAATTGGCCAGGTAACTGTCTTCCAAATTTCTTGGCATAGACGAGTGAGCACTTCCAGCACTGCCTCTGTTTGTTGAAACATCGTAATTGGTATTCTGTCAATTCCTGGAGCACTGATTTTTGCTGGTTCCTTCAGTGCAGTTTGGACTTCTTCCTGCAGTACCATCGGTTCCTGATCATATGCTACCTCCCGAAATGGTTGAACATTGACCAATTATTTTCAGTACGGTGACTCTGTGTATTCCTTCCATCTTCTTTTGATTCTTCCTGCATCGTTTAATATTTTCCCTGTAGCATCCCTCAGTATTGCAACTCGAGGCCTGAACTTTTTCTTCAGTTCTTTCAGTGTGAGAAATCCTGAGCATGTTTTTCCCTTTTGGTTTTCCATCTCCAGGTCTTTGCACATGTCATTATAATACTTTCCTTTGTCTTCTCAAGTCACCCTTTGTAATCTTCTGTTCAGCTCTTTTACGTCATTTCTTCCTTTTGCTTTAGCTACTCGACATTCAAGAGCAAGTTTCAGAGTCCCTTCTAACATCCATTTCAGTCTTTTCTTTCTTTTCTGTCTTTTTAATGACCTCTTGCTTTCTTCATGTATGATGGCCTTGATGTCATTCCACAACTCGTCTGGCCCTCAGTCATTAGTGTTCAATGCATCAAATCTATTCTTGAGATGGTCTCTAAATCCAGGTGGGATATACTCAAGGTCGTACCTTGGCTCTCGTGGACTTGTTCTAATTTTCTTCAGTTTCAACGTGAACTTGCATATGAGCAATTGGTGGTCTGTTCTGCAGTCGGCCCCTGGCCTTGTTCTGACAAATGATATTGAGCTTCTCCATCGTCTCTTTCCACAGATGTTGTCAATTTGATTCTTGTGTATTCCATGTATGGTTGCCATTTATGTTGTTGAAAAAAGGTATTCGCAATGAAGAAGTCTTTGGTCTTGGAAAATTCTATCATGTGATCTCCAGCATCATTTCTATCACCAAGGCCATATTTTCCAACTACCGATCCTTCTTCTTTGTTTCCAACTTTCGCATTCCAAACACCAGTAATTATCAGTGCATCCTGATTGCATGCTCAGTCAATTTCAGACTGCAGAAGTTGGTAAAAATCTTCAATTTCTTCATCTTTGGCCTTAGTGGTTGTTGTGTAAATTTGACTAATAGTCATATTAACTGGTCTTCGTTATAGGCATTTGGATATTATCCTATCACTGACAGCATTGTAGTTCAGGATAGATCTTGAAATGTTCTTTTTGACGATGAATACACCACCACTCCTCTTCAAGTTGTCATTCCTGGCAGAGTAGACCATATGATTGCAGCTGTTTCTTCTCATTCTGAGTCGTGCCACATCAGCAAATGAAAGCTTGGCTCCATCCACATCATTAAGGTCGACTCTATTTGAGGAGGCAGCTCTTCCCCAGTTGTCCTTTGAGTGCTTTCCAACCTGGGAGGCTTATCTTCCTGCAATATAACAGACAATGTTTCGCTGCTATTCATAAGGTTTTCACTGGCTAATTCTTTTCAGAAGTAGACCACCAGGTCCTTCTTCCTAGTCTGTCTTTGTCTGGAAGCTCAGCTGAAATCTGTTTGCCGTGGGTGACCCTGCTGGTATTTGAATACCAGAGGCATAGTTTCCAGCATCACAGCAACACGGAAGCCCCCACAGTATGACAAACTGACAGACACATGGGGGATTTTGCCTATAGAGTCCTTCAAAATTGCAACTTGAGCCTTGAGTCTTTTTTCAGTTCTTTCAGCTTGAGAACTCTTGAGTTTGTTCTTCCCTTTTGGTTTTCTGACTCCAGGTCTTTGCACATGTCATTATAATACTTTACTTTGTCTTCTCAAGCCGCCCTTTGAGATCTTCCATTCGACTCTTTTACTTCATCTTTTCTTTCTTTCCTTTCCTTCCTTTAGCTACCATACATTCAAGAGCAACTTTCAGAGTCTCTTCTGACTTCCATTTTACTCTTTTTTTTCTTTCCTGTCTTTTAATGACTTCTTGCTTTCTTCAAATATGATGTCCTTGATGTCATTCCACAACTCGTCTGGTCTTCGGTCATTAGTGTTCAATGCATTCTTGACGTGGTTTCTAAATTCAGGCGGGATATACTCAAGGTCATGCTTTGGCTCTCGTCAACTTGTTTTAATTGTCTTCAACTTCAGTTTGAACTTGTATATGAGCAATTGATGATCTGTTTCATAGTCGGCCCCTGTCCTTGTTCTGACTGATGATACAGAGCTTTTCCAATGTCTCTTTCCACAGACATAGTCGATTTGAGTCCTGTGTATTCCATCTCATGAAGTCCATGTATATAGTCGCTGTTTATGTTGTTGAGAAAAGGTATTTGCGATGAAGAAGTCTTTGGTCTTGCAAAATTCTATCATTCGATCTCTGGCGTAGTTTTTATCATCAGGCCATATTTTTCAACTACCAATCCTTCTTCTTTGTTTCCAACTTTCTCATTGCAATCACCAGTAATTATCAATTCTTCTTATTTGCATGTTTGATCAATTTCAGACTGCAGAAGTTGGTAAAAATCTTCAATTTCTTAATCTTTTGCCCTAGTGGTTGGTGTGTAAATTTGAATAACAGTCGTATCAACTGGTCTTCCTTCTAGGCGTATGGATATTATCCTGTCACTGACAACATTGTACTTCAGGATAGATCTTGAAATGTTCTTTTTGATGATGAACACGATGCCATTTCTCTTTAATTTGTTGTTCCCAACATAGTAGACCATATGATTGTCTGATTCAAAATGGCCAATACCAGTCCATTTCAGCTTACTAATGCCTAGGACATTGATGTTTATGCATTCCATTTCATTTTTAATGCCTTTCAATTTTCCTAGATTCATACTTTGTACATTCCACACTGCCATTATTAATGGGTGTTTGCAGCTGTTTCTTCTCATTTTGAGTCATGCCACATCAGCAAATGAAGGCATCAGTATTGGAGGAAGACTCATTAACAACTTGCAATATGCAGATGACACAACTTTGCTTGCTGAAAGTGAAGAGGACTTGAAGCACTTACTGATGAAGATCAAAGACTACAGCCTTCAGTATGGATTACACCTCAACAGAAGGAAAACAAAAATCCTCACAACTGGATCAATAAGCAACATCATGATAAATGGAGAAAAGATTGAAGTTGTCAAGGATTTCATTTTACTTGGATTCACAATCAACACCCATGGAAGCAGCAGTCAAGAAATCAAACGACGTGTTGCATCGGGCAAATGTGCTGCAAAAGACATCTTTGAAGTCTTAAAAAGCAAACATGTCACTTTAAGGACTAAGGTGCACCCTACCCAAGCCATGGTGTTTTCAATTGCCTCATGTGCATGTGAAATCTGGATAATGAAAAAGGGAGACGTAAAAAGAATTGATGCCTTTGAATTATGGTACTGGCGAAGACTATTGAATATACCATGGACTGCCAGAAGAATGAACAAATCTGTCTTGGAAGAAGTACAACCAGAATGCTCCTTAGAAGCAAGAATGATAAGACTTCGTGTCACATGCTGTGTGTTATCAGGAGGGATCAGTCCCTGGAGAAGAACAACATGCTTGGTAAAGTAGACTGTCAGCAAAAAGAGGAAGACCCTCAAGAAGATGGATAGATATAGTGGCTGCAACAATGGGCTCAAGCACAACAAAGATTGTGAGGATGGCGCAGGACCAGGCAGTGTTTCGTTCTCTTGTACAGAGGGTCACCATGAGTTAGAACTGACTCAATGGCACCTAACAACAGCAACAACAATAGTGAAAGTTTAGAATGCCTTGAAGAGACTGTTGGTGGAATTACAGAATCAAACACAATTCTAGCGAGGACTCAGAAGGAAGTGAGGAAAGATATAACACCAGACATGGCACAGATGGCAAGAAGCAGCAGCAGAGAAATGGTGGCATCAGAACCAGGAGACCAGCATGAGATGACATGGGTGCCGACTCATAGAGCAAGAGAGCTGAGTGCCTTTTCACAGGAGACTTTCTGGTGGAGTATGGTGCCTTTAGGCACTTGTTGGTGAAGCTAGGCTTGTCAACCCATGGAGCAAGAGAGCTGAGTGCCTTCCAGCCAAAGTTTACTGGTGGAGTGGGGTACTTCCAGGCACTTATTGGTAGAGCTAAAGAGCTTTGGAACACTTGCCCAAGCAGGACAGATGCCAGGCCAGCCCAAAAGAGTGGAGTGGCCGAGAGTCCAAGGAATCATGAAGCAGAGGCTGAACAGACAAGGAACACAGGAAGCAGAGCTGCCTCGGTCTCAAAGGGTAGGACCACGACCTCTAGGGTCTCAAAGAGTGAAGCTATGGCTTCTAGGGTTTCAAAGGGTGGGGCCACAGCCTCCTAGGTTTCAGTCAGATCTTCACCTACTCGGTTCTGGAGTGTGGGGCTGCCTTTAGAGGGATGGGGCCAGATCCACTGCCCAAAGCTGAGGGGACAAGGCTGCCGTGCCCAGGGGGCAGAAGAACAGGGCCTGTCGGGGCCGAGGGGGTAGGGTCGCCACTCAGATGGACCAGGAGAATGGAGCTGCCTAAATGTGAAAGAGCAGAGTTGCTTTTCCAGTGGGCTTGGAAGGCAGAGCTGAAGCCCAGGACTGAGGGACCTCCACCCAGAATCAGAAGAGTGTGGCCAACACCCAGAGTCTGGAGAGAAGAACCATTGTTTTAATGGTCTCAGAGAACAGATGATTACTTTCAAGCCCTGAGAGCTAATGTAACGTGTTCTACTGACTTGCTTGGTGTCTATTATCCCTTCTTTCCCTCCAATTTCTCCTATTTGTAAAGGAAATGTCTGCCTTATGCCTGCTCCACCATTGTACTTTTGAAGCAAATTACTTGTATTCTAGATTTCACAGAGGAAGAGAAATTTTGCAAAAGATGAGATTTTGGACTTGGAGTTGATTTAAGATTTGGGATGATATGATGGAGTAAAAGTGTTTTACATGTTGCAAGGATGTGAATTTTGGGGGGTCAAAGGGTGAAATGTCACAGATTGCATACTGTCCCCCCAAAATATGTGTCAGCTTGGCTAGTATTATGTGGTTGTCCACCATTTTGTGATCTGATATGATTTTCCTATGTGTTGTAAATCCTAATCTCTGCCTGTGGCTAATGAGGCAAGATTGCGTTATGTTAAAGAGAATTAGGGCCCTAATATATGGTATTAACAGGATACAAACTATAACCATCAACACACAAACCCCAGAAAATAAGCTAGATAAGTGGGATCTTCTAAAAATCAAACACCTATGCTCTTCAAAAGACTTCACCAAAGGAGTAAAAGGAGACCCTACAGACTGGGAAAAAAATTTTGGACAGTACAAGTCAGACAAAGGTCTAATCTCCATAATCTACAAGAAAATCCAACACCTCTACAACAAAAAGACAAATAATCCTATTAAAAAATGGGCAAAGGAAATGAACAGACACTTCACCAAAGAAGACATTCAAATGGCCAACAGACACATGAGCATTCAAATGGCCAACAGACACATGAGGAAATGCTCGCGATCACTAGCCGTTAGAGAAATGCAAATTAAAACCACAATGAGATACCATCTCACCCCGGCATTACTGGCATGAATCAAAAACACTGGAAATAACAAATGTTGGAGGGGCTGCGGGGAGATCAGAACTCTTATGCACTGCTGGTGGGAATGCAAAATGATACAACGATTTTGGAAAATGATATGGTGCTTCCTCAGAAAGCTAGAAATAGACATACCATTCGATCCAGCAATCCCACTCCTAGGAATATACCTAGGGAAATAAGAGTCATCACTCGAATAGACATATGCACACCTATGTTCATGGCAGCATTGTTCACAATAGCAAAACAATGGAAACAACCTAGATGCCCATCAGCAGATGAATGGATAAACAAACTGTGGTACATACACACAATGGAGTACTATGCAACGAGAAAAAACAACAATGAATCTGTGAACCATCTCTTAACATGGATGAAACTGGAGGACATTATGCTGAGTGAAATAAGTCAATCACAAAAGGACAAATATTATATGAGACCTCTATTGTACAAACCCATGAAAAAATTCACATGCAAAATGTAACAATCCTAGTTGGTTACCAGGGATGGGGGTGGGGAGGAAATACTAAATAGGCAATAGATAAGCGGTATCTTGGGTGAGAGGTGAGACAGTACACAGTACGAGGGAAACTAACACAACCTGCACAAGGAAAGGTCATGGAGGCCCCACGGACACATCCAAACTCCCCGAGGGACTGAGTTGTTGGACGGAGGGCTCTGGGGACCATGGTCTCGGGGAACATCTAGCTCAATTGGCATGACACTACTTATAAAGATAATGCTCTACATTCTACCTTGGTGAGTAGTGTCTGGGGTCTTAAAAGCCTGTGAGTGGCCATCTAAGATACTACACTGGTCTCATCCCTTCGGGAGCAAGGGAGAATGAAGAGAACAGGATACAAGGAAAAGATTAGTCCAAAGGACTAATTGTCCACAGCTACCAAGACCTCCACCGGACTGAGTCCAGTACAGCTAGATGGTGCCCAGCTACCACCGCTGACTGCTCTGACCAGGATCACAACAGAGGGTTCTGGACAGAGCTGGAGAAGGATGTAGAGCATAATTCTAACTCACAAAAAAAAAAAAAGACCAGATTTACTGGCCCAAAGGAGACTGGAGAAACCTCAAGAGTATGGCCCCCAGACACCCTTTCAGCTCAGAGGTGAAGTTACCTTCGAGGTTCACTGTTCAGCCTGGGAGTGGACAGCCCAGTAAAACTAAATGAGACTAACGAGGTACAGGAGTCCAGTGACAAGGGCCAGAAGGCAGAGGGGGAGTAGAAAGCTGATGATAAGGAACACAAGTTGAGTAAGGATATTGTTGATGTGTTGTGAGATTGTTAACCATTGTTATAGAGCAACATTTGTAGTAACTGTTAAATGGGAGGCTATTTTGTCCTGTAAGCCTTCATCTTGGGTGAAAATGGCAGCACAATTAGAAGAGCATAGTTAATGTCACTTAAATTTGTACGTAAAAAGTTTTGAAATGGTGTATCTTTGGCTATATGTATTTTCACCAAAAAAAAAAAAAAACTGAGAATTCAGAGGGTTAAAATGTTGTGGGGTTGTTAACCAAAGTCATAAAACAGCATGTGTACTACTGTTACATGAGAAACTGTTTGTTCTGTAAGCCTTCACCTGAAGTACAATAAAATATTTTAAAAAAAAAAAAAAGGTAAAAAAAAATGGGCAAAGGAAATGAACAGACACTTCACCAAAGAAGACATTCAAATGGTCAACAGACACATGAGGAAATGCTTGTGTTCACTAGCCATTAGAGAAATGCAAATTAAAACCACAATGAGATACCATCTCACCCCGGCATTACTGGCATGAATCAAAAACACTGGAAATAATAAATGTTGAAGAGGCTGCGGGGAGATCAGAACTCTTATGCACTGCTGGTAGGAATGCAAAATGATACACCCATTTTGGAAAATGATATGGCACTTCCTTAGCTAGAAATAGAAATACCATAGGATCCAGCAATCCCACTCCTAAAAATATATCCCAGAGAAATAAGAGCCATCACACGAATAGACATATGCACACCCATGTTCATGGCAGCATTGTTCACAATAGCAAAAAGATGGAAACAACCCAGATGCCCATCAACAGATGAATGGATAAACAAACTATGCTACATACACACAATGGAGTACTACGCAACAATAAAGAACAACGATGAATCTGTGAACCATCTCATAACATGGATGAAACTGGAGGACATTATGCTGAATGAAATAAGCCAATCACAAAAGGACAAATATGGTATGAGACCTCTATTGTAAAAACTCATGAAAATGTTTCCACACAAAAAGTAACAATCTTTGTTGGTTGCGAGGGATGGGAGGGGTGGGGGGAAATACTAAATAGACAATAGATAAGTGGTATCTTTGGCGAAGGGTGAGACAGTACACAATACTGAGGAAGCCAGTAGAACTTGTACAAAGAAAGGTCATGGAAGCTCCACAGACACATCCAAACTCCCTGAGGGACTGAATTGCTGGGCAGAGGGCTGTGGGGACCATGGTCTCAGGGAACATCTAGCTCAATTGGCATAACACAGTTTATAAAGACAATGTTCTACATTCTGCCTTGGTGAGTAGCATCTGGGGTCTTAAAAGCCTGTGAGCAGCCATCTAAGATACTCCACTGGTCTAACCTGTTCAGGAGCAAGGGAGAATGAAGAGAACAGGATACAAAGAAAAGATTAGTCCAAAGGACTAATGGACCACAGCTACCAAGGCCTCCACCAGACTGAGTTCAGTACAGCTAGGTGGTGCCCGGCTACCACTGACTGCTTTGACTGGGATCACAACAGAGGGTTCTGGACAGAGCTGGAGAATGATGTAAAACAAAATTCTAACACACAAAAAAGACCAGATTTTCTGGCCTCAAAGAGACTGGAGAAACCCCGAGAGTACGGCCCCCAGACACCCTTTCAGCTCCGTGGTGAAGTCACTTCCGAGGTTCACGATTCAGCCGGGGATTGGACAGCCCCATAAAACAAAATGAGACTAATGAGGCACAGCAGTCCAGGAACAAGAACTAGAAGGCAGAAGGGGACAGGAAAGCTAGTGATAGGGAGCCCAAGGTTGAGTAAGGACAGTGTTGACACGTAGCGGGGTTGTTAACCATTGTCATAGGGCAACATGTGTACTAACTGTTTAATGAGAAACTATTTTTGTTCTGAAATTTTTGAAATGGTGTATCTTTGGCTATGTATATTTTCACCCAAAAAAAAAAAAAAAGTCAAAAAGGGAGAGGGTTGACATGTTGTGGGGTTGTTAACCAATGTCATAAAACAATACGTGTACTGACTGTTTTATGAGAAACTATCTGTTCTGTAAACCTTCACCTAAAGTACAATTAAAAAAAAAAGAGAGAATTGGGGTGGGATGCAAAACCCTTACTCAGGTCACACCCCTGATCCAATGTAAGGGGAGTTCCCCTGGGGTGTGGCCTGCATCATCTTTTATATTATAAGAGATAAAAGGAGAGAGAAGCAAGCAGAGAGGAAGGATCTCCTACCACCAAGCATGAAGATCCGGGAGAAGAGCATGTGCTTTGGACCCGGGGTCCCTATGCTGAGAAACTCCTAGACCCAGGGGAAGACTGATGACAAGGACCTTCCCCCTGAGCTGACAGAGAGGGAGAAAGCCTTCCCCTGGACCTGGCGCCCTAGCCTACTAATCTGTGAGAGAATAAACTTCTGTTTGTTAAAGCCATCCAATTGTGGTATTTCTGTTATAGCAGCACTGCATAACTATGATACCAAGGAAGAGCAAGCAGTGGGGAGAGGGATGGACTGGGATGGGGCCTTTCAGCAAAGGCTCTCTTAAAACAGAGAATGCTCACTGTCCCTGTCACTGGGGAGTGCAGTAGCTCAATCAGCCCCCTGGGAGCTGGAGGAGCCATTACGCCCCGGAGTCCACTCCCAACTCCCACCCATGCTTCAGGCTCTTCTTCTACCTGGGAGGACTGTGGGGAGGCAACGGCAGAGACTCTTGAAAAGGGGGACAATTACCCTTTGTACAACAGCTTGTGGAAGAAAATGCCCAGCTCCCGGGATAGAGAGAAAGCAGAGGTTTCAGTGTGGAGGGAGTTCAGAGCCCTTGTCCCTCACCTCTGCAGCCCCAGAGCAGCTATCAGCCCCACCTGCTCAGGGCTGTACCTTGCCTAGTCCACAGCTGCCCAGGCCCCAAGTCCAGAAACCTGAGGTCAGGGGAAGGCCACCTCTGGTGTTTTGCCTGTAAGGAAAGAGAGGAAAAGGAGGTAGAAGTTGACGTTGACTTGGGGAGGGCCTGACAGGGAACTCCACCACCCCGGATGAGTGTTCCAGCTCTGAGCCACCCTCCTGGGAAACCCCATAGATACCGTCTCCACTGTCCCCATGGAGTGGGGATGTAAGAAGGCCAGAGCACACCTGATGCCTTCCCATTCTTTCACTACGACATTTTCCCAATCCCTGCTGGCCCTGGAGTCTCTGCCAAATGCAAGTGATGGTGGCTGACGCCCTTGCTATAGCAAGCTTTGAATAAATAGCCTCTGTTTGTTCTCACTTTGATTGTCTTTGCTTATTTCTACAGAACCATCCCCCTCCCGCACAAACACGTTAGGAATGACAGAGAAGGGAAGTGTAGAAATTCTTCAGAGGAAACACACCCATTCAGTCTGAGCAGTCTTGTCCAGGTGGAGGCGAAGTGTCTCGTTGGCAGCTAGGGCCAGCAGGCCTCTGCAGTATTCTCCCAGGTGACTTCTGGCAGCCTTTAAAGCTTAAGTTCCTTGGTTGTTTTGGAGGCAATGATGTTGAAGGCCATGGAGGTGCCAGGTATCCTCTTCAGTTGAGCCCCACTGAGAGACTGCTAAGGGAATTTGCACACCTCTGCCCTCCACTATATGAAGTCCTCCTGGCCCGACTTGCCATGCATGCACAGAAGCTGGGACTGGGAAATGATCTTCATCCTCACATAAAGTTAGGGAACACAGCTTCACGTCTCGAGGTTTGAGCATCTCCACTCAGTCCTTACATTCAAGTTCATTCAGGTTCCTTCTGGCACACTGAAGACAGATTTCGTTTTATAAACTTGAAGAAACTTCCAGTGACCCCCTGCTGGCCCTGGGTAGTTCCAGAGGCAGAGGCTGGGGTCACACCACAGGGAAAACTCTGCTGGTCACACACCTGTCCAAGGTGCCCAGCATGGATGGAGTTTCTTTGGTTACATCCCTGGGGGAAATTGGTTTTGCCTGGGGCTCCACCAGTGCAGCTGATGTGGTGGGCTGAAGAGGAAGCCACAAAGACATGCAGGACTGCTGGGCTGCGAAGCTGCACCTTACAGATAGTCTCTGTGGGGTGCAGCCCAGAGGCCTGGGTGGGCTGCACTGAGGCCAGCTTGGATTTCTGGTGCAGGAAAAGTAGGGCTGGGGAGACTGAGGCAGAAGCAGAAGCCCCAGAGGTCCTGGACTCTCTCACAGGCTATATTTTCTGTTCTGGATGGAGGTTGGCCAAGGCTGGCCTCCAAAATAAGGGCATTCTTGCTTTGATTTGTGCTGGTCTTCTTCTCTAGGCGAGATAGGGAGCTGGCAGTTTGCACACTTGTCCATCAGTGAGACCCAGATCTCTTCCGTGTGTAACCCGTGAACACCACCAACTCAGTTTGCAAAGTCCTTGTAGTCAGTGAGTAGCTCCGTGTAACCCACGGACACCACAACCTCGGTTTGCAAGGTCCTTGTAGTCAGTAAGTAGCTCCATGTATGGTCCACATTCATCCATGGATCTTTCCTGATTTGCTTTGAAGTGTCTCTCTTACCGGGACTGAGGATGAGACATTTCTTGAGCCGGTTTTCTTTCACATCCCATGAACATGTAGAAAGGAAAATGATATTTTCCAGTCAATATCTGCTTCCGCAGCTACTCAAAGTTCTGTCCACAAAAGGCAGGCATCTGTTGACCAGTGTATATACAATGACTCCCATGCTCCACTTAGCACTGGGGTTTCATTGTACTTTTGGCCCTGGAATAGCTCTGGGGCAACATAATGGGGACTGCTGCTACAAAAGGTATCCAACTTTTTGCCAAAGGCGAATTTATTGCTGAAAACAACATCTGTAATCTTGATGTCATAACAGCATCCAAGAGTAGGTTTTCTGTGTTTCACTGTGTCAGGATCATTGAACTTCTCCAGTCTTTTGGAAACTCTCCCATGAAGTAAGAAAAATGAAGACTTTGAATCGTCCTAAAGTAGTTATTTGAAGAGATCAAGACTGAGAAAACTCTACCTTTTCATGGAGTACACTAATGGAGGAGAGTGCTTGACTGAAGTGGCTCATGGAAATGTGACAGAAAGTGACTCACGCTAAATTCTGCCGTGTCTGCTGCGCAGTACTGTCACCAGAAGTTCAGTGTGCGTAAAACCAAACAAAAAGAAAAGGTCGGCAGTTCAAACCAACCAGGGGCTCCTTGGAAAACCCTATGGTGCAGTTCTACTCTGTCCTATAGGGTCTCTATGAGACGTAATAGACTTGAGGCAACGGGTTTGGTTTTGGTTTTATTGTCCTATAGGGTCGCTATGAGTCGGCATTGCCCCTAGGGCACAGAGAAACAAAAAGCACATGGTAGGAGGAAAACTTCTCAGCTTCCAATCTATGTGACTTACACAACTTTCCTCTTTTCCTTAAATTGTGTGAAACGTTAACGGAAGCAGCTCTGGTCCCCAGGATCCCAAAGACTTTGAAATGGTTCAGTAGGAGGAGAATCAAGTTATGTTGGAAGGACAGAAACTGAAACCTCAGGAGGGACTGAGGGGGAAGCTCATGACCAGTTGCCCCAGTCCACTCCTCCCGCCAGCCGTTCGAGACCCCGCCCCGCCACTGCACGCCCCTACCCCTGCAGGCCCCGCCCCTGCACAGCCCCGCCCCGCCCCGCCCCGCCCCCTGCACAGCGCAGCACAGCACAGCCCCGCCCCCTGCACGGTCCCGCCCCGCCCCCTGCGTAAACCTGTCCCTTGCGCGGCCCCGCACACCGCGGCTTTTTCTGCGCATGCGGAAGAGGCTCGCTTGGAGCGACAACCCCACGAGGGTGAGTGAGTGGCGTCTTTGTAGCTTAAACTCGCGCTTCGCGTGCACTCCAGCCCCCGTCCCCCCGCTCGGGGTCCGGGGGACCCTGCAGACGCACAGGTTCCCGCACCCTCCCCGCTATCGTCCCAGATCCGCGTCCGTTTCCGGTAAAACAGCTCCGAGGGGGTCCGCCCGGCCTTCCCACTCCGGCCCGGGGACCCGCCTGCCACTTCCCGTCGGCCCTTTGCCGACCGCTCGCCACCTCCGCTCGGAGCTGCCCGCGGGGCTCGTCGCCTGCGCCCCCGGCCGCACCCCATGCGAGTCGGGAAGTTTTGTTCATTTTGTCGTTATCAGCCAAATGAGCTCCCTTTCATTTCTGAAGCTTATTATTTCTTTGAAGTTTTATTGATATTTACTTAATTTTTAATATGAAATTTGGTTTTCCTTTTTCCCTCTCGGTTTACAGATTTGAACAGTGGTTTATTTATTTTCAAGCCCACTTCGCCCCTTTTTTATTTATTTTTTATTACTGTGCTTTAGATGAAGGTTTATAGAACAAACCAGCTTCTCATTAAACAGTTAGTACACATATTTTTTCATGACATTGGTTAACAACCCCACCACACATCAGCATTCTCCCATCTCGACCTTGGGTTCACTATTACCAGCTTTCCTATCCCCTGCTGCCGTTTTCTTCTTACCCCTGGGCTGTTGTGCCCCTTTAGTCTCATTTTGTTTTATGGACCTGTCTTATTTTTGGCTGACCGGAAACCCTGGTTGCGTAGTGGTTAAGTGCTACAGCTGCTAACCAAAAGGTCGGCAGTTGGAATCCACCAGGTGCTCCATGGCAACTCTATGGGGCAATTCTACTCTGTCCGGTAGGGTCGCCATGAGTCAGAATCGACTAGCCGGCAACGTTTTTTTTAATCGCCAGCTGAAGGGTGAACCTCAGGAGTGACTTCATTACTGAGCTAAAAGGGTATCCAGGCGCCATTCTCTCAGGGGTTTCTCCAGTCTCTGTCAGGCCAGTAAGTCTGGTCTTTTTTTGTGAGTTAGAATTTTGTTCTACATTTTTCTCCAGCTCTATCTGGGACCCTCTGTTGTGATCCCGGTCAGAGCAGTCAGTGGTGGCAGCCGGGCGCCATCTAGTTGTACTGGACTCAGTCTGGTGGAGGCCATGGTTCACCAAAGTTACCACTTACCTATTGTCCATTTCGTGTTTTTTCCATCCCCACCCCTCCCCTCCGTCATAACCATCAAAGAGTGTTTCTTTTTGTGTGTAAACCTTTTCATGACTTTTTATGGTAGTGGTCTCATACAATATTTGTACTTTTGTGTTAGAGTTATTTCACTCAGCATTATGCCTTCCAGATTCATCCATGTTGTGAGATGCTTTGCAGATTCATCGTTGTTCTTTATCGTTGGATAGTACTCCATTGTGTGTACGTAGCATAGTTTGTTTATCCATTCATCTGTTGATGGGCATTAGGTTGTTTCCATCTTTTTACTATTGTGAACAATGCTGCAGTGAACATGGGTGTGCATATATGCCTATTCGTGTGACTGCTCTTATTTCTCTAGGATATATTCCAAGGAGTGGGATTGCTGGATCCTATGGTATTTCTATTTCCAGCTTTCTAAGGAAGCGCCATATCATTTTCCAAAATGGTTGTATCATTTTGCATTCCCACCAGCAGAGCATAAGACTTCCAGTCTCCCTGAAGCCCCTCCAACATTTGTTATTTTCTGTTTTTTTGATTGGTGCCAGTAATTCTATCATTGTGGTTTTCGTTTGCATTTCTCTAATGGCTAGTAATTTGATTTGCATTTGATCACGAGCATTTCCTCATGTGTCTGTTGGCCGCTTGAATGTCTTCTTTGGTGAAGTGTCTGTTCGTTTCCTTTGCCCATTTTTTAATTGGATTATTTGTCTTTTTGTTGTAGAGGTGTTGAATTTTCCTTTAGATTTTAGAGATTAGAACTTCGTTGGATTTGTCATAGCCAAAATTTTTTTCCCAGTCTGTAGATTCTCTTTTTACTCTTTTGGTGAAGTCTTTTGATGAGCCTAAGTGTTTAATTTTTAGAAGATGCCAGTTATCTAGCTTATCTTCTGGAGTTTGTGTGTTGTTAGTTATGATTTGTATCTTATTAATGCTATTTATTAGGGCCTCTAGCGTCGATTCTGTTTTTTTCTTCTAATGATCTTTATAGTTTTTGGTATGACGTTTAGGTCCTTCACGCATTTTGAAGTAGTTTTTGTGTATAGTGTGAAATATGGGTCCCGTTTTGTTTTTTTGCAGATGGGCATCCAGTTTTGCCAGCACCTTTTGTTAAAAAGACTGTCTTTTCCCCATTTGATGGACTTTGGGTCCTTGTCAGCAAAGATCAGGTGACTGTAGGTGGATGGATTTACATCTGGCTTCTCAGTTCACTTCCATTGGTCAATGTATCTGTCATTGTACCAATACCAGGCTGTTTTGACTACTGTAGCTGTACCGTAGGCTCTGAGGGCAGGTAGCATGAGTCCTACTTTTATTCTTCTTCTTCAATAATGCTTCACTAATCCAGGGCCTCTTCCCTTTCCATATGAAGGTAATGATTAGTTTTTCCATCTCTTTAAAGAATGCTGTTGGTATTTGGATTGGGATTGCATTGTATTTGTAGATTGCTTTGGGTAGAACTGACATTTTCACGATGTTGAGTCTACCTGTGCATGAGCATGGTATGTTTTTCTCATTTGGTTTCTTGCAGTACCCCTCCCATTTTTTTCTAAAAGGTCCCTCAGTGGCCCAAGTGGTTTGGTCTGGTGTACTAACCTAAAGAAAAGTTGGCGGTTTGAATCCACCCAGGGCTCTGCGGGGCTGCCAGGAGAAGGAACTGATTCCAGGCCAATGGGTTTCTTTTTCTTTTTTCTTTCTTTGTTTTTTAATAGTATGTTTTTACAGATACATTTATTTCAATATCATTGCTTTGACCACATTCCCTAGTTTTGAGTACTTTGATTCTTCATGGTGACAATGACTCTAAATTGGTCATTTACCAGTTGTCACATAGGTTACAAAAACTTTTCCTATAATCAGATTCTAAGTAAATAAACTTTCTTTTGCTTTTTGATTTGTTTAATTTTGCTTCCTCTATTTGATTTTTGTTTATGTTCATTTATATTTCACTGCACAAGAACTGTGGCCTACTTAATACCTCCTTTTTTTTGTGTGAAATTATTTCACGGCTTTATTTCTAATTGAAGATAACACAATATCCAGTAATAGGAGAACTGTTAAATATGGTGAGGTTTTCTTTATGACTCACTACATGGTCATAATTGATGAATGTTCAATCAGGGTATCCAAGTGTCTTTGCTAAAGGTTCAGTTTGTATCCACTAATATGTTATTGTTAGGTACCCGCCAGTCGATTCCAACCAGTGACACCATGTGACAGAGTAGAACTGCTCCGTAGGCTGTAATCTTTATGGTGCAGATTGCCTAGTCTTGGGTTCGACCCACCAACCTTTGGTTTAGCAGCTGAGCATTTAACCACTGGACCACCAGGGCTTCTTATTCACTAATTTAGATATACTAAATCCTCAGCATGCTTACATTTTATTGTATTATAGGCATGGTGATTTCAACGGGAATTGTTTTTCATTTTTCTCTTCAAGCTTAATGATTAATCAATTTTTCTTTGAATTTGTATGTTTCTATTTAGTCATATTTCCAACATACATTTTTATGTACATACTTAAACATGACTATCTTCATGTTTAATTTTCCTTGTTGCTAGTTGCCATCGAGTTGATTCCGTCTCATGGCCACCCCACGTGTGCCAGAGTAGAACTGTTCCATAGGGTTTTCTTAGCTGAGATCTTAATAGAAAATGAAGGCACTGTTTGTTTTCTGTAGGTTCTCACTGCAGTGAGGATGCCCTAATGGGCAGTCATGTTGATTTTCTCTGTAATCCACACGAATGACGTGGGAGCAACTTCATTCTTTTAAAAAAAAAATAAATGAATAAGTACTACCAGAGTTAAAGTACCACCATAGTTAGCCAGATTCAAGGTTAAGGGCACTGTCCTCCGGACTGCGAATCAGTCCGAGACTTCTGACACCAACTGCAAGTTAGGGAACTTGCCAAAACCGCCCTCAGGTTCCATATGGAAGGACTCTCAGAACTCATTGGAGGCTATTATACTCATGATGACATTTTTAAAGGGAAAACATAGAAATTTGTTGTTGTTGTTAGGTGCCGTCGAGTTGATTCCAACTCATAGCAACCCTGTGAACAACAGAACGAATCACTGCCAGGTCCTGCGCCTCCTAACAGTTCTTGCTATGTTTGAGCCCATTGTTGCAGCCACTGTGTTAATCCAACTCATTGAGGGTCTTCTTCTTTTTCCCTGACCCTCTACTTTACCAAACATGATGTCCTTCTTCAGGGACTTGTCCCTTCTGATAACATTTCCAAAGTACGTGAGATGAAGCTTCGCCATCCTTGCTTTTAAGGAACATTCTGGCTGTACTTCTTCCAAGATAGATATGTTTGCTCTTCTGGCAGTTCATGGAATATTCAATATTCTTCACCAACACCGTAATTCAAAGGCGTCATTTCTTCTCCGGTCTTCCTTATTCGTTGTCCAGCTTTAGCATGCATATGAGGCGATGGAAAACACCATGGCTTGGGTCAGGCACACCTTAGTCCTGAAAGCGTTGTTGTTGTTAGGTGCCATCAAGTCAGTTCCGACTTGTAGCGACCCCATGTACAACAGACCGAAACCCTGCCCAGTCCTGCGCCATCCTCACAGTCATTGTTATACTTGAGCCCATTGTTACAGCCACTGTGTCAATCCATGTCGTTGAGGGTCTTTCTCCTTTTCGTTGACCCTCTACTTTACCAAGCGTGATGTCCTTCTCCGGGGACTTGTCCCACCTGATAACATGTCCAAAGTATGTGAGGTGAAGTCTTGCCATACTTGCTTCTAAGGAGCATTCTGGCTGTACTTTTTCCAAGACAGATTTGTTCGTTCTTTTGGCAGTCCATGGTATATTCAATATTCTTCACCAACACCGCAATTCAAAGGCATCGATTCTTCTTCGGTCTTCCTTATTCATTGTCCAGCTTTCTCATGCATATGAGGTGATTAAAACACCATGATTGGGTCAGGTGAACCTTAGTCTTCAAGGTGGCATCTTTGCTTTTTAACACTTTAAAGAGAGCTTTTGCAGCAGATTTGCCCAATGCAAATCTTTTGATTTCTTGACATCTGCCTCCATGGGTGTTGATTGTGGATCCAAGTAAAATGGAATCCTTGACAGCTTTCTTCATTTATCATGATGTTCCTTATTGGTCCACTTGTGAGGATTTTTGTTTTCTTTATGTTGTGGTGTAATCCATACTGAAGCCTGTAGTCTTTGATCTTCATCAGTCAGTGCTTCAAGTCCTCTTCACTTTAAGCAAGCAAGGTTGTGTCATCTGCATAACGCAGGTGGTTAAGGAGTCTTCCTCCAATCCTGATGCCCCGTTCTTCATATAGTCCAGCTTCTCAGATTATTTGTTCAGCATACAAATTGAATAAGTATGGTGAAAGGATATAACCCTGACACATACCTTTCTTGACTTTAAACCACGCAGTATCCCCTTGTTCTGTTCGAACAACTGCCTCTTGATCTATGTGCAGGTTCCTCATAAGCACAATTAAGTGCTCTGAGATTCCCATTCTTCGCAGTATTATCCATAATTTGTTGTTATCCACACAGTCGAATGCCTTTGCATAGTCAGTAAAACACAGGTAAACATCTTTCTGGTGTTCTCAGGTTTCAGCCAGGATCCATCTGACGTCAGCAATGATATCTCTGGTTCCACATCCTCTTCTGAATCTGGCTTGAATTTCTGGCAGTTCCCTGTGGATGTACTGCTGTAGCCGCTTTTGAATGATCTTCAACAAAATTTTACTTGCGTGTGATATTAATGATACTGTTTGATAATTTCCACATTCGTTTGGATCATCTTCTTGGGAATGGGCATAAATATGGATCTCTTCCAGTCAGTTGGCCAGGTAGCTGTCTTCCAGATTTCTTGGCGTAGACAAGTGAGCACTTCCAGCGCTGCGTCCGTTTTTTGAAACATCTTAATTCCTAGAGCCTTGTTTTTCACCAGTGCCTTCAGTGCAGCTTGAACCTCTTCTGTCAGTACCGTCAGTTCCTGATCATATGCTCCCTCCTGAAATACCAGTCCTGAAAGGGAGAGGAGAGAATTTTACCACTGAACAATGAATGTCCCCATTGTCCATTATAATAAGAGTGGCTATTTGACACAGAACTTGCCAATAACATAGACAAAGTCACTGGGTCTCATACTTCCCCATGTAAATAATGTAAAGCCTAAGAGAGGGAAAAAATAGGCTTTTTCCCTCATCCTTCAATCTTATTCTTTCTCATTCAGCAGCCAGCTTGCCACGATGAGAATGCGGGTGTGTGGTAATGGAGGTAGAGCAGGCAGGAAGAAGGAGCCTGGGTCACTGATTACTTCACAGAGCGTCTGTCACATCCTGCACTGTAACCTCCGGACTTGTTGCTGTCATACAAGAAAAACTGATGAAATTCTTGTTTCAGTTTCCAGGTGTTTTGCCACTCACAAACGACAACTTACATTCCTACCTGAACAATGAGATTGTTATTTTGTGTTGATAGTTCTGGACATTGACTGTAATCGTGTTCCTTAGAAAAAGGTCATGAAAGCCTTCCTTTGCTGCTGATGAGAGAGAGACAGGTACTACAATTAATCTTCCCTTTGTAACTAAAGTTTGAAGTGGTTTTCTACCCTTCATCTTTCTGTTTCCTCAACCCCTGTGGCTTTTACCCACAGTCCTTGGATGAGACAATAACATCGTGGTGTTTAAGTTCAAGACTCACACTGAGGGCATATATTACTCTTGCTCTCAACAATGTGTGATACTGTTGACCGCTTCACTTTGTTTATATAAGAATATGTTATATAAATATGTGTAATTGTCACTCTTAACATAATTAACATTAATTTTTTTAATGTAGTCTAATGCCCAGATAGACATACTGTTCTTCCCTTTGTATGTTGTCATTGTTAGCTGTTTTTGAGTTCGCCCTGACTTATGGTTATCGCATGCGCTGTGGGATGAAGTGGACCGTTGTGATTCATAGGACTTTCATTGGCTGATTTTCACAAGTAGATCACCAGGCCGTTCTGCCTAGTCTATCTTAGTCTGAAAGCTCCACTGAAACCTGTTCAGCATCACAGCATCATGCAGGCCCCCACTGACAGACACGTGGTTACGTATGAGGTGTATTGGCTGGGAATCAAAGCCAGGTCTCCCACATGGAAGGTGAGAATTCTACCACTGAACCATGAATGTTTTTCACAAAGGCAGTACCATAATGGAGCCCTGGTGATGCAGTGGTTAAGAGCTCAGACTGCTGACCAAAAAGGTCAGCAGTTCGAATTCACCAGCTGTTCCTTGGAAACCCTGTGGGGCAGTTCTCCTCTGTCCAGTAGGGTCACTGTGAGTCAGAATCAACTCGACGGCAATGGGGCTACCATTAATAATAGCCATCATAGGTGGTGTGAAGTGGTATCCCAGTTTTGTTTTGATTTGCATTTCGCTAATCACTAATGACATCGTCTCATATGGTTATTGGTCATGTGTAGATCTTCTTTGGAGAGATGTCTATTCAAGTCCTTTGCCCGTTTTTTATTGGGTTTATCTTTTTTTGATGACTTGTAGGAATTATTTCTGTATTATAGATATTAAGTCCTTATCTGGTATATGATTCCTAAATATTTTCTCCAATGTGCAGGTCGTAGCTTCACTTTCTTGATAAAGTCTTGGATATACAATAGTTTTTAGTTTTGATGAAGTCCAGTTTATCTATTTTGTCTTCTGTCACTCATGATTTTGATGTCACATCTAAGAGTCTGTTGTCAAAAACTAGGTCCTCCAGCATTACCCGTACATTTTTACCATAAAAGTTTTATAGTTTTAATTTACATATGGTCATTAATCTATTCTGAGTTAATTTTCATACATGGTGTGAAGTATGGGTCCAGCTTCATTCTTTAACATGTGGAAACCCAGAATTCCCAGCCCCATTTGTTGAGGAGACTTTTTTTTTTTTCACATTGAATGGATTTATTACCTTTGCAGAAAATCAGTTGACATGCAATGTGTGGGTTTATTCTGGATTCTCAATTCTATTCCTTTGGTCTGTATGTCTATCCTTATACCAGAACCACTGAAAGAACTGAAGAAAACATTGAAGCCTTGAGTTGTAGTATTGAAGTATTCTATGGGGAAAATATTAAACGATGCAGGAAGATGGAAGGAATACACAAAGTCACTGTACCAAAAAGAATCGGTTGACGTTCAGCCATTTCAGGAGGTGGCATATGATCAGGAACTGATGGTAATGAAGGAAGAAGTCCAAGCTGCAATGAAGGCATTGGTGAAAAACGAGGCTACAGGAATTGACGAAATACCAGTTGAGATGTTTCAGCTAACGGATGCAGTGCTAGAGATGCTCACTCATCTATGCCAAGAAATTTGGAAGACGACTACCTGGCCAACCGACTGGAAGAGATCCATATTTGTATCCATTCCTAAGAAAGGTGACCCAGCCGAATGTAGAAATTATTGAACAATATCATTAATATCAGACACAAGTAAAATTTTGCTGAAGATCTTTCAAAAGTGGTTGCAGCAGTACATAGACAGGGAACTGCCAGAAATTCAAGCTGGATTTGGAAGAGGATGTGGAACAAGGGATATCATCGCCAATGTCAGATGGATCTTGTTTGAAAGCAGAGATTGCCAGAAAGATGTTTACCTGTGTTTTGTTGACTATGCAAAAGCAGTCCATTGTGTGGATCATAACAAATTATGGATAACATTGTGAAGAGTGAGAATTCCAGAACACTGAATTATGCTCAAGAGGAACCTGTGCATAGACCAAGAGACAGTCGTTCGAACAGAACAAGCAGATACTGCGTGGTTTAAAGTCAGGAAAGGTGTGTGTCAGGATTGTATTCTTTTCACCATAGTTATTCAGTCTGTATGCTGAGCAAATAATCCGAGAAGTTGGACTGTGTGAAGAAGAATGCCACATCAGGATTGAGGGAAGACTCATACTGCGTTTTTCATATTAACAACGTGCAGTATGCAGATGACACAATCTTGCTTTGTTAAAGTGGAGAGGACTTGAAGCACTTATTGATGAAGATCAAAGACCATAGCCTTCAGTATGTATTACACCTCAACATAAAGAAAACAGAAATCCTCACAACTGGAGCAATAAGCAACATCATGATAAGCGGAGAAAAGATTGAAGTTGTCAAGGATTCCACTTTACTTGGATTCACAATCAACACCCATGGAAGAAGCAGTCAAGAAATCAAAAGACGCATTGCATAGGGCATATCTGCTCCAAAAGACCTCTTTAAAGTGTTGAAAAGCAAAGATGTCACCTTGAAGACTAAGGTGCGCCTGACCCAAGCCATGGTGTTTTCAATTGCCTCATATGCACGTGAAAGCTGGACAATGAATAAGGAAGACCAGAGAAGAATTGATGCCTTTGAATTATGGTGTTGTTAAAGAGTATCGAATATGCCATGACTGCCAAAGGAACAAACAAATCTGTCTTGGAAGAAGAACAGCCAGATTTCTCCTTCGAAGCAAGGATGGTGAGACTTTGTCTCACATACTTTGGATGTGTTATCAGGAGGGACCAGTTCCTGGAGTAGAACATCATGCTTGGTAGAAGGTCAGCAAAACAGAGGAAGATCCTCAATGCAATGGATTGACACAGTGGCTGCATCCGTGGGCTCAAACGTAGCAACAATTGTGAGGATGTCGCAGGACCTGGCAGTGTTTTGTTCTGCTGTACAGAGGGTTGCTATGTGTTGGAACTGACTCAGCGACACTTAATAGCAACATACCACAACCATAGTGTTTGCATCGTTGTCACTTTATAGTACATTTTTTAAATAAGGATGTGTAAGTTCTACCTTGTTCCTCTTTTTAACATTGCTTTGGATTGATTTGTGTCTTCTTGTAATTCCATATGAATTTCAGAATTTGCTTTTCTATCTCTTCAAAAATAGCTATTAGAATTTTGTTAGGGATTGCAGTGAATCAATAGACCACTTTGGGTACTGTTGACACTTTAACAGTATTAAGTCTTCCAATCTGTGAACGCAGGGTGTCTTCCCATTTGAATACACTGAAAAAGAATGGTTGTCTTTCAGTTGATTCTGACTCATGGCGACCCCATGTGTTTCAGAGTAGAACTGCACCTTATAGGGCTTTCTATAGCTGGGACGTCTTGGAAGTAGATCTCCAGGTCTTTCTTCTGAGGCAACTTCCAATTATTTGTTGTTGTTAGATGCCGTTGAGTCATTTCCAGCTCAGAGCGACCCTATGCACAACAGAATGAAACACTGCCCAGTCCTGCATCATCCTCACAATCCTTGTTATGCTTGAGCCCATCGTTGCAGCCACTGTGTCAGTCCATCTCCTTGAGGGTCTTCCTCTTTTTCACTGACCCTGTACTGTACCAAGCACGATATCCTTCTCCAGGGACTGATCCCTCCTGGTAACATGTCCAAAGTATGTGAGATTTAGTCTCGCCATAAGGATGGCTTCTAAGGAGCATTCTGGTTGTACTTCTTCCGAGACAGATTTGTTCGTTCTTTTGGCAGTCCATGGTACATTCAGTATTCTCCAGCACAATTCAAAGGCATCAATTCTTCTTTGGTCTTCCTTATTCATTGTCCAGCTTTCACATGCATATGAGGCCATTGAAAACACCATGGCTTGGGTCAGGTGCACCTTAGTCTTCAAGGTGACATCTTTGCTTTTCAACACTTTAAAGAGGTTTTTTACAGCACATTTGCCCAATGCAGTGTGTCGTTTGATTTCTTGACTGCTTCTTCCACGGGTGTTGATTGTGGATCCAAGTAAAATGAAATCTTTGACAACTTCAGTCTTTTCTGTTTATCATGATGTTGCTTATTGGTCCAGTTGTGCGGATTTCTGTTTTCTTTATGTTGCGGTGTAATACATACTGAAGGCTATGGTCTTTGATCTTCATCAGTAAGTGCTTCAAGTCCTCTTCACTTTAAGTAAGCAAGGCTGTGTCATCTGCATATTGCAGGTTGTTAATGAGTCTTCCTGTAATCCGGATGACCTGTTCTTCTTCATATAGTTCAGCTTCTCGGATTATTTGCTCAGCATACAGATTGAGTAAGTATGGTGAAAAGATACAACCCCGGCACACACTTTTCCTGACTTTAAACCATGCAGTATCCCTTTGTTCTGTTCAAATGACTGCCTCTTGATCCATGTACAGATTCCTCATGAGCACAATTAAGTGTTCTGGAATTCGCATTCTCTGCAGTGTTATCCGTAATTTGATATGATCCACACAGTCAAATGCCTCTGCATAGTCAATAAAACATGGGTAAACATCTTTCTGGTATTCTCTGCTTTCGGCCAGGATCTATCTGACATCAGCAGTGATATCGCTGGTTCCATGTCCTCTTCTGAATATAGCTTGAATTTCTGGTGGTTCCCTGTCCACATACTGGTACAGCTGCTTTTGAATGATCTTCAGCAAAATTTTACTCACGTGTAATATTAATGATAGTGTCTTGTAATTGCCACTTTTGGTTGGATCACCTTTCTTGGGAACAGACATAAATATGGATCTCCTCCAGCTGATTGGCCAGGTAGCTGTCTTCCGAATTTCTTGGCATAGGCATCTGTTTGTTCAAACATCTCAGTTGATATTTTGTCGAGTCCTGTAACCTCGTTTTTCACTAGTGCCTTCAGTGCAGCTTGGACTTCTTCCTTCAGTACCGTCAGTTGCTGATCATGTGCCACCTCCTGAAATGCTTGGTCATCTATTCTTTTTGGTATAGTGACTCTGTGTATTTCTTCCGTCTTCTTTTGACGCTTCCTGTGTCGTTCAGTGTTTTCCCCATAGAATCCTGCACTATTGCAGCTCAAGGCTGGAATTCTTTCTTCAGTTGTCTCAGCTTGAGAAATGCCGAGCTTGCTTTTCCTTCTGGTTTTCTAACTCTAGGTATTTGCACATGACATTACAATACTTTACTGTTTTTTATATAGTCTCCCTTTGTAATCTTCTGTTCAGCTCTTTTACGTCATCATTTCTTCTTTTTGCTTTAGCTACTCTACGTTCAAGAGCAAATTTCAGACTCTCTTCTGACATCCATTTTGGTTTTTCTTTCCAGTCTTTTTAATGACCTCTTGCTTTCTTCATGTATTGACCTTGATGTCATTCCACAACTCATCTGGTCTTTGGTCATTAGTGTTCAATGCATCACATCTATTCTTGAGATGGTCTCTAAATTCAGGTGGGATATACTCAAAGTTGTACTTTGGCTGTCGTGGATTTCTGCTGACTTTCTGCAGTTTCCACTTGAACTTGCATATGAGCAACTAATGGTCTGTTCTGCAGTCTGCCCCAGCCTTGTTCTGACTGATGATATTGAGCTTTTCCATTGTCTCTTTTCACAGATGTAGTCGATTTGATTCCTGTGTATTCCATCTGGCGAGGTCCACATGTATAGTTGCCATTTACGTTGGTGAAAAAAGGTGTTTGCAATGAAGAAGTCATTGGTCGTGCAAAATTCTGTCATCGGATCTCTGGCATCGTTTCTATCACCAAGGCCATATTTTCCAACTATCAGTCCTTTTTCTTTGTTTCCAACTTTCACATTCCAATCACCAGTAATTATCAATGCATACTGATTGCATATTCAGTCAATTTCAGACTGCAGAAGTTGATAAAAATCTTCAGTTTCTTCAGCTTTGGCCTTAGTGGCTGGTGCGTAAATTTGAATATTAGTCATGTTAACTGGTCTTGTAGGCGTATGGATTTGAATATCTTTTCTTTCTCCTTCTTACCTTATTGCTTTGGCTAGAACTTCCAGTACAGTATTGCATAGCAGTGGTGAAAGTGGACATACTGGTCTGTCCTGTTCTTAGCGGGGATGATTTCAGTCTTTCTCCGTTGAGTACGATGTTAACTGTGGGTTTTCATAAATGCCTTTTAGTGTATTGACGAATTTCCCTTCTATGTCTAGTTTATTGAGTGTTTTTATGATGAAAGTGTCTTGGATTTTGTCACGTGCTTTTTCTGTGTTGATTGAGATAATAATGTGATTCTTTTTCTCTGTTTCATTAACATGGTATACTACCTTGTTTACTTTTCTTATATTGAACCATTCCTGGGATAAATCCCACTTCATCATGTTGTATAATCCCTTTAATATGTGATTGGACTCAGTTTACTAATATTTTGTTGAGGATTTTTACATCTAGATTCATAAGGGATATTGGTCTGTACTTTTCTTTTCTTGTAGTGTCTTTATTTGGCTTTGGTATCACGGTATTGCTGGCCTTACGGAAAGAGTAAGTAATAAGTAAGTGTTCCCTTACAATCATTGCTGTGTTTGAACCCATTAACTTGAACTTAAAACAACAACAACAATAAAAATGTATTTATTGCTACTGCCTGGTTTCTCTGGCCTCCAGCTGCCCAAATCTTCAGCTTTAGGCAGACTTATAGTTTGCCTGGAATGTCCCCATGGTGTCTAACTTTGATTCCACTGATTTTAGGCCTCCTGAACAGCCTAGAACCCACCTAGCTCCCGATCTCCCCTCCCTCAGGTTAGGTCTTGGAGACTGGAAAGCTGGCCCCTTCAGACTAGAATTCTGCCCTGTCTGCCATCCGCCTGCCAGACAGAGGGTCTCTCACCGCCATACTGCGCCACTGCCCTCAGACTAGGGCATGACCTTAGGAGCGGGTCTGCCACATGGGATGCTGGGCAGACCTTGCAGAATTTCCTCCACCTCCCCTCCAAAAGAGCAGTAGAAATTCACGAGGAGTTGGGATCCTTTGGTGCTGTTGAAGTCATGTTGTTTGTTCCAAGTTTATAAACAGAAGTCATTCCTTACTTTTGAAAGCTTAAGTTCCAGCGGATGTCACTTAAGTAGTTTGCCATATGATACCGCTGGAGATCATTTCTGTAAATACCATTGACACACTCGCCTTTTGCACGTCTTGGGTAATGAGAAATGGCGTCCATGGCTACTACCAGCTTTTTGTATCTCTGGAATTTTCCTTGAGACAACGCTTCTCTGGAAGGAGTTAGAAATGAATCAACCTTCAGAGAAGGAGGGCTGGCCAAGGCTGGGCCTGGAGATCCAGTTCCCTCTGCACCTGCCTGCTTCAGGGCCCCGAGACTGAAGCCTGGCCTTGGGGGCTGGGAGAGTGGTGAGCTTCACGAGGAGAACAGGCCTGATGGTGATGCGGGGGAAGGAAGGGCTCTAAATAGGTGTGCACCTCTCCAGCAGTCTGGCCTTAGGGGCTGGGAGAGTGGTGAGCTTCGTGAGAACAGGCCTGATGGTGATGCGGGGGAAGGAAGGGGTCTAAACAGGTGTGTGCTTCTCCAGTAGCCTGGCCTTGGGGGCTGAGGGAGCAGTGAGCTTCACGAGGGGAATAGGCCTGATGGTGATGCAGGGGAAGGAAGGGGTCTAAACAAGTGTGTGCTTCTCCAGTAGCCTGGCCTTTGCAGATTAGTTGTGATGTGCCCTCACCTGCCCCCCATCCTGTCATTGCCACCTCAGGCCTCCCAGCCTTCAGCAGGAACTTGAGCATGAGAAAAGGGCAGTGCCGAGGTTCTCCAACCAGCCGTCCCTGCCCAATGACCCACTCCTGTCCTCCAGCACAGCCTCCCCGCTCCCCCCACTCCTTTTGTCCACCCTCTTTTTCCAGGCTTCTGGCGGGGCATGATCCACAGTCTCCAGCGTGGGTGTGAGAGCTGGCATTGGTCTCTTCCCCTCCCCCTAGAGAGGGAGGCCACAACCGGGGCACCCCAGAGCCCAGGTCCATCCCCCCTTCCCCCGGTGTGTACCATCTGCCGCCTGTGAGCCTCTTTGCAGGCTTTGATCCCAGGCTCCAGCCAAGGTGGGGGAGTGGCTGATACAGCCCCTCTTTCCTGGATCCTTCCCAGGCACCTCACGGCCTCTGCCCTCACCTTGGTCTTTGGTACCCTCTCTCCACCTAGCCCCGGCCATCCCTGGGCTACGGAGGCCAGCTCCCAGTCTTACCAGGAAGGCTGAGATACTGTACAACCTCAGACCTATGAGCTGGGGAGGGCATGAAAGAGGCTGCCCTCGGGGCCTGTGTCCCAGTTATGGGATGGCTCTGTCCTGGCCCAGGCCCCTCCAGGGAGTGTCCCTCTCTGTCTCTGGTGTCTGGGTGTCCATCTCTGTGACGAGTTTCACTGGTAACCTGCACCCTACTTCGGAGAGGGCTGAGGGTGTACGCATGCCTCCCCAGCCCCCCAACCTTTCTCTGCACACGCCAGACAGCGTGCTCCAGCCCCAGGGGTGGGGACGCACTGGGGTGGCATCTGCCTTCAGTGATAAGCTCAGCATAGCCCGGAGGCTGGGATGGGCAAGCAGGGCCTGCCTGGACCACTGAAGCCAGCTGAGGAGTGGGGGCATGGAGGGGCTGGTGGGCATACTAGGACAGGGCATCCATGATAGAATGTTCCTTCAGTTACAGGCTCTAGAGCAGCCAGGTGCTTAGATGTGGATACCCCCGGGGTCTTGTGAAAATGCGGATTTTTATCTTGGGTGGGGCTTGAGATTCTCTGTATCTCACAAACTCCCAGTTTATGCTGAAAATAACAACTATAGAAATAGGATGTGAATTAAAACTAGAGAATGCTGTGAGAGAAATTAATAAAAGGAAGGACAGTGCTTGAAGAAGAGCCCCTGGTATACAGATCATGAAAGAGAAGAGAAGAGACAAAGCATTTACAATGAGACCAAGAAATAAAAGAGTAGGAGTCAGCTGGATGGGGTAGTGAGGAAGAAAGACACGGGAACAGACGTGGGAGACTGCTCCTTAGAGAAAACGTAATGATTTCCTGATTATTGGTTGGTCAATTATTATAAGGTTGAAAGAGAGTGTGTTCAGGAATTCTCCCAGATTCTGGAAAGCTTGGGGACTGGTGGTGTCATGGAGAGAATGAAGGAAAAAAACTAAAAAACTCAAGGGGAAGAAAGACATGTTAGTTGCAAAATCGACAGGAAAAGTACTGATCACATATTAAACAAAAAACCAAAAAACAAAACCCAAACCTATTGCCGTTAAGTTGATTCCAACTCATAGCTACCCTATAGGACAGAGTAGAGCTGCCCCATAGGGTTTCCAAAGCTGTAATCTTTATGGAAGCCCACTGCCACATCTTTCTTTGCGGAGCTGCTGGTGGGTTTGAATCAGGCCTTTCAGTTAGCAGCCGAGCGCTTAACCACTGTGCCACCAGGGCTCTTTGATCACATATTACTGTGCTGTAAATGAGATGAAAGCTTTCTTAAAAAGCACAACAGAAGAGTTTCAACTGCACATCATTAAAAATCCAGGGATGCATGATGAGTTCATGGACTGAACTTGACAAATATATTCTCCCTGAAAATTCACCCATGTTGATACCAAATAAAAGTGTGTGTGGTTGTTCTAACCTCATAGGTGAACCCTCAATCTAAGCTTCAAAGCTCTGACGCCCTGGAGGAAGCCACGTTCACGTTTTCCAGCCTGGGCTGGCCTGGATGCCTGTCATGCTCTGGCTTGAGGAAGCCCCTCCCTCTGTGGCATTGTTGCCAGAGGAAGAGGCCTGTGGAGCTGCATGAAGAATGCAAATGTATGCTCTGGAAGGCTGGAGCAGGATCTGCCCTAAATGCAGATGTCCTCAGAGTGGAGCATGGCCTTGAGCCTGGGAAAAGCCCTGCCCAGGAAAGAGCTGAAAGCCATGAACTCATAACTCCTTACTCAACACTATCTCCTTCTTCATTTCAGGTCCCACATGTGGTGCAGGGAGAGATAGTCCAGTCTAGGGAGCTGGGGACCAAGGGCGACCATCTTGCACATCTGTGCAATCACAAGTAAGGATTAAAGTTGCTCTGACTGGCTGTGTGAACCAAACATCATTCATCTGCCTCCAAACTGCCTAGCAGCCCTGCTTCCACTGCCATCCCTCTTCCCGAAGTCGCTTCTTGGGCTTAGAGAGCACATTCACTTAGACTGCCAGAAGCTGGAGCCAGAAAATGGTGCGTTGGGGTATTGTTACTATAAGCGGTGAGGCTAGATGTGAATTGTTGGGGAACCGTGTGTTCCGGACCCTGAGGTTCCTCAGTGAGGTAAAAATGTGACAGAGGAGGCCAAGGGACTGAGCCCTAAGAGGCATCCTGAGGCCCTGCTCCACGTCACTGGGCCCTCTACATATATGTGGATTTTCAAGGCTTGGATGCCTGGGGACACCTTTCCTTATGTGACTCTCAGGGCTAGTATCATGGAGTGTTAACATCCCTGTCCTGGGCCGTGGTTCTCTGTGTTGAATGACAGAACCTCCTGACCAGAGTCAGAAGATGGAGCAGCTCTGGCTGAGGAGACCGCGCCCCAGGTCCTCCAGAGCCATCCTTGTCCCATCCCTGCAGTTTTCTTGGCTTCCCCCATGTCTTAGTCATCTACTGCTGCTGTAACAGAAATACCACAAGTGGATGGCTTCAACAAAGAGAAATTTATTTTCTCACGGTGTAGTAGCCTAGAAGTCCAAATTCAGGGCGTCAGCTCCAGGGGAAGCCTTTCTGGTTTTGTCGGCTCTGGAGGAAGGTCCTTCTCAACAATCTTCCCATGGTCAAGTAGCTACTCAGTTCAGGGATCCCAGGTCCAGAGGACATGCTGTACTCCTGGTGCTGCTTTTTTGGTGTTATGAGGATGAGGTTCCCTACTCTCTGCTTGCTTCCCTTTCTTTTTATCTCTTGTAAGATAAAAGGTGGTGCAGGAAACTCCTTTTACATTGGATCAGGGTTGTGACCCTAGGAAGGGTATTACATCCACCCTAATCATCTTTAACATAATCTAATCTTGCCTCATTAACCACAGGCAGAGATTAGAATTTACAACACATGGGAAAATTACAATCACAAAATGAAGGACAACCACACAATACTGAGAACCATGGCCTAACCAAGCTGACATATATTTTGGGGGTCACAATTCAATCCATGGCACCCCAGGCACTGGAGCCTTTTCTGTGCAGTTTTAAAACGACAGCTCCACCTCTCACACTGTGTGATGTGGTAGAAAATGGAGGAGAGTTAGTAACAGAAGGCCCTGACTGTTAAGGGGGTCCTGTGTGAGGTTTGGTCCTCTCCTGAATTCATCAGTGAAATGAGGCAGGGGACAGTGAGCCCAGCTAGATCATGTGTGGGTTCTCCACATCCGTCCTTCTGGAGGGATGGTGTTTCCTTGAGGCTTTCAGGTGTGTGAGAAGCTTGTTTCCCAGTCTGAGTCTTTGTCCTCCCACCCATCTCTGCCTAGAGCTGGTAGTGAGTCCCTATAATTTTCAGCTGCTCCCCACAGTCTTGAATGGGAATCTAAAATAAAAGTGTTATTTTTTGCTAGACAAGCTCAACATAGGAGATGGGGTACTTAACTTCTTGGGCTCACCGTTTCCACTGGAAGAAATTTTCTAGATCAGTTTTGTGTTTCTACTGAGAATTTTTCAATTTAATGGATATAAACTTCTCAAACACAGAGGAATGCCTATTTAAACCGATGTAAGAGTGAAAATTCAAAAGTAAAACATTATTTCTCCTACTTGGTTACACAAAAGGTAGCTTGGAATTTACACTTGCTTTTTAATTAACAATTTTCCTGGAGTTTTTATAATAATACAGAAAGCTTAAATCTAAATTCTTAGAAAACTCCATAATACTGCATATAGTTGATCTTTTGTTGTTTTGACTGTATCGCCATGAATGGACACTTGGACTGTGCCCAGTATTTTGCTCTTTCAAAGTTTAGTAAATATAAATATAAATTTCTAAGATCCAGGTGTCAATAGTTTAGACATATAAACCCTTCTGAACTAAGGCAAATTAAATCCAAATGAAGGGGTTTTCACATGACTTTGTAAAATTATTATATGAAAATTACATTTCTTTCATGTTTTAAGTGATTGCATTAAGCTTTTCTTGTCAACTGTATCCTAAACTCCCATGTGTCTGTCAGTTCATCATACTGTGGTGACTTCCATTTTGCTGTGATGTTAGAAGCTATGCCACTGGTATTCAAATACCAGCAGGGTCACCTATGGTGGACAGATTTCGGCTGAACTTCCAGACTAAGACACACACTAGGAAGAAGGACCTGATGGTGTACTTCTGAAAAAATTAGCCAGTGAAAACCTTATGAATAGCAGCGAAAGATTGTCTGATACAGTGCAAGAGGATGAGGCCCTCAGGTTGGAAGGCACTCAAAGGACGACTAGGGAAGAGCTGTCTTCTCATAGTATAGTCAACCTTGATGACATGGATGGAGTCAAGCTTTTAGGACCTTCATTTGCTGATGTGGCATGACTCAAGATGAGAAGAAACAGCTGCAGACATGCATTAATAATAGGAATGTGGAATGTACAAAGCATGAATCTAGGAAAATTGGAAGTCATCAGAAATGAAATGAAACTCATAAACATCGATATCCTAGGCATTAGTGAGCTGAAGTGGACTGGTATTGGCCATTGTGAATAGGACAGTCATATGGTCTACTATGCTGGGAATGACAAATGGAAGAGGAATACCATTGTATTCATTGTCAAAAAAGACCTATCCAGATCTATCCTGAAGTCCAGTGCTGCCAGTGATAGGATAATATCCATACACCTACAAGGAAGACCAGTTAATACGACTTATTTAAATTTACCCAGCAACCACTAAGGCCAAATGTGAAGCAATTAAAGATTTTTTTTTTTTAACCAGCTTCTGCAGTCTGAAATTGATCAAACATGCAATCAAGATGCATTGATAATTACTGGTGATTGGAATGTGAAAGTTTGAAACAAAGAAGAACTGGTAGTAGAAAAATATGGCCTTGATCATAGAAATGACTCAGGAGATTGCAGGATAGAATTTTGCAAGACCAACGACTTCTTCATTGCAAATACCTTTTTCACCAATATAAATGGTGACTATACATGTGGATCCCACCAGCTGGAATGCACAAGAGTCTAATCGACTACATCTGTGGAAAGAAATGATGGAAAAGCTCGATATTATCAATCAGAACAAGTCTGCAGAACAGACCATCCATTGCTCATATGCAAGTAGAAACTGAAGAAAGTTAGAAGAAATCCACAACAGCCAAAGTACAACCTTGAATATATCCCACCTGAATTTAGAGACCATCTCAGAAATAGATTTGATGCATTGAACACTAATGACCAAAGACTAGACGAGTTGTGGAATGATGTCAAGGCCATCATACATGAAAAAAGCAAGAGGTCATTAAAAAGATAGGAAAGAAAGAAAAGACCAAAATGGGTGTCAGAAGAGACTCTGAAATTTGCTGTTGAACATAGAGTAGCTAAAGCAAAAAGAAGAAATGATGAAGTAAAAGAGCTGAGCAGAAGATTTCAAAGGGCAACTATATAAGACAGAGTAAAGTATTATAATGAAATGTACAAAGACCTAGAGTTAGAAAATCAAAAAGAAAAACATACTTGGCATTTCTCAAGCTGAAACAACTGAAGAAAGAATTCAAACCTCAAGTTGCAGTGTTGGAGGACTTTATGGGGAAAATATTAAACGACACAGGAAGCATCAAAAGAAGATGGAAGAAACACACAGTCACTGTACCAAAAAGACATGGTCAACATTCAGCCATTTCAGGAGGCAGCATCTGATCAGGAACCGATGGAACTGAAGGAAGAAGTTCAAGCTGCACTGAAGGCATTAGTGAAAAACAAGGCTCCAGGAATTGAGGGAATACCAACTGAGATGTTTCAACAAACACATGCAGTGCTGGAGGCGTTCGCTTATCTATGCCAAGAAATTTGGAAGACAGCTACCTGTCCAGCCAACTGGAAGAGATCCATATTTGTATCCATTCCTAAGAAAGGTGATCCAACCAAATGCGGAAATTATGGAACAATATCATTCATATTGCAAGTAAAATTTTGCTGAAGATCATTCAAAAGCAGTTGCAGTGTGCATTGACAAGGAACTGCCAGAAATTCAAGCTGTATTCTGAAGAGGACATAGAAGGAGGGATATCATTGCTAATGTTGGGTGGATCGTGGCAGAAAGCAGAGAATACCAGACAGTTGTTTCTCTGTGTTTTTTGACTATGCAAAGGCGTTCAACTGTGTGGATCGTAACAAATTATGGATAACATTGTGAAGAATGGAAATTCCAGAACACTTAATTGTGTTCACGAGGAACCTGTATACAGACCATGAGGCAGTTGTTAGAACAGAACAAAGGGATGCTGCATGGTTTAAAGTCAAACCCAAGTTCTTGCTCGGTGTGACTTGTATTGTCCAATAAACAAGAGACTGAGGTGGGAGAACAGGAAAGGCACCTTTATTTCATTGTACAAGGAAAGGAGTAAGTCGGAGCTGCTGCCGCCAAGACTTCTTGTCAAGGGCGGGCAGGCAAGTTACTTTTAAAGGGGTTTACAAGTAGGGAGTTCATACAAGTTACGTCAGCAACAGTCTTAATCCTAGTACGCAGGCGCAGTGGGGTGTGCATGTAACCTCCAAGCAAAAGCAGGATTCAAATGGAAAACGGGTGGAGGGGAGAAGCCCAGCAAAGAAAACAGGGTTTTTCAATACAACACTGTGGGGGAGGAAGCCAGGCAAAGAAGACCTTATTTTTAATACATCGCTGTGGGAGCTGTGTCTCACTCCTTCCATTTCATTTTGTACATTGGTCATTCAAGACCAGTGTCTGTTTTTAACTATAGCCTGGCTCAGAATTGTTTGGCATATTTTTGGGGAGGGGCAGATATGGGACCTAGGCCTTTCATTGTGGCTACTGACCCTTTGTTGGTTCATAACTATTTACTAAACATTAAAAGAAAAAAAGTAGCTTTTATGCCCTGTTTTGTGAATGTCTCCCTAAAAGATTCTCTCCGCCCCCACCCCAGATTGTCTTAGCTATTGTCTTTATACCTCAGGGACCAGTTGGTTTGTCTTTATGAGCCTTTATGAGTCCAGCTCCAGCTGGGTCACATTCTTTATGCTCAAGGGCAGGGAATAATGCCTCCAATATTATCTCCTAAATCATTCTTTTCTTTTGATTGGAGATTGGAGATATTAATGCCTGGACTTAGTTGAGCCCTTAGATGGCAGCCGTGGTAGACTCTTCAAACTCAACGGGGATGGTTTTCCTCCGGATACCATCTGGTTCTTCACCAGGATCTTAAGAGCAACGTTCCCATCAATCACATTGTCGGAGTGAGCAGACTCAATGTACACCAACATTTTAGCACGAGGCCTTCTTCTGCCTTTTAGGTGTGTAAGACGATAGAAAGGTCAGGATAGATGTGTGTCAGGGTTGTATCCTTTCCCCGTATTTATTCAGTCTGTATGCTGAACAAATAATCCAAGAAGCTGGACTCTATGAAGAAGAATGGGGCATCAGGATTGGAGGAAGACTCATTAACAACCTGCGATACACAGATGACACAACTTCGCTTGCTGAAAGTGAAGAGGACTTGAAGCACTTACTGATGAAGATCAAAGACCACAGCCTTCAGTATGGATTATACCTCAACATAAAACAAAAATCCTCACAAGTGGACCAGTAAGCAACATCATGATAAACAGAGAAAACATTGAAGTTGTCAAGGATTTCATTTCACTTGGATCCACAATCAACACCCATGGAAGCAGCAATCAAGAAATCAAAAGATGCATTGCATTGGGCAAATCTATCGCAAAAGGCCTCTTTAAAGCGTTGAAAAGCAAAAATGTCACATTGAAGACTAAGGTGCACCTGACTCAAGCCATGGTGTTTTCAGTTGCCTCATATGCATGTGAAAGCTGGACGATGAATAAGGAAGATCGAAGAAGAATTAACACCTTTGAATTGTGGTGTTGGGGAAGAATATTGAATATACCATGGACTGCCAGAAGAACGAACAAATCTGTCTTGGAAGAAGTACAACCAGGATGCTCCTTAGAAGCAAGGATGGTGAGACTATGTCTCACATACTTTGGACATGCTATCAGGAGGATCAGTCCCTAGAGAAGGACAGCATGCTTAGTAAAGTAGAGGGTCGGCGAAAAAGAGGAAGACCCTCATCAAGATGGATTGACACAGTGGCTGCAGCAATGGGCTCAAGCATAACGATTGTGAGGATGGTGCAGGACCAGACAGTGTTTTCTTCCCTTGTACATAGGGTCTCTGTGAGTTGGAACCGACTCAATGGCACCTAACAACAACAACAACAACAGAAGATAAATTTTATGCCTAATACTATCAGGATGTAGACTAAGAACATTACTGTCCCTTGCAGTAGTGATCTAGCCCAAGTACTTATTCCCGATGGTAACCAACCAAATAAACCTGGTGTCCGTGAGGGTGTTACAGTGTGTAACCAAGTAGCTTACTGTCTAATTCTGTGTATATCCTGTTCTACTTCTCCTGTGTTGTTTATCCAAATGCAACAAGAGGTATTTGCTACAGCACATACTACACTTTCTTGGGCTAATAAAAAAATCTAAGGCTACTTTGTTAATGTCATGTCACCTTGGCTAATGAGGCCAGAGATTACTGTTGTGTTTTTATCCCTCTAGCAACTTCGTCTGCTATTTGTCCCATAGTGATTGACTAATTTTTTTAAAGATTTCTCCAATTCAGCTATACCATAACTAGGAATTAAAGCTACCAGCCATTCGCTGAGTGTTGGACCAATGGGTTTCTTTTTGACTCTCATTTTATAATGTGTAACAATTTAGCATTATCTTTTCAATATTTACTAGCCTCATTACTGTGAATATCTAAAGGTAATCTTAAAATTCTCAAAGTGTGTTGCTCGTGCATTCACCAGGCATCTAAACAAGAGATTGCCCATGTAGACTCACTGTCAGTTGGAAAGGGATCATTTAAAACTAGTCTTGTTGGATCTACCACACAGAAACATCCATAAGGAGCACACAAAGTTTGTCTAGAGGAAGCAGAAGGTATAGAAAACGTCACATGTGACAACCAGATTTTCATTAGAGAATACATGATTAACAAGATAATATAGGATAGACTTCTCCTGTTGGAGGTCTTCAGTTAATCTGTTTAAAACATACCAAGTGTTCTTCTCAAGGGCAAGCTGCCCTTGCTTTACCTATTAACAGTCATGGGTCACTTTCTCAGAAGCTGAAGTGTAACAAAACTGTTTTTACGAGAGAAGAACTGCTAATTCAAGAGTTACAATATCTAAACCTATTAGTCAAATAATATAGGAAAAATGAAAATGATTTCTTATATCCAGAAAGTAGGACCTTAAAACATCAACAGTATTCCCACATAAAATCCATAGTATTCCTTTACTCAGTCTTATGTAATTAATTTCTGTTCCACGTGATTCTGGATCAGCCACAGTCTGTGAACTCATCAGCTTCTACAGAAGAGTTTTTGGAAATCTTGGTTCAGTCTAGTTACAGTTCTTATCATAAGTCTGATATAGTCCATCTTTTTCTTGAGATATTTTGGTCAAATGTTTTCAGCAAATCAACAAAGTAAAAACTTCTCTGTAGATGACAAGTCTTAATATGGCCATGCTTAATTTATAAACATAATACTCTTAATTATTTAAAAAAAAAAAATCAGAACCAAATAAAGTCAGTTTAAAAAAAACTTTAGACAAAAATAGTTTTAAATATAATGATTCACCTTATTTTTAAAGAGCTCCAGATATAATACACTGTATAGTAATTTTGAGACATAATACCATATAGTCAGGATATGCCAAGATTATAAAGTTTCTAAATACCTGAATAGTAATAAAAAGACTTTATAGGTAAATGATGTGAATGCCCCAGACAAACCATTGGCTTTGATGCTAAATTCAAAAAAATAAAGTTGTGGCCAAGTTAGCAATAAATAAATAATAATAAAATTATGGCATAATATGCGTTTGCTGTCTAATAGTAGGCAAAAACATAAGAGGAAATACTAACATAAATTTGACCCAAAGAGAATCAGGTGTTTCTCTTGATTTTGACTACACATTCCATGTAATTTATTAAAACTTTTTGGCACTTTTCCTTTATAAAAATTTTCTGTGGCTTTCCATAAAGCTTCCTAGTTGTCAGGAGTTTATTATAGGTCACTGTGAAACAATACTTAAGTTATTTAACCAAAGATCTTAAAGTAAAAATCTTTGTTTTTTTTCCCTAAAAGCCACGCGGCTTGGTTTTTGACTCAGGAATCTTATTCTAATGAGAGGCCAAACCTCTGCCTTCGAGGCAGATTACACAAAGAATAAACTACCCCTTCAACTGAGAAATCAAAGAAAATTCTCTTATTTTAACAGCGAGAAACCCAGTTCTTTGTTGTATATGCTATTCAACTTTAAAACTGTTAAAAGTCTCATAAACCATTAAACTTTAGTGAGACAGATAAAAATTTTTTTTTATTTTATTGTACTTCAGGTGAAGGCTTACAGAACAAATAGTTTCTCATGAAACAGTAGTACACATGTTGTTTTATGACACTGGTTAACAACCCCACAACATATTAACCCTCTAAATTCTCCACCTTTTTTTTTTTTTTTTGGTGAAAATACACATAACCAAAGATACACCGTTTCAAAAATTTCTACATACACACTTCAGTGACATTGACTACGCTCTTCCAATTGTGCTGTTATTCTCACTTAAGATGAAGGCTTACAGAACAAAATAGTTTCTCATTTAACAGTTACTACAAATGTTGCCCTATGACAGTGGTTAACAATCTCACAACGCATCAACAATATCCTTACTCAACCTTGTGTTCCCTATCACCAGCTTCCTTGTCCCCTTCTGCCTTCTGGCCCTTGTCACTGGACTCCTGTACCTCGTTAGTCTCATTTGGTTTGACGGGGCTGTCCACTCCCAGGCTGAACAGTGAACCTCAAAGGTAACTTCACCTCTGAGCTGAAAGGGTGTCTGGGGGCCATACTCTCGAGGTTTCTCCAGTCTCCTTTAGGCCAGTAAATCTGGTCTTTTTTTTGTGAGTTAGAATTATGCTCTACATCCTTCTCCAGCTCTGTCCAGAACCCTCTGTTGTGATCCTGGTCAGAGCAGTCAGTGGTGGTAGCCGGGCACCATCTAGCTGTACTGGACTCAGTCCGGTGGAGGCCTTGGTAGCTGTGGACAATTAGTTCTTTGGACTAATCTTTTCCTTGTATCCTGTTCTCTTCATTCTCCCTTGCTCCGGAAGGAATGAGACCAGTGTAATATCTTAGATGGCCGCTCACAGGCTTTTAAGACCCCAGACACTACTCACCAAGGTAGAATGTAGAGCATTGTCTTTATAAGCTGTGTCATGCCAATTGAGCTAGATGTTCCCCGAGACCATGGTCCCCAGAGCCCTCCGCCCAGCAACTCAGTCCCTCAGGGAGTTTGGATGTGTCTGTGGGGCTTCCATGACCTTTCCTTGTACAGGTTGTGCTAGTTTCCCCTGTATTGTGTACTGTCTCACCCTTCACCCAAGATACCACTTATCTATTGCCTATTTAGTATTCCCCTGCCCCACCCCTGCCATCCCTGGTAACCAACAAAGATTGTTACATTTTGCGTGTGAACTTTTTCATGGGTTTTTACAATAGAGGTGTCATACAATATTTGTCCTTTTGTGATTGACTTATTTCACTCAGCATAATGTCCTCCAGTTTCATCCATGTTATGAGATGGTTCACAGATTCATTGTTCTTTCTCGTTGCATAGTACTCCATTGTGTGTATGTACCATAGTTTGTTTATCCATTCATCTGTTGATGGGCACCTACGTTGTTTCCATCGTTTTGCTATTGTGAACAATGCTGCCATGAACATAGGTGTGCATATGTCTATTTGAGTGATGACTCTTATTTCTCTAGGATATATTCCTAGGAGTGGGATTGCTGGATCGAATGGTATGTCTATTTCTAGCTTTCTGAGAAGCGCCATATCATTTACCAAAATGGTTGTATCATTTTGCATTCCCACCAGCAGTGGATAAGAGTTCCCATCTCCCCGCAGCCCCGCCAACATTTGTTATTTCCAGTGTCTGATTCGTGCCAGTAATGCCGGGGTGAGATGGTATCTCATTGTGCTTTTAATTTGCATTTCTCTAATGGCTAGTGATCGTGAGCATTTCCTCATGTGTCTGTTGGCCATTTGAATGTCTTCTTTGGTGAAGTGTCTGTTCATTTCCTTTGCCCATTTTTTAATAGGATTATTTGTCTTTTTGTTGTAGAGGTGTTGGATTTTCTTGTAGATTATGGAGATTAGACCTTTGTCTGACTTGTACTGTCCAAAATTTTTTTCCCAGTCTGTAGGTTCTCTTTTTACTCTTTTGGTGAAGTCTTTTGAAGAGCATAGGTGTTTGATTTTTAGAAGATCCCAGTTATCTAGCTTATCTGTTGGGTTTTGTGCATTGATGGTTATGGTTTGTATCCTGTTAATGCCATGTATTAAGGCTTGAAGTGTTGGTCCTATTTTTTCTTCTATGAACTTTATAGTTTTAGGCTTTATATTCAGGTCTTTGATCCATTTTGAAGTAACTTTTCTATACGGTGTGAGGTATGGGTCCTGTTTCATTTTTTTGCAGGTGGATATCCAGTTTTGCCAGCACCATTTGTTAAAAAGACTGTCTTTTCCCCATTTGATGGACTTTGGGCCCTTGTCGAAGATCAGGTGACCGTAAGGTGGATGGATTTACATCTAGGTTCTCAGTTCTGTTCCATTGGTCAAGAGACAGGTAAAATTTTTGACCATATCAAATAAAATTTTTTAAATAAACCTCTTAAAAATTTTCTTTGTTGCATATCTCTTATAGTACATTCTTTAAAATGGGAAAAATGAACACACTCATTAGCAGACAAACATATATATCCTTTCTCTTGTGGCATAAAAAGCAAAAATTGGAGGCGTGGCCAAGATGGCAGAGTAGTCAGACACTTCCTGTGGTCCCTCTTACAACAAAGACCCAAAAAAACAAGTGAATCGATTGTATATGACAATCTAGGAGCCCTGAACATCAAAGGCAAAGTTGAGGAATCGGACTGAGTGGCAGGGGGAGGGAGAGATGGTTCAGAAGCAGCAAGGAGTTGCCAGACCTGACTCAGCAGGAGTCAGCACCCTTCAGGCCGGATCAGCTCGCCTGAGCGATGAGGCAAGCAGTGGCACTTGGGAGGCTTTTTCCACATCGAGGGAGGCCGAGCAGCAGAGAGTCTACTCGGACATTCAGAACAGTGAAAAGGAGCTCTCAATTGGCAAAAGATAAGTACCTGAGTCTGGCCTACCAAGCAGATCAAGTAACGCCCCCTTTGGGAAAAACCTGTCTCCCATTTACTTCCCCCCTCCCCAGTCTGCACCAGTCCCGGGCCAGCTTCAGCAATTGCTGCATCCCCCGGGCTGGAAGTACAATTCATCATGCGCTGTCATTTCCCCCACCTTGAAGAGGGAATAAATAAACAGAAAAAAATAATCTGCCATCTCCCCTAAGCCAGGAATTCAGGGTAGGCACAGCTCCTTTGCCTACGCACAGGCATACGGGGTCCACAGAGTTTGAGTGCTTTTCCCCAAGCAGAGAAACTTGTGTGGGTCCATTTCAACAGCATAGGCCCTCATTACCACAGTACAACGGTATATACCTGAAGTCTAACTTCAGCTGTTTCAGCTGTGAGGTGTCAGGTTTCTGACATTTAACACTGCTCTGCTGATTGGGCAGGTTTCTCACCTGCCCACATTGGGGGCCTGAGGACTAGTGGCTCCACCTACACCACCTAGCCACCCACAACAGGGGTCTAAGAATAAGTGTCCTTAAAGCCAACAGCATTGGGTGCTCATAGTCTGGCTGCAAAACCCACCCACCTATGCACCCTAGGAAACAGGGACACACTTCCCTCCTAGATACTTGGGGGCAGCCGTTGGCCCCCTGCCTTGCTCAGCACGTGACCCCCTGCTACATCCAGATGCCTGTGCTTACACCCATCACCCATGCCTGTCTAGGACTGTAGGTGAGAGCCTGCACCACACACTTGGTGGCAGACTACGTGAACACCTGAGCTGAATCAATACGGAAGGATTGGGTGGATTCCTGGGCTGACATACTTAGTGGCAGGTCTGGCCACCTGGTGGCAGGACATTGCAGCTTCAGGGGCGCTGGTGATCAGGCTAGTTCACATGAGCAGCCTATTTGGGCATATCATAACAAAACAAGAAGCTAGGACACAGTAAGCAAACAAAAGGAAAAAAAAAAACTTATTGATGGCTTGGAGACAACAGTCAAAATCAAATCACATAAAGAGGCAGACCATGATGGCGTCAGCAAGCTCCCAAAATAATCAGATTTTCAGGAGGAAGAGAATTCTTGGGATTTCCAGAGGCAGAATATAAAAGATTAATATACAGAAGTCTTCAGGAAATTAAGCAAAATGCAGAACATGCAGTAGAGGAAATTAAAAAGACTAGACGAGCATAATGACAAATTTAACAGGCTACAAGAATCCATAAACAGCAATCATAAATTCGGAAGATTAACAATAAAATTTCAGAATTAGACAACTCAAAAGAAAGTCATAGCAAAATTGAGGCAATGGAAGTCAGAATGAGTGAGATTAAAGCTAAAGCACTTGACACCAATTTATCTGAGAAAAATCAGATAAAAGGATTTTAAAAAATGAAACCCTAAGAATTATGTGGGACTCTATCAAGAGGAATAACCTACGAGTGGTTGGAGTACCAGAACGGGGGGAAGAACAGAAAATACAGAGAGAATTGTTGAAGATTTTTTGGCAGAAAACTTCCCTGATACCATGAAAGATGAGAAGATGCCTGTCCAAGGTGCTTAAGGAACCCCACATAAGGTAGATCCCAAAAGAAAGTCACCAAGACACAATCAAACTTGCCAAAACCAAAGCTAAAGAGAGAATTTTAAGAGCGGCTAGGGAGAAACAAAAAGTCATCTACAAAGGAGAGTCAATAAGACTCAACTCGGACTACTCAGCAGAAACCAGGTAGGCAGGAAGGCAATGGGATAACATATATAAAGCCTTGAAGGAAAAAAATTGCCAGCCAAGAATTATATATCCAGCAAAACTGTCTCTCAAATATGACGGCGAAGAGAAATTAGGGCATTTCCAGATAAACAGAAGTTCAGGAATTTGCAAAAATCAAACCAGAATTACAAGAAATACTAAAGGGAGTCCTCCGATTAGAAAATCAATAACATCAGATAACAACCCACGACAAGAACACAGGACAGAGCAACCAGATATCAATCCAGATAGGGAAGTCACAAAAATAAAGCTAAAACACTGAAAATAGGGAAATAGAGTTGTCAATTTGTAAACGATGATGACAATAAAGCAAAAAAGAGGGACTAAAAAATGTAGACATAGATTTTTTCATATGGAGAGGAAGTCAAGGCGATATAAAGAAATAAAAGATTGGTATAAACTTAGAAAAATTGGGGTAAATATTAAGGTAACCACAAAGGAAATGAACAATCCTACACATCAAAATAAAATATATATATATAAACTCAGCAAATACAAAATCAGAAACGATGAAAATTCATAAAAACCACTCAGCACAAACAAGTGGAACAAAGAAACTGTCAACAACACACAAAAAGAGACATCAAAATGACAGCACTAAACTCATACCTATCAATAATTATGGTGAATGTAAATGGACTAAATGCACCAATAAAGGGGCAGAGAGTGGCAGAATGGATAAAAAAAACATGACCCATCTATATGCTGCCTACAGGAGACACATCTTAAAGACACAAGCAAACTAAAACTCTAAGGATGGAAAAAAATAAGCAAACACTCCAAAAAGAGCAGGAGTGGCAATATTAATCTCTGACAAAATAGACTTTAAAGTAAAATCCACCACAAAGGATAAGGAAGGACAGTATATAATGATTAAAGGGTCAACACACCAGGAGGACATAACTATAATAAATATTTACACACCCAATGACAGGGCTCCAAAATACATAGAACAGCATTGAAAAGAGATAGACAGCTCCACAATAATAGGAGATTTCAACACACCACTTTTGGTGAAGGACAGAACATCCAGAAAGGAGTTCAATAAAGAGACTGAAGATCTAAATTCTACAATCAACCAACATGATCTCACGGACATATACGGAACACTCCACCCAAGAGCAGCCAAGTATACTTTCTTTTCCAACACACGTGGAACATTTTCCAGAATAGACCACATATTAGGCCAGCAAGCTTTAACAGAATCCAAAGCATCGAAATATTACAAAGCATCTTTTCTGACCATAAAGCCATTAAAGTAGAAGTCAATAATGGAAAAAGGGAAAAATATCAAACACATGGAAACTGAACAACACCTTGCTCAAAAACTACTGGGTTACAGAAGAAATCAAGGATGGCATAAAGAAGTTCATAGAATCAAATGAGAATGAAAACACATCCTACCAGAACCTTTTGGACACAGCAGAAGCAGCCCTCAGAGGTCAGTTTATAGTAAGATATGCACACATCCAAAAAGAAGAAAGGGCCAAAATCAAAACATTAACCCTGCAACTGGAACAAGCAGAGAGACAGCAGCAAAAGAAGCCCTGAGGCATCAGAAGAAAGGAAATAATAAGAATTAGAGCAGAATTAAATGAAACAGAGATAGAAAAACAACTGAAAGAGTTAACAAGACCAAAAGCTGGTTCTTTGAAAAGATCAACAAAATTGATAAACCGTTGGCCAAACTGACAAAAGAAAAACAGGAGAGGAAGCAGATAACCTGTATAAGCAATGAGATGGGTGATATCACAACAGACCCAACTGAAATTAAAAGAATCATAACAGAATACTATGAAAAACTGTACTCATAACATATTTGAAAACCTAGAGGAAATGGACAAATTTCTAGAAACTCACTACTTGCCTAAACTAACACAAACAGAGGTAGAACAACTAAATAAACCTATAAAAAAGAAGACATTGAAAAGGTAATTAAAAAACTCTCAACAAAAAAAGCCCTGACCTGGATGGTTTCACTGGAGACTTCTACCAAACTTTCAGGGAAGAGTTAACACCACTACTACGAAAGGTATTTCAGAGCATAGAAAAGGATGGAATACTCCCAAACTCATTCTATGAAGCTGGCATAACCCTGATACCAAAACCAGGTAAAGACACCACAAAAAAAAGAAAATTACAGACCAATATCCCTCATGAACATTGACTCAAAAATCCTCAGCAGAATTCTAACCAATAGAGTTCAACAACATATCAAAAAAAAAATTCACTGTGTTCAAGCGGGATTTATACCAGGTATGCAGGGTTGATTCAACATTAGAACAACAATCAGTGTAATCCATCACATAAATAAAACAAAAGACAAGAACCACATGATCTTATCAATTGATGCAGAAAAGACATTTGACAAAGTCAAACACCATTCATGATTTTAAAAAATCAACAAAATAGGAATAGAAGGGAAACTCCTCAGTATAATTAAGGGCATTTATACAAAGCTGACAGCCAACATCATCCTAAATGGAGAGAGTCTAGAATCATTCCCCTTGAGACTGGGAACCAGACAAGGATGCCCTTTATCACCACCCTTGTTCAACATTGTGCTGGAGGTCCCAGCCAGAGCAATTAGGCTAGAAAAAGAAATAAATGGCATCCAAATTGGTAAGGAAGAAGTCAAAGTATCTCTATTTGCAGATGATATGATCTTATACACAGAAAACCCCAAAGAATCCACAAGAAAACTACTGGAACTAATAGAAGATTTCAGCAAAGTATCAGGATACAAGATAAGCATACAAAAATCATTTGGATTCCTCTACACCAACAAAGAGAACTTTGAAGAGGAAATCACCAAATTAATACCATTTACAGTAGCCCCCAAGAAGATAAAGTACTTAGGAATAAATCTAACCAGAGACATAAAAGACCTGTACAGTGAAAACTGCAAGACACTACAGCAAGAAACCAAAAGAGACATGCATAAGTGGAAGAACATTCCTTGTTCATGGATAGGAAGACTCAACATTGTGAAAATGTCACTTCTACCCAAAGTGATCTACAGATACAATGCAATCCCAATCCGAATTCCACCGGCATGTTTTAATGAGATGGAGAAACAAATCACCAACTTCATATGGAAAGGGAAGAGGCCCCAGATAAGTAAAGCATTACTCAAGGAGAACAAAGTGGGAGGCCTCACACTACCTGATTTTAGAACCTATTATCTGCCACAGTAGTCAAAACAGCCTGGTGCTGGTACAACAGATACATAGACCAATGGAACAGATTGAGAATCCAGACATAAATTTGTCCACCTATGAGCAACTGATACTGACAAAAGCCCAAAATCGGCTAATTTGGGAAAAGACAGTCTCTTTAACAAATGGTGCTGGCATAACTGGATATCCATCTGCAAAAAACTGAAACAAGACCCATACTTCACACTATGCACAAAAACTAACTCAAAATGGATCAAAGACCTAAACACAAAATTGTAAACAATAAAGATCATGGAAGAAAAAATAGGGCATACATGGCATAAACAGAATACAAACCATAAGTAATAATGCACAAACACCAGAAGAGACACTAGATAACTGGGAACTCCTAAAAATCAAACACTTATGCTCATCAAAATACTTCACCAAAAGAATAAAAAGACAACCTACAGACTGGGAAAAAATTTTTGGCTACGACAAATCCGATCAGCATCTGATCTCTAAAATCTACAAGATACTGTAAAACCTCAACAACAAAAAGACAACCCAATTAAAAAATGGGCAAGGGATATGAACAGACACTTTGCCAATGAAGACATTCAGGCTGCTAACAGACACATGAGGAAATGCTCACGATCATTAGCCATTAGAGAAATGCAAATCAAAACGACAATGAGATACCATCTCACCCCAACAAGGCTAGCATCAATCCAAAAAACACAAAATAATACATGTTGGAGAGGTTGTGGAGAGACTGGAACACTTATACACTGTCGGTAGGAATGTAAAATGGTACAACCACTTTGGAAATCAATTTGGCATTTCCTTAAAAAGCTAGAAATAGAAGTACCACACGATCCAGCAGTCTCGCTCCTCGGAATATATCCTAGAGAAATAAGAACCGTCACACGAATAGATATATGCACACCCATGTTCATTGCAGCACTGTTCATGGTAGCAAAAAGATGGAAACAACCTAGGTGCCCATCAACAGATGAATGGATAAACAAATTATGGTATATTCGCACAATGGAATACTACGCAACAGTGAAGAACAACGATGAATCCGTGAAACATAACATGGAGGAATCTGGAAGGCATTATGCTGAGTGAAATTAGTCGCAAAAGGACAAATATTGTATAAGACCACTATTATAAGAACTCAAGAAAAGGTTTAAACACAGAAGAAAACTCTTTGATGGTTATGAGGGTGATGGGGGGAGAGAGAGGGGTATTCACTAACTAGATAGTCAAGAATTAGGTGAAGGGAAGGACAGCACACACTCCAGGGCAAGTCAGCACAACTGGACTAAACCAAAAGATAAGAAGTTTCCTGAATACAACCAATCATTTCAAGGGACAGAGTAGCAGGGGCAGGGGTCTGGGGACCATGGTTTCAGGGGACATCTAGGTCAGTTGACATAACAAAGTTTATTAAAATGTTTTGCATCCCACTTTGGTGAGTGGCGTCTAGGGTCTTAAAAGCTAGCAAGTGGCCATCTAAGATACATCAATCAGTCCCAACCCACCTGGACTAAGGGAGAATGAAGAACACCAAAGACACAAGGAAAGTGTTAGCCCAGGAGACAGAAAGGGCCACATAAACCAGAGACTTCATCAGCCTGAGACCAGAAGAACTAGATGGTGCCCCACTGCCACCAAAGACCACCCTGATGGAACACAGCAGAGAGTCCCTGACGGAGCAGGAGAAAAGTGGGGTGCATAACTCAAATTCTAGTAAAAATACCAGACTTAATGGTTTGATTGAGACTGGAGGGACCTGGAAGACATGGCCCCCAGACTCTCTGTTAGCCCAAAACTAAAGCCATTCCCGAGGCCAACTCTTCAGACAAAGATTAGACTTGACTGTGAGACATAAAATAATACTCATGATGAGTGTGCTTCTTGGTTCAAGTAGATACATGAGACTAAACGGGTAGTTCCTGTCCGGAGGTGAGATGAGAAGGCAGAGACGGTCAGGAGCTGGTTGAATGGACACGGAAAATGTGGGGCGGAAAGGAGGAATGTGCTGTCACAGCACAGGGAGAGTAACAAGGGTCACATAACAATGTATGTATAAATTTTTGTATGAGAGAGTAACCTGAATTGTAAACTTTCACTTAAAGCACAATTTAAAAAAAAAAGCAAAAGTATGTAAGCTTAAATTATGACAAATATCTATTAACTCAATTTAACATCAGTAAGTTACCTGAAAGGTCTTAGATAGTGTTTTAAGCCCGTATACTATAAAAACGTAAGTGTTGTTGAAAGTCTGTTTAAACCTTGTAAGTTTTCCTGCAACTGTTACTATTTCCCATATTTTTGCAATGTAATTTTAGCCCTTAAAGATTTTACCAACTGGTTTTGGAAATCACAAAGTCTCTGCTCAACTGACCAATTCATTGGTATGGGTATAACCTTAAGTGTCTGGCTAGGGTTGGAAACATTTTCCCAGGCCATTTCAGACGTGTCTTATTGTGATTTCTTTCTTTCTTTTCTTCTCTCTCTTTTTTTTTTTTTTTTTTTTTTTTTTGCTTCTTAAAGTTCCACTACAATAGAGAGAACTTGTTTACAGTTTGTCATGGATTGAATTGTGTCCCCCCAAAATATGTGTCTACTTGGTTAGGCCATGATTCCCAGTATTGTGTGGTTGTCCTCCATCTTGTGATTTTCCTGTGTGTTATAAATCATATTCTCTGCCTGTGGTTAAAGAGGATTAGGGTGGGATGTAACACCCTTGCTCAGGTCACGTCCATGATCCAGTGTAAAGGGAGTTTCCCTGGGGTGTGGCCTGCACCACATTTTATCTTACAAGAGGTAAAAGAAAAGGGAAGCAAGCAGAGAGTTGGGAACGTTGTACCACCAAGAAAGAAGCACCGGGAGTAGAGAACGTCCTTTGGACCCAGGGTTCTTGCGCTGAGAAACTCCTAGTCCAGGGGAAGATTGATGACCAGGACCTTCCTTCAGAGCCGACAGAGAGAGAAAGCCTTCCCCTGGAGCCGATGCCCTGAATTTGGGCTTCTAGCCTGCTAGAGTGTGAGAAAATAAATTTCTCTTTGTTGAAGCCATCCGCTTGTGGTATTTCTATTATAACAGCACTAGATGACTAAGACATTTCTTTTATGATTGAGATCCACCCAATTTCTGATAACTAAAGTAAGCTTCCTGGAGCTAAATGACCTTGGAGACTGGGGACTGGGGAGGCCTAATGTTGCCCCACCCTCCCTTCCTGTTTTTGACTCATGGTAGAAGACAAGATTAGGCCATTCCAATTCATTTACATATGTTTAGATTGATCTAGGCATTTTGAAAGGCTGTCTCCCCAGTAAATACCAAAGCTCTTTGGCAGTTTTGTAAGTGACTATCAATTCTTGGCTTGCAAGACTGGGGCCTAGGGTGTCTGATCTTACCATGCCCTTACTCTCTTGACTCATGGAAGACAAGATTGGGTTATCCCAGGTCATTCACATGTTTAAGTTGGCCTACACATTTTGAAAAGCTGTCTACCCAGTAAATAACAAAGCTCTTTAGCAACTCTGTAAATGAATCCATCAATTCTTGGCTAGCCTTTTTGTCCGCACCCCACCCCCACCCCCACCCCCACCCCCAGGCTTGTTCTGTGCCTCCTTTTACCTACTGTGGAACTACTAGTTTTACTTTAAGACAAAATACTCTTTTTCCTTAAATAAAACACATGTCATATATCTACCTTAAGTTACTTAAAAAGGCTTTGCTTTTAAGGTTGACTTAAAGTTTTTCAGTGTGGCTACTAAAAATCTAAATCATAAGACAGACACAAGGCACAGTTTTTCTTGATGAAAGAACTGAGACTCTAAGACAGCCTTCAGAACAGCAATGCTCAGTCTAAGCCTCCAACCTGATACAAGACAGAAGCTTAGAAACAACGCTCTAGACCAGAAGCAAGCTCTCAGAACAGAACGAGACAGAAAGACCGCATAAATTCACTGACCAATACCATGTAAAACAAGGATATGGGGATTCTATTTTCTTAAAGTGTATATAAATATGAACCCCCAAACCAGTGTCTCAGCGGGGCGGGGGCAGGGAGTCCAGGCTCATTTATCAATGATGTTAAGCTCTAAGGTTCGAGCTTTTGATTTCCTTGTTTTTGACCTTAATTCATTCTGCTGGCTAGAGACCTAGTCTCTTATTTTAGACCTTAAATATACTAGTTCTTCCAACTGGAGAGTACCTTAAAGTAGCTATTGATTAATTTTAGCATTGTGATTCTTTATTGAGAAACGGTATCATAAAACAGATACGGAACTATCACTTCTCCCTTAAATTTCATAAAACAGACCGGGAGCTACCACTTCTCCCTGCAAATTTCATAACACAGGTCAGGAGCTGCCACCTCCCCTTGCAAATTTGGCAAAACAGAGCACTATTTTCCAGGTTTTCTCTGAGCCACAAAAAGAAACCTAACAAAAAGTGCCACGAGGTTTGGACAGTGTTTCGCTTAGACCAGTGTGTACCTTTGTTGCAAAAGACTTCGCTTGTGGGTGACAGGCAGCCTAGTGCTCTAGCCTGTCTCGTGACCACCTTATCCTGTCATGGGAGTCTTTAACACTCGTGATGCCCACTGGCAACAACCCTAATGGCTGTTACTGGTCGACCCATGCCCAAATTTTTGCGGCTTATAGTGGCTCAGAGTTCTTTGAAAATAGAATTACCTCTTTAATGTTCCATACGTCCGAGTCCAGACCTAAACTACAGTTCACCAAGAGTTACTAGATATCACTCTTAAACAATCCAGCAAAAATTTAAGAAAGATTCTCCTTAAACAGCCATTTTTTTCAAACAAATATGCCAAATAAAACTTAAGAAAACATGAGGAAAAGAACAAAAAGAATAAGCAAAGGGATGTGGAATGCGAATGCTTGGGTCCAGAAGATAGGGCCTCTGTTTTTGCCGGCTTCTGCTCTGCAGCCCAGATCTCCTCGAGGTTGACTGGATTCGTGGTTTTAGAATCCTTGCAACAACTACACCATTAACTCTTGTAGGGTGAAAACACCACAAAGTTTACTAAAGCAAAAAAGAAAGGTTTTATTCGGCATACATTTAAAGAGGCAGAAGTAGGAATGGGACAAGCATGCTGCCAGAGCCATGTCTCTGTTCCCAGTTCTTAGGGATGCATCTTAGCAGGCCACAGTCCAGGATCCTCTAAACATACACTTAAATGCTCACACAACCTAATCCGGTGCACCAACTTAACAGGTACCTAAACCTTGTGTGCCTTCAGCGGTCAGTTATTCCAGCTTCTTAGAACTTTTCTAAGGCCTTACCTAGGAATTACCCTGTTATTTACCAAATAACCTCAGATTCCTAATGCCCTCAATGGTCAATTTCTCCCCCTTCTTAGGACTCTTCTAAGGCCTTACCTAGGCACTTACCAAACAACCCATGTGCATTTCATGTCTCTCACAGAGCCATCGTTCGGGTCCCAGGAGGGATTGGCTTTCAGAGCTGCTTCAAGGTCTCCTGGGGAAATCTCTGGTGGTGCCAGACATTGGGGCCAGTCTGTTTTCTGATTCACCTTAGGAACTGAGTAGATGGCTCCTGGCTGGCTGGCCAGAAATGTTACTGGGTGGAAACACCAGGTTCTTGCTCGGCATGACTTCTGTTGGCCAATTCATGAGAGACTGAGGTGAGAGAACAGGAAAGCCACCTTTATTTCATTGCACAAGGAAAGGAGTCAGTAGGAGCTGCTGCCGCCAAGACTGCTCGCCAAGGGCGGGCGGGGAAGTTACTTTGAAAGGGGTTTACAAGCACAGAGTTCATGCAAATTACATCAGCAACATTGTTAATCATACTATGCAGGCGCAATGGGGTTTGCATATAACATCCAAGCAAAAGCAGGATTCAAATGCAAAGCTGTGGGGGTTGGGGGGAGGAAGCCAAGCAAAAAAAACATGATTTTTAATACAGCACTACGGGGGCTGTCCCAGTGTGTCAGGGATGTGTCCTTCCACCATACTTAGTCTGTATGCTGAACAAATAATCCAAAAAGCTGGACTATGTGAAGAAGAACAGGGCATCAGGATTGGTGGAAGTCTCATTAACAACTTGCAATAGGCAGGTGACCCAACCTTTCTTGCTGAAAGTGAAGAGTACATGAAACACTTATTGATGAAGATCAAAGACCACAGCCTTCAGTATGGATTACACCTCAACATAAAACAAAAATCCTCACAACTGGACCAATAAACAACATCATGATAAACGGAAAAAAATACTGAAGTTATCAAGGATTTCATTTTACTTGGATCCACAATCAACACCCATGGAAGGGGCAGTCAAGAAATCAAGCAGTGTATTGCATTGGACAAATCGGCTGCAAAAGATCTCTTTAAAGTGTTAAAAAGCAAAGATGTCACTTTAAGGACTAAGGTGTACCTGACCCAGGCCATGGTATATATTCAGTCACCTCATATGCATGTAAAAGCTGGACAATGAATAAGGACAACCGAAGAAGAATTGATGCCTTTGAATTGTGGTGTTGGTGAAGAATATTTAAATACCATGGACTACCAAAAGAACAAACAAATCTGTCTTAGAAGAAGTACAGCCAGAATGCTCCTCAGAAGCAAAGATGGCGAGACTTCATCTCACATACTTTGCACATGTTATCAGAAGGGACCAGTCCCAGGAGAAAGACATCATGCTTGGTAAAGTATAGGATCAATGAAAAAGTGGAAGACCCTCAACAAGATGGATTGACACAGTGGCTACAACACTGGGCTCAAGCATACCAATTATGAGGATGGCGCAGGACCTGGCAGTGTTCCATTCTTTGTACACAGAGTCGCTATGAGTCAGAACTGACTCGATGGCACCTAAAACATAACAACGTATCATAAACGAGTGCAGAAAAATCTATGTATAGTGTAAATAACAGGAATTTAGATCCCTGATAATAAATAGACCTTTTCAGTTTTTATGGCCTCTCAGCGTGTCCCACCATGATCTCATCTACTTTCTGCCTGGAGATTATTGCTGTCTGCATTTGAGAAATTTATTATTAACACTTCATTCAAAAGCGATTGCAGCAGTACATCTACAGGGAAATGCCAGAAATTCAAGCCCTATTCAGAAGAATACATGGAACAAAGGGTATCATCGCTGATGTCAGAGGAATCTTGGCTGAAAGCAGACAATACCAGAAAGATATTTACCTGTGTTTGATTGACTATGCAGAGGCATTCGACTGTGTTGATCGTAACAAATAGTGGATAGCATTGCAAAGAATGGGAATTCCAGAACACTTAATTGTGCTCATGAGGAATCTGTACTAGACCAAGAGGCAGTAGCTCAATCAGAGCAAGAGGATACTGCATGGTTTAAAATCAAGAAAGGTGTGTGTCAGGGTTGTATCATTTCACCATACTTATTCAGACTGCATGCCGAGAAAATAATCCGAGAAGCTGGACTGTATGAAAAAGAATGCAGGATCAGAATTGGTGGAAGACTCGTTAACAACCTGTGATATGCAGATGACACAACCTTGCTTGACGAAAATGAAGAGGACTTGAAGCACTTACTGATGAAGATCAAAGACTATAGCTTTCAGTATGGATTACACCTCAACATAAAAGAAAAATCCTCACAATTGGACCAGTAAACCACATCATGATAAAAGGACAAAAGATTGACATTGTCAATGATCCACAGTCAACACTCATGGACACAGAAGTCAGGAAATCAAATAAAGTATTGCACTGGGCAAATCTGCTGAGAAAGACCTCTTTAAAATGTTAAAAAAGTAAAAATGTTACTTTGGGGACTAAGGTGCACCTGACCGAAGCCATGATGTTTTCAATTGTCTCATATGCATTCGAAAGCTGGAAAACGAATAAGGAAGACTGAAGAACTGATGCCTTTGAATTACAGTGTTGGCGAAGAATATTGAATATACCATAGATTGCAGAAGAATGAACAAGTTTCTTGGAAGAAATACAGTCAGGGTGCTCCTTGGAAGCAACGATGGCTAGACTTTGTCTCACGTCCTTTGGACATGTTGTCAGGAGGGACCAGTCCCTTGACAAGGACATCGTGCTTACTTAAGTAGAGGGTCAACAAAAAAGAAGAAGACCCTCAATGAGATGGATTGACACAGTGGCTGCAACATTGGGCTAAACATGGCGACTATTGTGAGGATGGCGCAGGACCTGGCATTGTTAAGTTCTGTTGCACACAGGGTCACTATGAGTCAGAACCAATTCGATGGCACCTAACAACAACAGCATTATAATTTAAATTAATATTGCTCTTAATATAGCTTTGCCACCCAAATCTTTTTTTTTTAATTTTTTTTTTTTTTTAAGTGAAGGTTTACACAGCAGTTTAGGTTCCCATTACAGCAATTTCTACACAAATTGTTCAGTGACATTGGTCACATTCTTCACAATTCATGAACATTCTCAATATTTCTGTTCTGGTTGTTCCCTTTCCATTAATCTGGTTTCCCTGCACCCTTACATTCTTATCTTTGTTTTAAAGTAATTGTTGACTGGTCTCATATAGTTGATTTTTTTTTTAATGGAGCACAGTGCTCAGAGGTGATATTCTTTACTTTGTGTGCCAATCTGTTCTTTAGCTAAAAGATGACCTCGGGCTAGTTTTGATTCAAGGTTTATAGAATATCTCAGGCCAACCGTATCAGGAAATCCTCTAGTCTCAACCAGTCCAGTAAGTCTGATTTCTTTTTTTGTTTGCTTTTTAGGAATTTGACATTCTGTTCCACATTTTTCTCCTGTTCTACCAGGATCCATCTATTATAGCCCTGATCACAATGGTCGGAGTGGTAGCCAGGCACTGTCTTGTCTAGTTCTTCTGGTCTTATGGTAGATGAGGCCGTGGTTCATGTAGACCCTTAGTCCTGTAGACTAGTTTTTTCTTTGATATTATTGGTTTCCTTATTTCTCTTTTGCTGCAGATGAATAGAAACCAATCCTATCTTAGATGGCCACCCTCAAGCTTTTAAGACCCATACACTACTCACCAGACAAGAATGTAGAACATAAACTTCATGAACTATATGTTGTTGTTAGGTGCCATTGAGTCGGTTCCAACTCATAGCAACACTATATACAACAGAGTGAAACACTGTTGGGTCCTGCACCATCCTCACAGTCATAGTTATGCTTGAGCCCATTGTTGCAGCCACTGTGTCGGTCCATCTCACTGAGGGTCTTCCTCTGTTTCGCTGACCCTCTACTAAGCATGATGTCCTTCTCAGGGGATTGGTCCCACCTGATAATGTGTCCAAAGTATGTGTGACAAAGTCTTGCCATCCTTGGCTTCTAAGGAGGATTCTGGCTATATTTCTTCCAAGACAGATTTGTTCTTTCTTTCGGCATAATTTCCAGCAACACGCAAGCCCCCACAGTACGACAAACTGACAGATGTGTGGCGGTGTGAACTATGTATATTATGCCAATTGACCAGATGTCCCACAACACTTTGGTCCCTGTCATGGTTTGAATTATGTCCCCCAAAAAATGTGTGTATCAGTTTGGCTAGGCCATGATTCCTGGTACTGTGTGATTTTCCTGTATGTTGTAAACCTGCCTCTATGATGTTAATGAGGGAGGATGGGTGGCAGTTGTGTTAGTAAGGCAGGACTGGATCTACAAGACTGGATTGTGTCCTGAGGCAATGTCTTGAGGTATAAAAGACAGAAGTGAGCAGTGAGACAGGGGGACCTCATACCATCACGAAAGCAGTGCCGGGAGCAGAGCGCGTGCTCTGGACTGGGGTCCCTGCGCAGAGAAGCTCCTAGTCTGGGGGAACACTGAAGAGAAGAAGGCCGACAGAGAGAAAAAGCCTTCCCCTGGAGCTGACACCCTGAATTTGGACTTTTAGCCTACTTTGACTATGAGGACATAAACTTCTCTTCATTAAAACCATCCACTTGTGGTATTTCTGTTATAGCAGCACTGGATGACTAAGACAGTCCCAATCCTTCAAACCCAGGAACAAATCCCGCAGAGTGTTTGGTTACATCTAAGAAGTATCCATATATATGACAGAGCCTTTAATCCATAATCTCTATATTTTTTAGTTTTGCCTCTTTTGAGCTGTCTGTAAATTTAATTATTATTGTATTTGGGTTCTTCTGTGGTTTGTTTTCCTCAGACTGCTTTTGAGTTTCGTACATGTTGGTGTCTGTAGCTCTAGTCTACCCATGTTGCTGTGTACGCATGCTACCATTGTATGAGTGGGCCAGAATTTACTTAACCGTTGTAGAGCTTACCTTAGGTTTTCTTTATGTTGAGGTGTAATCCATACTGAAGGCTGTAGTCTTTGATCTTCATCAGTACGTGCTTCAAATCATCTTCATTTCCATCAGGTAAGGTTGGGTCATCTGCATATCGCAGATTGTTAATGAGTCTTCTTCCAATCCTGGTGGCCGAGTTCTTCTTCTTATAGCTTCTCTGTTTGCTCAACATACAGATTTAGTGTGGTGAAAGGACACACAGCTTTCTTGACTTTAAACCACGCAGTATCCCCTTGTTCTGTTCCAGTGACTGCCTCTTGGTCTACGTCCTCAGGAGCACAATTAAGTTTTCTGGATTCCATTCTCCTCAATGTTATCCATAATTTGTTATGATCCACACAGTCGAATACCTGTGCATAGTCAAGAAAACACAGGTAAACATCTTTCTGGTATTTTCTGCTTTCAGCCATAATCCATCTGACATCAGCAACGATATCCCTTATTCTATGTCGTCTTCTGAATCCAGCTTGAATTTCTGGCAGTTCCCTGTCGATGTACTGCTGCAACTGCTTTTGATGATCGTCAGCAAAATATTACTTGTGAGTGATATTAATGATACTGTTCGATACTTTCCACATTCTGTTGGATCACTTTTCTTTGGAATGGGTGCAAATAAGGATTTCTTCCAGTTGGTTGACCAAGTAGCTATCTTCTAAATTTCTTTGCATAGACAAATGTGCACCTCCAGCACCGCATCCATTTGTTGAAATATCTCAGTTGGTAGTCCATCAATTCCTGGAGCCTTGTTTTTGCCATTGCCTTCAGTGCAGCTTGGTCTTCTTCCTTCCGTACCAGTGGTTCCTGATCATATGTTACCTCCTGAAATGGTTGAACGTTGAGCAGTTCTTTTTGGTATAGTGACTTTTTGTATTCCTTCCATCTTCCTTTGATGCTTCCTGCGTCGTTTAATATTTTCCCCATAGAATCCTTCACTGTGGCAACTCGAGGCTTGAATTTTTTCTTCAGTTCTTTCAGCTTGAGAAATGCTGGGCATGTGCTTCCCTTTTGGTTTTCTATCTCCACGTCTTTGCACATGTCATCATAATACTTTACTTTGTCTTCTCCAGCTGCCCTTTGAAATCTTGTGTTCCGCTCTTTTGCTTCATCATTTTTTCCTTTTCCTTTAGCTACTCGATGTTCAAGAGCAAGCTTCAGAGTCTCTTCTGACATCCATCTAGGTCTTTTCTTTCTCTCCTGTCTTTTTAATGACCTCTTGCTTTCTTCGTGTTTGATATCGTTCCACAACTCGTCTATTCTTCAGTCATTAGTGTTCAATGCGTCATATCTATTCTTGAGATGGTCTCTAAATTCAGGTGGGATATACTCAAGGTCGTACTTTGGCTTTTGTAGACTTGTTCTAATTTTTTCGGTTTCATCTTGAACTTGCATATAAGTAATTGATGGTTTGTTCTGCAGTCAGCCCCTGGCCTTGTTCTGACTGACATTGAGCTTTTCCATCATCTCTTTCCACAGATGTAGTTGATTTCATTCCTGTGTATTCCATCTGGCAAGGTCCACGTGTATAGTCGCCGTTTATGTTGGTGAACAAAGATATTTGTAATGAAGAAATTGTTGGTTTTGCAAAATTCTGTCATGCGATCTCTGGCATCATTTCTATCACCGAGGCCATATTTTCCAACTACCGATCCTTCTTTGTTTCCAACTTTCACATTCCAGTCACCAGTAATTATCAGTGCATCCTGTGATTGCATGTTCGATCAATTTTAGACTGCAGAAATTAGTAAAAATCTTCTATTTCTTCATCTTCAGCCTTAGTGGTTGGTGCGTAAATTTGAATAATAGTCGTATTATATGGTCTTCCTTGTATGTGTTTGGATATTATCACTGGCAGCGTTGTACTTCCGGATAGATCTTGGAATGTTCTTTTTGACAATGAATGCAATGCCATTCCTCTTCAAGTTGTTCCCGGTATAGTAGACCAATATGATTGTCCAGTTCAGAATGACCAATACCAGTCCATTTCAGCTCACTAACGCCTAGAATATTGATCTTTATCTGTTCCATTTTCATTTTTGAGGATTTCCAATTTTCCTAGATTCATACTTCGTACATTCCAGATTCCAGTTAAGGGATGTTTGCAGCTGTTTCTTCTCATTTTGAGTCTTGCCACATCAGCAAATGAAAGTCCCAAAAGCTTGACTTCATCCACGTCATTAAGGTAGACTCTACTTTGAGGAGGCGGCTCTTCCCCAGTCTCTTTTGAGTGCCTTCCAACCTGAGGGCTTATCTTCTGGCACTATATCAGACAATGTTCTGCTGCTATTCATAAGGTTTTCAGTGGCTAATTCTTTTCAGAAGTAAACCACTGGGTCCTTCTTCCTAGTCTGTCTTACTCTGGAAGCTCAGCTGAAATCTGTCTGCCGTGAGTGACCCTGCTGGTATTTGAATACCAGTGGCAGAGCTTCCAGCATCACAGCAACACACAAGCACCCACAGTATGACAAACTGACAGATGCATGGGGGCAAGTGGATTCTGACACATAGCAACCGTATAGGACAGAGAGCTGGCCCATAGGGTTTCCAAGGAGCAGCTGGTGGATTTGAACTGCCGACCTTGTGGTTAGCAGCCGTAGCTCTTAACCACTGCACCACCAGGTCTCCTACGTCTATAGTCACCGTTTATGTTGTTGCAAAAAGGTATTTGCCATGAAGGAGTCAATGGTCTTTTGGTTTTTTCAGAAGTAGGATGCTGGGTCCTTCTTCCTAGTCTGTCTTAGTTTGGAAGCTCCATTGAAACTTGTCTACCAAGGGTGACTCTGCTGGTATTTGGAATACCGTTGGCAAAGCTTCCAGTAACACAGCAACACCATGCCACCACAGCACAACAAACTGACAGACTTCTTTTATTTCAGTCTATTTGGATGTTATTTAATAACGTTATATAATTTCCTCATTAGAATCTCTTATTAATATCACTTCTTTTTGATACCTTTTATCCTTACTAAAAATATATTTTTTTAAATTAATTTCTCAACTGCTCAGTGCTAGTATATATAAATGAAATATTTAAAATAAATTTTATCTTCATATTTTGTAATCTGAATATTCTCAATCCTAAAACCATCTGTACCATCTTTGGGGGTTCTACATTTGCAATTATTTAACCTAAATATGTAGATTGAAGTGGTTTTTATTTTAAGATTCTTTCTCCTTTTCTTCCTTTTTCTTTTTTGGTACATATCAGCTACACCCTCTAGGATAATGTTGAGTAGGAATGGAATAATGGATAGCCTTGTTTTTATCTGCTTTTACTAGAAAAGTGTTGATGTTTTCAGTACATATGTTCTTTGATGTGCATTTTTTGTATATGCCAATTTTCATCATTTCTTGTCTGATTATGGCCATAACCTTCTAACTTACCTCCCAGCTTTTACATTTGCCCCTCTCACACAGTTTCTTTAAATTCTTTAAGAACTGTCATCTCTGATCAAAGGGATAAAATTGCTCTGCATTTCACTCAGATTAGAAGCCAGAGTCTTTGCAGAAGTCAGAGTCTTTGCAGAAGTCAGCATGTTCCCAGGAACATGATATGCCCACTGGCTCCAATCCCCTCTCCAAATTCCTCTACTGTTATTCTCCAGCATCTCACTCTGCCCTGGTCATGCTAGGGTTTGGGCCTCCCTAAAACATACCAGGCACAGTCCCACCTGCTGGCCTGTGCTCTGCTGTTTCCTCCTCCTGGAACAGTCTCTTCTCATCTATCACTTGGGTGATTCCTTTGCATCTTTCAAGTCTTAGATCATTCTTTTCAGTGAATTCAGTTAATTATACTGTTGAGGCTACAGGGCACCTCACATAGGCACTCTGCTCCTGGGCTTCTGCTCTGGAATGTTTCTCTTACCTGCCTGTGTGTCCCTCCGGTTTTGGGGGCGGCCGTTTGCCCTGTGACCTCGATAGCCTAATGCTGCTACGTGCATTGTCAGCACTGTCAGCACTCTGCATTCCAGGAATTAAGTCTCAGACATTCAGTGAACCTGGGCCCCTAGGCGAGGATTTCACACTGCTTCTCTGCTTCTCCCCTTCCCACTGTGGTGAGACAGGGAGCCTGAATGGGGCTGACGTTGGGTATTTCACGGCTCCAGTCTGTTGAACTCCGGTAAAACAGTTTCCCTTGAGAGCGTGGCTTGTGAAGCAGACAGAATGCTCTGGGCAGGTTTCAAAATGGCTGCTTTTCCTCCAGCCCCTACTGGCAGCACAGGGAATTTTTCTCTGATCTTCACACCGAGGACCTGGTAGCATTCATGGAGATAAAATTCATAAAACTCTGTAAGTCCCCCTAAGACAACCCCCTGCCATATTTAACCCTGAACCGTGTCTACACCAAGCCTCCAGCAATTCCTCAGTTAACACTTTAAGTCTTCCTTCTCTGGTCCTGATCCTAGTGGTGGTTTCTGCTCTGGACAGAGCTTCTGCTCTGGACGGAGCTCCTGCTCTGGAATGATTCTCTGTATCTGCCTATGTGTCCTTCCAGTTTTGGGGGTGTAACCGACTGCCTCTCAGGTTCTTGTCCTGTCCTATTAGCTGATTGAAATAAGACAGACACCAGTTGCAAGGGAAACAGAAAGTGGCAAGTTTATTATCTGCGCAAATAAGGAGCAACGTGGGGTCTAGTGACCAGAAGACCATGAGCTCCCCAAACTAGGGACTTGGGGGTCTTTTATGGGGAGACTGTTTCCGGGTCTTACACCTTGGTCACCCTTAGCCTGCTTATTCTTGGAATTCCCCTCCCCTGTCCACGTTTGGGAGTCTGGTTGCTGAGTCATCTTGGGCCAGACATACTGGTGGATGGACCTCTTGCTCTAGAATGGGCTCCAGGTACAACAGTGGGCTGGTCAGTGTGCTCCCTTCTGGAGGAAGGAGGTTCCGAGGTCAGGTTCTGTGCAAGCATGGGTAGCTGGTTGGAGCTGGTTCTCAAGGTGCAGCCTTCTGGCAGTTGGACTTCCTGGAAAATGTTACTAAGAAAGTGTTGCCTAGAGCATATCAGCTGTTAGTCACGAAAAAAAGGGAGTTAATGGACCTTGCACAAAACTCTGTCTTATCTTGGGGTGCCTCTCAGGAGCCTTCAGCTAGAGTTTCAGGGGCAGTCATTTGCCCTGTGACCTCAATGCTCTGAGTCCAGTGTGTTCAGCTTTTTTCTTGAGGATGGGAGTGATGACTTGCAAGCTCTTTACATATTGGACCAAAATTGAAAGCCTTCGTTTGTGTTTTGTATCCTTATTATTGTCCGTTTTCTTTTACTTTCTTGTTAGTATTTATTCATGCTACTTTTATTTATCTAGTGCCCCAATTTGCATGCTTACCCTCTGCTAATGACCTTTTCGTTTTGTGTATAACCAGTGTATCTTCCCTTTCCCAGCCATGAAGGTCAGTGGCACCCTTTGACTCCTGTGCCTCTATGTTGGGAACTGTTGAAGTCAGTGAGCATCTGAAATCTATACGAGCATTTGCAAAATTATCACAGAGCTCTTCCAAATTTTTAGAATTGAAAGTATGATTTTTCCCCTTAACATCCAGGTTTCACTAGCTGGTGTTTCCTAAAAAGATTATTTTGCTTTTCCCTGAACTGACTCACTGAAGGTAAATATGCTCATGTTACTGCTTATCACCTGAGTATGCTGCATTTTTCATAGAACTTACCACCATGTGACATTATATTGTTGTTAGTCGCTATGGAGTCAGTTCCAACTCTTAGTGACCCCATGTGTGCAGAGTAGAACTGTTCCATAGGATTTTCAAGGCCGTAACCTCTCAGAGCAGATTTTCCTGTCTTCCAAGGAACCTCTGGGTGGCTTTGAACCTCCACTCTTTTGAACGTTTAAGTATTTATGCCAGCCAGGGGACTTGACATTATTTCACTTATTTACTGCCTACACCCAATGAAGGTTACGATCCATGTGCATCCAGATATTTCTGTTTTGTTCAGTGCTGTATCTGCTTGGCCCATGTGAGGTAGTCTCTGTGTCAATATTACCTAAGTCAGTTTTAATACATGAAAGAGCCAGATGTAAGGGCCTGAAGGGAAGCAGTCTTGCCTGAGACATGGGGTTTTGCCAGGAGAAGGAGATCCAGGTTGTCTGAATTGAATAGTATGTTTCCTTTGTCTCCTGTCTCTACTACCCAGCAGGGCTCAGATCATCCATGTAATTGAGGATTAACAGCCAGAATAACAAGCATACAATAGGCATATGAATAGAAATATAGTTGTCAGGAATTTAGTCTTAGGCACATTGACCTGCCATCTAACACTGGCTCAGCAACATACCATTTGGGCAGTATTGCGCATGTGATTAATTGTAACTTTCCTCAGCTATAACCTCTTTGAATCAATATCTGCTTAGGAGAGGCATGAGGAATACATGAGTAACTGTAGCAAAAGCTTTTTGCAGATCCCTTTAAATATCATAGTTGCTCAATGAATGCAACATTTTATCATTAATATATTGTAGGAATGGAAGTTAGGGTATTTGATAGCTTTAAAATATGTAACCTGGCCCACTGCAGTGGAGGAGACTTTGGAATGTGGCACTGGATCAAAGTTTGCTGTGACACTATCATATCAGGATTGATTAGAGATGACCTTGACAGCTCACTTTACCCCATAGTCTATCTGTTCTACAGCCAAAAGGTTGATACTGTTCCCACACAGGTCAGTCCTACAGCTCAGAGGATGCCAGTGGTCAGGGTTCGGGTAATCATGCTTGTGTGCCTTCCAAGGGCTGCAGATGTGAGAAAATTTTGGAGTAGAGCATCTAGAGGGTTGACGTGTAAGGGGCTCTGTTTCCTAGGATGCAAGAGCATTTGAACAGCTGGATCCCCTGCACTTCAATGAACTTACTAAAAATGTGAATCTTCTTGTTCATGGTCAGCAAACACAAGGGCATGCTGTTGTGGTTCTTCAGAGATTGGACTCTCTGTCATCTTTTAACATTAGCATGTGTTCTTTTGGGTGCCTGGGTATCTGTTTGTTGAGGGGAGCAGTCACTAATAACTGCTCTACAGTAGCTTTGAGTCTTAAAGTTTGAAAATTGTGACAATACCTGGATTCTTGTTTCCTGTCTCTCACCTGAGCTCTGTTTACCTTTTCAGTACCCTTACCTGTCTCCATGGAGGGTCAAAGTGCAAGACAGTGCAACTATAGATGTATTGAAAAGTAGGTGACAGACATATAACAATAATTCCCCAAAATAATATTCTCTTTTCAGCAGGTGGTCCTGTCAGCTCTTGATCACCTGAAGCTCTTTAAGAAAATCTCAGGAGCCTGGGTTGCTAGTCTTTGCAGGCCACTGGGCCTCCCATGGCCAGTGTGGGCCGAAAGGAAAAACTGCCAGCCCTGCTGTGTTTCCCAGTTGTTAGTATCTCATCCCACTTTCACTCTGTTCTTCATGTTTTGTTAAATATTCTGGTGGGTCCTGTGCAAGGAGGTGAACTTTTTTTTTCTTTTTCACAAGGAAGAGATGATCTGAATGTGGAAATAGTGCTTTCATTTTAGAGCATTTGTCCAGTTTATGCTGTGTGTTCTGACTGCTCTAGACCATAAAGGTAGAGAGGAATGAGACTGGAATTGGTCACAGTCAAACTGGAGAGATAAGTCCATGGTATTGGAAGGATTGTTAAGTCTATGAGACAGGATGCAGTCAGTGAGGAAGTGAATGTAGACAGTGAAGGGATGAGGCTGATGGCTAAAACCTAGAGCAGACCTTAGTAGGACGCAGAATCCTGTGTCAAATCCCCATGAAATCTCATTTCCCCAGGACTGTCAGCCTCACCCTTCCTTTCACACACATTGGAGTACGTGGTACGTTGCTGAACTAGAATATGTGGGATGTTTTAGGACTCAGTGGCTGTCGAGGATGTGACTGTGGACTTTACCCGGGAAGAGTGGGCATTGCTGGATCTTTCTCAGAGGAAACTCTACAGAGATGTGATGATGGAAACCTTCAGAAACCTGGCCTCAATAGGTATGGATGGCTTCATTTTCTTTTAAATTTATTTTTTAGTGACCAAATATGTCATACTCATCGATGTTACGCCAGTATGTGGGCTGAGGAGTGGGAATACATTGTTAAATAAGACAAGAATGGTCATTTGCTCTCTGGAGCATGCATATCCTGTCTTCCTCATGAATAAAAAGCTCTGGGTATTAAACTGGCTTCTCATTTCAGTGTTGGTTAAAAGCTTTAAGGCCCTTTAAATGCAAGTGTGAGTATTGACTTCAGGAGTTTCTTTGGTGCACAGAGAGAATAGTTGTTGTCTAGGACCTTGTAAAGAGTCTTACTGTGTTTATTACAAGTTTGACATGATTATTTTGCTACAAATAAGTTTACACTTGCCCATTTCCAGAGACCCTGAAGACCAAAGTATTGGCTCAGTGTCAGGGAAGTGTTCCTTGCGCTTCCCTGTCTCCCCTCGTGATATGCCTTTCTCCATGAGCACCATGTCAGCTGCACCCACTCGTTCTCACAGAGTAGCAAGAGGAAGACCTGAAGAGAGTGTAAATAGCACTCATCACAGGACCACTGTATCAGGGACACTAGGAAGCAAGAATCCTTTGAAGGACCAGGCCTGCATAGAGGGAATGAGATTTGAATAAATCAGTTAGGAAAAGTCTCTTTTGGGTTGAAGAGTATGTAGTTCACAGATACTTGAGCTTTTCTGACTTTCATTAGTCCTGACACACTTGTGTTCATGGAGAAAGACTGTCCCCTTTTCCTCTTTTAATATTCCACATGCATTGTGTCCAGTACCTCTCTACTGTGCTTGTCTAATTATACCCCATTTATGTCACCATCACTCTCCCATCTTCATGGCAGTATTTCCTAGTAAATTGCTTTTTGACCATTGCCAAAGTAATGAAACAGTGAAATGTGTTAAAGTCTTTTTTTTTCTCACAGCTACCTTTTTCCTCTGAATAATTTCATTCCTTTTTGTTTCATATTGTGAACCTCAACTTAAATCCTTGGATCAGTTTCTCAAAACATTAATGATGGAGAAAAGCTATCCACTGAAAATAGGATAGTACAATTCATTAAAAATGACACCTGCTCCTCCATGGTTGGAGAAATCTGTGAATTGCATGGTATTGAAGATCAGGATAACAACCATAAAACACATGTGAGGTAAGTGTCATTCACTTAAGAGTTAGCAGTGCTTCAGGAGAGAGGCTTAAGGTATCATGGCATTAAAATATTTATAAGAAGCCCAGGTAGCACCAATTTTTAAGCACTTGACTGCTAACCAAAAGATTGGCAATTCAAACCTACTCAGTGACTCTGAGGGAGAAATACCTGGCAATCTGCTTCTGTGTGTGGGTGGGTGGGTGGGTGTGTGTGTAAACTAAATGCTGTCAAGTTGATTCCGACTTACAGCAACCCTATAGGACAGAGTAAAACTTCCCTATAGGGTTTCCAAGGCTGTAATCTTTATGGAAGCAGACTGCCAAATCTTTCTGCTGCAAAACTGCTGGTGGGTTTGAACCACCCACCTTTCAGTTACCATCTGAGCTCTTAACCACTGCACTACCAAGGCTCATATATATATGTATATATACATACATACATACGTACATAGATGTTCATCTCAAACCCAGTGCCATCGAGTCTATTCCAACTCATGGCAGTGCTGCTGGGTTGGATTGAATCACCAAGCTTTAGGTTCTAGTCGAGCACAAACCCTTTGAGACATCCAGGTATCTTATAAACCAAAAAACCAAACCCATTGCCATCAAGTTGATTCCGACTCATAGTGACCCTATAGGACAGAGTAGAGCTGCCCCGTAGGGTTTCCAAGGAGCAGCTGGTGGATTTGAACTGCCGACCTGCCAGCCTTTTGGTTAGCAGCTGAGCTCTTAACCATTGCGCCACCGGGGCGCCAGGTGTCTTACATATGTATATAAAACCAGCTATGTGTGTTCACATAAGTTTCACAATACAATATTTTTATAAATATGAGTCATATTGAATATTTGAAACATATTTCACTTATATACAATTATCAGAAAGTCCCATATTTTAAAAATACCGTGAAAATAATGGTAGCATCTCTGCCAGATGATTTAATCTATGAAACATGAGACAATTCAGGGCAAAAAAAAAAATGCATGCTTACTGTGTATGGTAATGGTGAAATGGTAACAAATTTATATCCAACAGCATGCTGCCTATTTTTGACAGACAGCGTATGATAGAGAACCTCTGTGTAAGTAATGAAGACAGTCAGTGTGGACAGACCTTCAGCAAGATTCCAAATCTTTCTGTACTGAAAAGAACTATAGAAGCATATCCTTCTGAATTCCTTGAGTGTGGACAATCTTTGATGGATCACTCCTCACTTAAGCATCATATCAGATCTCACCCTGGATGCCATGCCTCTCAGTGTAAGGAATGTGGAGAAGCCTGCAGTTGTCCCTCTCACCTCAGCACTCCTGTGAGAACTCTTACTGGAGAGAAACCCTATGAATGTAAGGAAAGTGGGAACACCTTTCCTCAATCCTCAGATCTCATACATGTGAGAAGTCACAGTGCAGAGAGGGTTTATGAATGTAAGGAATGTGGCAAAGCCTTTCATCGTTTCTCACACCTCACTACACATATGAGAATTCATAGTGGAGAGAGGCCTTATGAATGTAAGGAATGTGGGAAGGCCTTTAGTTGGCCATCACACCTTACTAAACATATAAGAATTCACAGTGGAGAGAGGCTTTATGAATGTAAGGAATGTGGGAAAGCCTTTAGTTGGCCATCAAACCTCACGGCACATATAAGAACTCACAGTGGAGAGAGACCTTACGAATGTAAGGAATGTGGGAAAGCCATTAGTTGCTCCTCAAGCTTCACTAAACATATGAGAATTCACAGTGGAGAGAAGCCTTATGAATGTAAGGAATGTGGCAAATCCTTTAGTTACTCCTCAAACTTAACTAAACATATGAGGATTCACAATGGGGAGAGGCCTTATAAATGTAACAAATGTGGTAAAGCCTTTCGTCATTCCTCACACCTCACTAGACATGTGAGTACTCACAGTGGAGAGAGGCCTTATGAATGCAAGGAATGTGGGAAAGCCTTTAGCTGCTCTTTAAGCTTCATCAAACATATCAGAATTCACAGTGGGATGAGGCCTTCTGAATGTAAGGAATGTGGCAAATCCTTCAGTAGCTCCTCAAACTTAAGTAAACATATGAGAATTCACAATGGGGAGAAGCCTTATGAATGTCAGAAATGCAGCACAGCCTTTAGCTGCCTTTCAAGCTTCACTAAACATATGAGAGTTCATAATGGGGAGAAGCCTTATGAATGTAAGGAATGTGGGAAGGCCTTTAGTTGGCAATCACACCTCACTGCACATAAAAGAACTCACAGTGGAGAGAAGCCTTATGAATGTAAGGAATGTGGGAGAGCCTTCAGTTGCTCTTCAGCCTTCACTAAACATATGAGAATTCACAGTGGAGAGAAGCCTTATGAATGTAAGAAATGTGGCAAATCCTTTAGTTACTCCTCAAACTTAACTAAACATATGAGAATTCACGGTGGGGAGAGGCCTTACGAATGTAAGGAATGTGGCAAAGCCTTTCGTCATTCCTCAGACCTCACAACACATATGAGAATTCACAGTGGAGAGAGGCCTTATGAATGTAAGGAATGTGGGAAATCCTTTAGTTGGCCATCACACCTCATTGCACATACAAGAACTCACAGTGGAGAGAGGCCTTATGAATGTAAGGAATGTGGCAAATCATTTAGTTGCTCCTCAAACTTAACTAAACATATGAGAATTCACAGTGGGGAGAGGCCTTATGAATGTAAGGAATGTGGGAAAGCCTTTTGTCACTTCTCAGACCTCACTACACATATGAGAATCCACAGTGGAGAAAGGCCTTATGAATGTAAGGAATGTGGGAAAGCCTTTAGTTGGCCATCACACCTCACTAAACATATGAGAATTCACAGTGGAGAGAGGCCTTATGAATGTAAGGAATGTGGAAAAGCCTGTCGTAATTCCTCACACCTCACTAGACATATGAGTACTCACAGCGGAGAGAGGCCTTATGAATGTAAGGAATGTGGGAAAGCCTTTAGTTGGCCATCAATCCTCGCTACACATACAAGAACTCACAGTGGAGAGAAGCCTTATGAGTGTAAGGAATGTGGGAGAGCCTTTAGTTGCTCTTCAAGCTTCACTAAACATATGAGAATTCACAGTGGAGAGAAGCCTTATGAATGTAAGGAATGTGGCAAATCGTTTAGTTCCTCCTCAAACTTAACTAAACATAAGAGGATTCACAATGGAGAGAGGCCCTATGAATGTAAGGAATGTGGCAAAGCCTTTCGTCATTTATCAGACCTCACCGCACATATGAGAATTCACGGTGGAGAGAGGCCTTATGAATGTAAAGAATGTGGGAAGGCCTTTAGTTGGCCATCACACCTCACTGCACACATAAGAACTCACAGTGGGGAAAGACCTTATGAATGTAAGGAATGTGGCAAATCATTTAGTTGCTCCTCAAACTTAACTAAACATATGAGAATTCACAATGGGGAGAGGCCTTATGAATGTAAGGAATGTGGCAAAGCCTTTTGTCACTCCTCAGACCTCACTACACATATGAGAATTCACAGTGGAGAGAGGCCTTATGAATGTAACGAATGTGGGAAGGCCTTTAGTTGGCCATCACACCTCACTAAACATATAAGAATTCACAGTGGAGAGAGGCTTTATGAATGTAAAGAATGTGGCAAATCCTTTAGTTGCTCCTCGCACCTCACTACACATATACGTACTCACAGTGGAGAGGGGCCTTATCAATGTAAAGAATGTGGCAAAGCCTTTAGTTGCTTCTCAGACTTCACTAGCCATATCAGTACTCACAGTGGAGAGAGGCCTTATGAATGTAAGAAATGTGGTAAGGCCTTTAGATGCTCCTCATACTTAACTAGCCATATGAGTACTCACAGGGGAGAGAGACCTTACGAATGTGAGGAATGTGGCAAAGCATTTCGTCGTTCATCACACCTCACTAGACATATGAGAACTCACAGTGGAGAGAAAGCTTAAGAATGGTTTCATTCCTAAACCAAAAACGAAGCCAAACCTGTTGCCGTCAAGTCGATTCCAACTCATAGCAACCCTACAGGACAGAGTAGAACTGCCCCATAGAGCTTCCAAGGAGCGCCTGGTGGATTTGAACTGCCGACCTTTTGGTTAGCAGCTGTAGCACTTAACCACTACGCCATCAGGGTTCCCTAGTGCTGTAATTTCAAATAGCAAATTTTTGATTAGAGGACAGAGTTTCTCAGTGACAAAAACAACAGAAACTCAAAGAAAGGGTCATTAAAGCTACTTTGTTTCTTGGGAAGCAACAGAGGAGGAGTGGAGCTTAGCTGTTACTTTGGGCTGAGATGGCAGCAGTGGCTGCACTGGTGCCAGAAATGTCTGAGACAATGAACAGATATAGGACAGAGGCCCCTAGAGCAGAAGGTCACACCCTGAGAGCAGCAGACCACCCCATGAGCCCAAGGGACCATGGCTCCCCTTCATAGCACTTATGCTCACAGACATATCCTGATACTGATCCTGAGTGGTATCCTGTTAGAACACTGATTGGCGAGAGTGAACATCTGTTTTGATGAGGGGGAGTGCACTTCACGCTGGGGCCTTTCCTGGACGTCGCCCTTTGCACTTCTTCATTTATATCTTTCTCTATTATGTCCTTTTCTGTTTATATTAAAAGCTGTTATTGCAGGTATGGTGTTTCTGTGAATTCTGTATGACTGTTGCAACAAATTGATCAGAGTGCCATCTGACATCCTGTATCATTAAAACGATGTGCTTGTGGGTTGTTAGGTGCCATTGAGTAGGTTCCGACTCATAGCAACCCCAAGTACAACAGAATGAATCACTGCTCGGTCCTGCACCATCCTCACAATCATTGTTATGCTTAAACCCATTGTTGCAGCCACTGTGTCAGTCTATCTGAGAGTCTTCCTCTTTTTCACTGACCCTCAACTTTACCGAGCATGATGTCCTTCTCCCGGGACTGATACCTCCTGATAACATGTCCAAAGTATGTGAGACGTAGTCTCGCCATCCTTGCTTCTAAGGAGCATTCTGGTTGTACTTCTTCCAAGACAGATTTGTTCATTCTTCTGGCAGTCCGTGGTATGTTCAATATTCTTCTCTAACACCACAATTCAAAGGCGTCGATTCTTCGGTTTTCCTTATTTATTGTCCAGCTTTCACATGCATAGGAGGCGATCGAAAACACCATGGCTTCGGTCAGGGGCACGTTAGTCTTCAAGGTGACGTCTTTGCTTTTCAACACTTCAAAGAGTTATTTTGCAGCAGATCTGCCCCATGCAATGCATCGTTTGATTTCGTGACTGCTGCTTCCGTGGATGTTGATTGTGGATCCAAATAAAATGAAATCCTTGACAACTTCAGTCTTTTCCCCGTTTATCATGATATTGTTTATTGGTCTAGTTGTGAGTATTTTTGTTTTATGTTGAGAGGTAATCCATACTGAAGGCTGTGGTCTTTGATCTTCATCAGTAAGTGCTTCAAGTCCTCTTCACTTTCAGCAAGCAAGGTTGTGTCATCTGCATAACGCAGGTTGTTAAGGAGTCTTCCTCCAATCCTGATGCCCTATTCTTCATATAGTCCAGCTTCTTGGATTATTTGCTCAGCATACAGATTGAATAGGTATGGTGAAAGGATACAACCCTCACACACACCTTTCCTGACTTTAAACCACGCAGTATCCTCTTGTTCAGTTCAAACGACCGCCTCTTGATCTGTGTACAGGTTCCTCATAAGCACAATCAAGTGTTCTGGAATTCCCATTGTTCCCAATGTTATCCATAATTTTTTATGATCCACACAGTCAAATGCCTTAACACAGTCAATAAAACACAGGTAAACATCTTTCTAGTGTTCTCTGCTTTCAGCCAGGATCCATCTGACATCAGCAATGATATCCCTTGTTCCACGTCCTCTTCTGAATCCGGCTTGAATTTCTGGCAGTTCCCTGTCAATATACTGCTGTAGCCACTTTTGAATGAACAGTGTGGTAGTGATACATAAATAGATCAAAAGACTAGGGGGATGGAAAAAAGATGTATCAGTTTATAAGGAAATTTAATATTCAGTAAAAACTACACTGGGGGAAAATCATTAATAATTGGGGGTTGGGGGATGAATATTCTTATAAAATATTTTAGAATAAGTATGTACAATAGCAAGATAAAGGCCAAATAAAAATATATGCAGACATAAATGTGATTACCAGGGAAGGCAGAAGGGAGGGGGAAAGGGGAACTCATTGCTCAGAGGACACTGAGCTTCTGTGAAGGGTGATGGGAAAATGGAGACATGGATTATGGTGATTGTTACACATCATGATTAACATTTAATGTCACTGCATTGTATGAAGAATGTTGAAAAGTGTCACATTACATGTATATTTACCATGATTTAAAAAATGCATGATTCAAAAAATGAAAATTTGCAAGCACTGTAAGACATGAGTGGATTCCTTTATAAGTTGAGAGAGGATGTTGTTGTTAGGTGCTGTCAAGTCGATTCTGACTCAGTGACACTGTGTACAACAGTACTAAACACTGCCCAGTCCTGCACCATCCTCACAGTTGTTATGCTTGAGCCCATTGTTGCAGAGGATAAACCTGCCTAAATATGGTATAAACCTGGAGAAAATTAATAGAGGTAAAGATCAATGGATTTTACTGTATAGACTTAGGAACAAATTACAAGCAGGAAACGTCATAAGGTAAAGGCAAATGCCTAACTGGGAAACAATTTGCAATTTATGTAACAGACAAAGGGGAGCCCATGATGTGTATTTGATTCAGGAACAGAGAAGCTCTGAGAACCGTTGGGAGCACTGAAATGAAAGGGTCGCCTGTTCAACCCTGGGCTCTCTGAGAATTACCCTTCCAGGTAATTACGTTCCAGGTCCACAGGCTCTGAGCATAGCAGCTCCTGGAGCCCATCCCTCCTACAAAAGAGAGTCCTCAGAGGGTCATAGCAAGAGGATTAGAAACTGGGACAATCTCCCAGTCCCTACTGTGTCCATCCACTAGGGGGCCGTGTGCATCGATGCTAAAACAGAAGACTAGGAAAATAGCTGTCTTTAACTATCATGAATACTGTTTCTATAATAAAGTAATGGAGGTACTTTCCCTGATACTCATTTATAAAAAGAATAAAAATATTCCATATTTTCTTTTCTGGAGAACCAAACACAAAGGGTTTCTGTGTGAACCTCAATTGATAGTCAGTAGTCTTCTGCTGAGGAAGGACACAGATCCTCAGATCCACAGGACATGATGCTCCATCAGAGAAGAGTCTCCCTGAGGCCAGAGCTCTGTCTTTCACAAGTGACCAGAGGCTCCACACTGATCTTCAGATCAGCCTTGTCACAGAAACCCTGACATGGGGAGGTGACTGATGAACAAGGGTGGTAGGACTCTTTTCTAACACAGGGACCCAGCACCCTCTTAATCTCCAGGCCCAGGGAAGCACTGTTTTACTTAAAACCACTGAGCCCTCTACCATACAGATAAACCTTGAGCTTTGGGCAGAATGCTTCGTCCTAACTCCTGCTCTGCTCTGCTCTGCTCTGCCATGCTCGAACTGCTTCTCGAGAAGGATGATGTTGTAATAACTTCTAGGGGTCCCCACCTCAGATATGTCTCTGCACCAACATAATTGATGTAGTAAAGTGGGAAGAGGAACAGGCCAGGGTCAGTCCATGTAGTGGGCTGGGTCTAGGATTTCCTACCTAATGTATGTGTCTTTTTCCACAAATATTGATAAAAACTCCTCGGTGGGTGGTTGATAAAGAGAATGAGGATCTTCAATCCCCACAGGAAATAGAAAATAGAGTCATTTTCACACCCAGTCAAGCTTCAACTCAGCCAGGCACATATACATGATTCCTCAGGAGGATAAAAATAGTTCTCCATTACCCGATGTGAACGACTGCATCAGGAATCTGGACACTGAGAGAGTGTGTTCCAGACTAAGTTCCAGGTGTGAATCACAGAGAAATGGAACCTGGAGGGACCCCTGCCCACACCCATCCTGGGCCAAATTTATCCCTCCATTCCCCTTCCATCTTCTCATCATTTCATACACATAACTTGGGATAACTATATATTCCACATGTAAACCACCTAGATACACCTGAGTCTGTATTTGCCTAATGGAAATCTTGGTATTGACCTCATCAATTACATGCCGCTGGAAGCAAGATGATTTCTTAGAAATGTTTGCCAATTCCCAGCGATTTATACTTTAATGATTTTCTCTGCCCTCACCTCAGGATTCCCTGTAAAGTCTCCCTTTGTCTTACATCTACCCAGACATAGAACTCTGCCCCTCCTCCAAGTTTCCTCAAAATAATCTACTTTTTAAAAGTGCCTCATTAGCCATGTGGCTTTTATTAAAGATACTTAAAAGTGTGAAAGACAGGGAAAGAAGTGCTAGTACATGCTACAGAAAATGTTCAATTAAATCTCATAGTAATTGTTTTCCTCCCACAGTCTTTTGTCAGGTTCTCTGCCCCTGATGGCTCTTGAAGCTTCTCCCTCCACCTATTAAGTACCCTACCCTTCCAGTCCCACGCTCCTCTATATCAGGCCCCATCTATTCCCCAACCTTGGCATACCTCTCCCATTTTGTTAGAGAACTTCTGGTCTCCCACCACCATTCCTCGACCTGCACACTTCACCCTACCCTGACGTGAACAAGCAGTGGGTTAGCACTCTTTTTGGCATAATTGAAGCTCTTAAGAGCAGTTTCACACACACATATGTAACCTGACCCTACAAATGCCAGTACATTTCCATTAGTCCTTAAACTAGCCCAAGCCAGATTTGGCCCAACCCCATGCACAGAAGGGCCAGATGTGACCACTGATTCACTTCAACAGAGGGCGCAGCAACAGGTGGAATGAATCAGAAGGAAATCAGCACCCGGACCCGATTCCAAAGCAAGAGGTCCAACAAGAACCACATCACCTCCTGTTTACTGGCCGTCTTCTAGAATCTCCCCCATCTCCAGTATGCCTGCACAGCCACCATCTTGCTGCCCAAATCACATATAAGCCCTGCTTCCCCATAGCTCAGGGTGTCAGATCTGAGGAACCCCCTCCTGGCTCCTTGCTCTGCACATTGCAATAAAGTTACTTTTTGCTTTCTCAAATACCAGTGTCCAGATAACTAGCGAGTCCGAGCAAGCTGGACAAGGACCTACCTTCCCGGATTCGGTAACAATTTCGGTGCCCAGCATGGGGCCAGAGGGTCACACAGACCCTCCATCTGGAGCCCAGCACTCCCTCGACCACGAGTGGAACTTCCACTGACCCTCAGTGCACACTGAGTCTCTTGTTTAGGAGGATCGGGTGGGTCTCCTAACCACGACCAAGGCTGCGACCAGCCAAGGCAATTTTACTTTGAGAATTAGAAACTAACTCAGGTACGGACATCCAATAAGTAAATGCCCTAGGAATTTCTCTTGTTAAGTGTAAGTGCTTGGGATTAGATGTGGGGAGGTATCTGGAGGATGGAAGTGGGACTAAGACGTCCCCATTGGAGGGAATGAAGCCCTACTAAGATCATCTTTGTTACTCCACCACTCCCCCTAGTTGACGGCAGAGAATGGGCAGCCTAGTTGCTGGTTGTAGACTTCGGTTAGGCTCTGGCTCTATTTCTCTGTGTGTGTGTGTGTGTGTGTGTGTGTGTGTGTGTGTGTGAAATATGGGAAACCAACCTAGTGTACCTTTACTGGTGTTCTTTGTTTTTTCATGTGGGTTCTAATTACTGTTTGGGGTTGCGTGGGTTCTAATTCCTGTTTGGGGTTACTTAACTATGATAAAAGAGGGAAAATGGGATGAAACTGTTACTGAACACAGTGAGTTCGCTGCCTGTGCTTTTGTTAAGAATAACTAAGAGTCGTCCGGATTTGAGGCAAGGTATGGTTTATTACTTGCAGCAAGAAAGGAGACAGGGAGATAGCTCTCAAAGCACTGCCTCCCCAAACAAAGGGCTGGATAAAGTTTTATACTATGCGGGAAAGGAGAAGTCATACATATTTATTAAATGTCTGTGAAATAGCATGCATATTCAAAAAGGGGTGTGGGGTGGGCCTGTAGGCTGCAGGAGCAACTGATGACTCAAGATGACGGCCCGTGTTCCTTCAAGATGGCTCCTCTTTGTACTCTTGACATCTGTGTATTCCCAAGAAAATGGCAGTGTATACTGAAAATGTGGTGACCCAGTTCACCTTCAAGTCACCTACTGTCTCACGGCACATGAGTGAAGTCTGGTTTTAGTCGGATTGCCTGAAAGACAACTGTAAGCAGGAAGATTAGGAGGAAACAGTATGGGGTGACTCATTATCTTGGTCGCAAGATGCTGTTTGTGTTTGCTTGGAAGTTTTCTATTGACACAGCTTGTCACCTGAGGCCTATCTAGTTCCTAGGTGGCCTCAAAATCCCCTATGTACAAACCTTTATGTCTCTCTGGCAAAATAAAAACCTACAAAAACAGTGTAAGCTAATGGTGCAACAGATTACAGACAGCGTGTAACTCCACCCTCAGCCAATACTTAATTGGATATGCTAAAAGGAGAACTGGGATTTTCCCAGGAGAAACACAGGCTTCTTGTTTATCCATACCCCTTCCACCTGGAGGTGTAGGCCTGGTTCCTGGCCTGGCAGCCACACCCTTTGGTGGAACCCTCCCCCACCCCTCTACCACCCCTCCAGCAAATTGTTCACCAGCCCCTAATGGGTCAGAAACTCCCGGTCCTGCCCAGGGAATAGTCTCCCAGCATACACCCGTAGTGGGGTGCGATGTGACTAGTGATCCACCCAGGTCTCAGGGCAATTTCCACTGAGACAAATGCCTGGCAGACTGGATCACAATGGCCAGCCTGGAGGGTTTATCGGGATCCATACACCCTTCTCCACCTAACTCCAGAGAAACAGAAGATGGCCTTAGAAAGGCATGCCTAGAGGCTGACAGGTTGCATAACTTCAACCCTCAAAAATTGTATTAGACTTTCGGCAGCCCAGGCTGTACCTGCCACAGATATCGGCTGGGGGCAGAACAACTAGAACATTATGAAAATTGTTTGACAACAAGGGACCCCAAAACAGAGGAGCCCTAGAAAAGTTCAGGATGTACAAGACCCCAAGGAAAATCCCTCCAGCTCCCTAGAATGGTTATGCAAGCATATTGACAGTTCACTGATATAAACCTTGAAGACCCAGAGAATGTCAGGTTAATAAATATGGCCCTCATCAGCCAGAGCTCCCCGGACATCAGGTGGAAACGTCAAAAGTTAGAAGGAGTCTAGGATTGAATACTTCACAACTTGTTGAGAATGCCTTTAACGTCTTCAATAATGAATAATCGGGACCACGTACAAGGAAAAAGACCGCACTCCTAGCAGCAGCTCTTGGTAACCCACCACCTAGGCAGACCTCTTTCAGGGTAAGTCCTCGTGGGCCCCAGAAGGGCTGGTTGCCAAACCAAGGCCCCCTAGCTAGGCCCCCAGACAGTGTGCCTACTGCAATCAAAAAGGCCACTGGAAACAAGAGTGCCCCTCGCAGCCAACCCAGTCTGAGCAGGAAACCCGTAACACAGCTCCCTCAGCTGTCAGCCAATGACTTGGATTGAAGGGCCCAGGGACTCCCCTGCAACCCATGAGGAGCCCCAGGTTGCAATAACAGTGGGAGGACAACTTACTGACACAACAGAGCAGAAAGCTGGAGAACATGGCCTCTGCTGCTGTCCCAGGCACACAGGGGACCCTCCAGCCACACCCCAGGCTGGGACAAGTCTGCAGTCACAGGCCTCAGCCGGCTTCATTGGCAGGGTGGAGTGCTGCCAAACACAGGCAGAAGCAGCATACAGCTTCAGGACCGGGAGAGATGGTCACCTTCCTTACCTCACCCCAAACCCTGGCAGGCCCGTGACAGCAAAGAGCATCTCGACTGGTGGAGCTGGAGGAAAGAAAGCCTACTAGAGGTGCCTTTGTTGAATAATGTACTGTGGTCATCAGAGGTGGCAGTTATACACTGCCCCAGGCACCAGAAGGGAGAGTCTCTTCAGCTACCAGAAAACCCCCAGTGTACTGAATGTGATATAAACAGAGCTTGTGAATGGGGCTTTCACCTTAATAACAGAGCAGAAGATGGGTGACTGTACAGTTCCCAAGGACAGGTGTTAATACCAGAACACCTGATGCACCCGATAATAAAGGCAGCTCATGAGAGCACACGTTACGGTCAGGATGCTGTCACTGGCTAGCCAAACTGATTAAAGGGCCTAATCTACAAAAGACTCAACAATGTGTCACCTGTGCGAAGAACAATCCAAAACCAGGCCCACCACCTCCTATGCCTGGGTACAAGACTGGACCCAGAGAAGACTGGCAAGTGGACTTAACAGTTACGCCAACAGCTACAGCAGGTTTCAAGTATCTTTTAGTGTTTATAGACACCTTTACCAGATGGATAGAAAAATTCCCCTTCCAAACAGAAGAGGCATCTGAGGTAAGCAAAGCTCTCTTCAATGAAATTATTCCTAGATTTGGCAAAGCGATAATGGAGGAGCCTTTGTGTCCAAAGTCAGGACATTTAGGAACTGGGTGGAAGCTACACGCTCCCTGGAGACCACAGTAACTACTGCATTGACTGTGTGCTTCAAAGGTCTAATTAGAAACCTAAGCTAGTGTGAGCAATGTGGGTGAATACTTGTATTCTAAGAGACCAGCCTGCCGTGGATCAAGCTGCTACATTGCCCTGTTGAGAGTCCGGGTGGCCCCCAGAAGCAGGCTCCAATTGAACCCCTATGAAATGCTGTATGGGAGACTTTCCCTTAAGGCAGCCTGGGGATGTCGTGCTCCAGATGATCCTTAAGTAGTCCAGGAACTTAGTGTTCCAGGTATCTTAGGTAAAGGTTCTGTTTCAAGTCTCCTGGGCCAAGGGTGAGGCCAACTTGCATTTCAGTGGTTACTGGCACATAATCAACTTTTATCAGCCATTCTCTCTGACCTCCTAAATCCTCGGGATAGAGCAAGGTGGCAGAAGCTGGAGAGTAGCACTGGTGCCCAAAAGTTGGAAGCCATCAGCCGGTGTACAGTGTTTACTGGGAGGTTGTTAACTGGATTGAAGGGAAAACCTCTGAGTGTACAAAAGGGCCTGGCAGCAGGAGAGAGCCAATAAAGCTTCTGGAGGCAGATAACAGAAGAGTCCTGGAGCCGTCTGCCTGGGTTCAGATCTTGACTCTGCTAGCTTTTGATTTTGGGTCAAAGGACTTCACTTCCAGGTGGCTAAGATAAACTGAAAACCACTTAGCTCATTGCCTGGCATATATTCTTTATAAACTGTTAATGCCAACTGAGCTAAATGTTCCCTGGAACCATGGTCCCCACAGCCCTCAGCCCAGTAATTTGGTATCTTGCCTTGGACAAACTGTGCTGGCTTCCCCAGTATTGTGTTGTTCTGTTTTATGGACTTGTCTAATCTTTGGCTGAAGGGTGAACCTCAGGAGTGACTTACATTTCTCTCCAGCTCTGTCTGGGACCCTCTGTTGTGATCCCTGTCAGAGTAGTTGGTGGCGGTAGCCAGGCACCATCTAGTTGGGCTGGACTCAGTCTGGTGGAGGCTGTGGTACTTGTGGTCCATTAGTCCTTTGGACTAATCTTTCCCTTGTGTCTTTGGTTTTGAGTCTTCTTTGCCTGCTACCACCACGAGCTGATCATTTCTTGCCTGTTTCTAGGTCCCTAAAACTCCACCCAATGTCAAAGAAAGTAACCACATGAGTCACCAACCGTTAAGATTAAGAAATCCCTTAATATTAAGGAATTACTACAACTCAAGCGGGGATTGTAACCTGACTCTGTGAATGCCGGTCAATTTCCATTAGTCCTTAAACTGGCCCAAGCCAGATTTGGCCCACTCGCATGCATAGAAGGCCAGCTGTGACCACTGATTCACTTCAACAGCGGATGCAGCAACAGGTGGAATGAATCAGAAGGAAATCAGCACCCGGACCCGATTCCAAAGCAAGAGGTCAGACAAGAACCACGTCACCTCCTGTTTCCTGGCCACCTTCTAGAATTTTTCCTCCGCAGTATGCCTGCACGGCCACCATCTTGCTGCCCAAATCACATATAAGCCCTGCTTCCCTATAGCTCGGGGTGTCAGATCTAACTTCCTCCTGGCTCCTTGCTCTGTGCATTGCAATAAAGTTACTTTCTCCTTCTAAAAGCTGGTGTCCAGATAACTGGCAAGTCTGAGCGCACTGGACAAGCACCCACCTTCCCGGGTTCGGTAACATATATACCTCTGGTAACTGCTGAGAACTGTAAAGAGTCTGAGATTTCGCCCTACTTGCAAGCTGGTGGGTTAGGACGCCATGGTTTCATAGATGCTGCTAGAATACAGGAGACTCTTGGGTCAGAGAAAAAGAACTTTATCACTCATGGCACAGCAGGCAGCTTTAGTTACATGTTCTCACAAGTTTCCCTTGATCCTCTGATATGGATGGAACTGTGTCCCCCAAAAACGTGTGTTGGAAATCTTGTCCCTATACATGTGGATATAATCCTGTTGGGGCATACGATTTTCCTTGTTATGTTAATGAGGCCATACCAGTGTAGGGTATGTTTAAGCCAATCGCTTTTTAGATATAAAAGGAGAAGATTAGGCACAGAAGCAAGCAAAGAAAAATGGGGGAAGATTGATACCGCATGGAAATCCCCAAAGGGCCAAGGAACAGAAGCTGAAAAGAGACAAGGATCTTCCCCGGGGGCTGACAGAGAGAGAAAGCATTCCCCTACATCCAGTGCCCTGAATTTGGACTTCTACCCTTCTAACTGTGAGAAGATAAATTTCTGTTTGTTGAAGTTACCCACTTGTGGCATTTCTGTTACAGCAGCACTAAGTAACTAAGACACTACCAATATCCATGGGGGCGCGACAGAAAGGTCCGAGCAGATGCTGCACGTGCAAGTGGGCTTGCATCCCAGCTAAGCAACCTTGAACTTAGGAAATGTCTGTTTTAAAGGGAGCTGTTAGAACACCCACAAAACTTTAACTTCGGAGGGAGACATTATCTTTATTTCTAACTCTGTCTTCCAAGCCTGTTTGTTATATAAACATCTGTAAAAAGATAGTTCATGGCAAGATCTTTCAATGCCTTGGCACAAAAGATATAAAAAAATGTGAGGATCCCATGGAAAAGACTCTTTCAGCAATATCCATTCGTCATTTCTACACCATCTTGGATTCTGGTCCCATGACTATCATACAATTTATCACTCTGATTAATCTCACCAGCAGGGACTGGGACTAAATACATTTAATTTGTCTGATGCAGCTTACTTTAAGACTACCCTCAACAGGACTCTACTTAGCACATTGAGGTCAACCTGCATATTGACCTAATCAATGTGTCCCATGTTTCTGGACACAATCAGCTGAAAAAAATCCCAAAAATAATCAGAGTCTACCTTAAAAACAAGGTAAGTTTCCTTTATGTTTCCATATTGATCTTTCCACTTGGCCCTAACCATTGATCTAGGTACACCACAGTGCCTAGTGATAGCACAGACTCTACCTAGACCATCAAGGAGAAAGTCTAGAGACAGAGCCTCCTATGTGCCCTCCCAGAGATCTGGTAAAACTTAGGTTTCCAGTTCAGCTTCAATAATTAAGTATAGCTTATTTTTGCAGGGATTATCTGACAGTAGTGAGTCCAACCTGTTCTATGTTTTCAGTCGCCTCATATGCATGCGAAAGCTGGACAATGAATAAGGAAGACCGAAGAAGCATTGACACCTTTGAATTGTGATTTAGGCGAAGAATATTGAATATATCATGGACTGAATGAACAAATCTGTCTTGGAAGAAATACAACTAGAATGCTTCTTAGAAGCAAGGATGGCAAGACTACGTCTCACATACTTTGGACACGTTATCAGAAGGGATTAGTCCCTGGAGAGGGGCATCATGCTTGGTAAGGTAAAGAGTCAACAAAAAAGAGGAAGACCCTCAACGAGATGGATTGACACAGTGGCTGCAACAATGGAAACAAGCATAACAACAATTGTATGATGCAGGACTGGACAGTGTTTCGTTCTGTTGTACATGGGGTCACTATGAGTCAGAGCCAACTCGAAGGCACCTAACAACAACAGTCCCCTAACACTAACACTAATGCTAACCCTCTAACCCTAACTGTAAGCCTCTAAGCCTAAGCCTAACTTTATTTTAACCTTAACCATATAAACTTCTAACTCTAACTGTAACCCAACGTAACACTCACCCTAATCATTTACCCTTCACCATCACCCTCACTGCTAACCCTAACCCTAACACAAACGCTGTGACCCTGGCTCTGACCCTCACGATCACACTCACAATCACACTAAACCCTCACCCTAACACTTAACCTCATCTTCACCCTCATTCTAAACCCAAGTGGTAAACACTAAACATTAACCCAACCCTGACTGTAATGCCTAACCTCTAACTCTAATCACTAACCCTTACCCTTAATTTTTAACCACTATCATCACCCTCATACTGAACCTCACCATCAGCCAAAAATCATAGACCCTAACCCTAACCATGAATTGTAAACACTAAACCTCATCTTATCCTAAACCCTAATCTAAATCCTAACACTAATCCCCTAACCCTAACCCAAACACCAACTGCGACAACTTAGTCCCTAGAAATTGGTCCTGACCATAGACCAAAGACCCTTGACACCAACTCTGACCCCCTAAACTCTAACCCCTAACCGTAACCCTAGACCCTAAATCCAGTTCATGACCCTGAACCTAGGCTACAACCTGACCTCAACCTTAACCGTAAACCCTACACACTAGCCCTAATCCTTAACCCCTAAACACTAACCTCTCAACTATAACTCTAACCCCAACACTAACCAAAAAAAAACCCTAAGCTTAAACATAATCACAAAACCCTAAAATTGGAACCCTTACTACAAACATTAACCAAAACCTTAACCGTCCAACCTGAACCCTACTGTAACCCTTATCTTCTAACCCTAACCCTCTTACCATAAGCCTCTAACCCTAACCCTAACAATGTATACCTATCATTTCTAACTCTAATCCTCTAACCCGAATTCCTGAACCTAATCCTCTAACCCTAACCCTAGCATCCTAATCCTAATATCCTAACCTCTTAGCCTAAACCCTGAATGCTAGCCCTAACTATAACAGTAAACCCTAACCATAGCTGTAACAATAAATCCTAACCCTAACCCTGATTCCAAACCCTAGCCCTAAACCTAATCTTAAACTCCAATCCCTAAACCTAACCCAAACCTTTGCCCTAACCCCTAAGCCCTAACCCCAGACCCACACACAAACACTGAACCCCTAAATCATAGCTAACCCTACCTGTGATCGTTAAGGTTGTGTGTCAACATGGCTGGGCCATGATTCTGTGGTTTGGTAGTTATGATGTAGTTTGGCAGTCATATGATGATGTAATCACTTCCATGATGAGATTTGATATAATGTGATCACCTCCATGATGGGATCTGCTGTGAGTAGCCAATCAGTTGAAAGGGAGTTTCCTTGGAGGTGTGGCCTGCACAGACTATAAATGAACTTTCTGGCAAGGCTTGCAGGCTTTTGCTCACTCTGGATTGTATAGCTGGCTTCTGTTCATCTGACCTCTGGTTCTTGGGACTTGAGCTAACAGCTTACCTGCCATCTTGCCTGCTCTCTTGGGATTCATTGGTCTTCACAGCCTGTGAGCAAGAGCCCTGCTGTCTGACCTGCTGATCTTGAGTTTGCCAGCCCCTGTGGCTACACGAATCAGGAGAAGCCTCCAGCCTGACCCACGGACTTGGGACATTCCAGCCTCTACAACCATGTGAGTCATTTCATTGACGTAAATTTCTCTCTATGTTTTACGGGTTTTGTTTCTCTAGAGAACCCAGCCTAAGACACAACCTAAACATAATCTTACCACTAAACATTAAACCCTAATCCTAACTTCCTAAATCATAAATATCTAACCCTAAACATTAGCCCTAAACCGCCTAACATTTAACCCTTAAGGCCACCCCTAACCATTAATCCCTAAACCCCAAACCCCTAACACATAAACCATAACCTCTAACACCCTAACCTCCTAACACTCAAAACAACCCCCTAATACCCTGAATAACCTCCTAATACCCACAACCACCTTAACATCCTTAACCCCTCCTAACACCATAACACCCTAACCCTAATCTCCTAACCCAAACTCTTACCCTTAGCCCCCTCCCTCACCCTAACAACTCTCAACTGCTATCCTCTAACCTAAACCCTAGCCTTAAACCTCTAACCCCAAAACTCAAAAACCCTAATCATTAAACCCTAATCCTAAGTCTTTAAACCTAACCATTAAGCCCCAAACCTAACACCTTAAACACTAACCTCTCAACCTAAAACTCTGGGTCCTGACCCCTAATACCTGACCCTTAGCTTCTAACCCTGGCCTTGGCCCTAGTCCTTGATCCCAGAACCTAGACTCTGACTCGAGGCTCCGACCCTAACACTCTATAACCCTAACCTAAACCCCAACCCTAACCCATCTAGAAACTCATGGTGCTAATTGTGTATGTGGCGTTGTCTCCTCTCCCAGAAATTACCTAAATGCAGCAGGTCTGGCAAGCAGGAGATAACAGGGCAATACACACATACAAGGCTGTTTTGAGTAAACTTTTAAATTATTTGTATCTGGCTCATAGTGCCTGGCAAACAGTACAAACCAAAAACCAAACCCGTTGCCGTCAAGTCGATTCCAACTCATAGTGACCCTAAAGGACAGAGCAGAACTGCCCCATAGAGTTTCCAAGGAGTGCCTGGTGGATTCAAACTGCTGACCTTTTGGTTAGCAGCCACAGCTCTTAAGCACTTGCCACCAGGGCTCCAGCAAACAGTAAGTGCTACATAAATGTTTAAATAAACAACATCAGTGCCCAGGGCATGGTGCCCAGGGCTGTCCTGTGTCCCCTATTGCAACCCAGCCCATCACACAAGGGGTCTCCTCCACCATCAGATGGACTGACCCATCGCTCCTCTCATTCCCAGTGAACCCTCAGGACCCAGGTGAGGGTGGAGGCAGCAAAATGAAGATACTCAAATTGAGACCATTTTCTGCACTGTCCTGGGAAAACTCTTGACCTTTTTCCCTGCCCTAGGAAAGAGGTGAGGAGGGTGCCTTGGATTTGTTCATTCTTCTGGAAATCCATGATATATTCAGTATTCTTCACCAACACCATAATTCAAAAGCATCATATCTTCCTTGGTCTTCCTTATTCATTGTCCAGATTTTGCGTGCATACAAGGCTCATTGGGACTTAAGTCTAGTTGTTTAAGTCTTGTGACGGTTAAGATTATATGTTATCTTGGCCAGGTCATGAGTCTCAGTATTTTGGCAGTCATATAATGTTGTGATTGCTTCCCTGTTGAGATTTGATATGTGATCACCCCCATGATGGGATCTGCCATGAGTAGTCAGTCAGTTGAAAGGGACTTTCCTTGGGCATGTGGCTTGCATCCAAATATAGGCGGACGTTCTGGCTTTTGCCTGCTCTGGATCCTGCAGCTGGCTCCTGTTCATCTGACCTCTGATTCTTGAGACTTGAGCTAGCAGCTTAACTGCCGATTTTGGGTTTGCCAGCCCCTGCAGCTACATGAATCAGGAGAAGCCTTGCAGTCTTGCCTGCTGATCTTGGCATCCGTCAATCTTCACAGCCTGTGAGCAAGAGCCCTGCTCTTCAACCTGCTGATCTTGAGTTTGCCAGCCCCTTCGAATACGTGAATCAGAAGTCTCTATCCTGATCCACGGACTTGGGACGTTCCAGCCTCTATAACCGCGTGAGCCATTTCCTTGATATAAATCTCTCTCTCTCTCTCCCTCTCTCTCTCTCTCTATATATATATACTTTACTGGTTTTGCTTCTCTAGAGAGCCCAGCCTAATACAGGTCTAGAAGTATAAACAGGTGGTGGGAGTGGGTCCTGGGAACATTCAGCAATGTCTTGTAAGGCATCTACCTCAGGCAATATCTCAGACAAAGACTCTTCAGGCACAGCTGGGTTAATCTCATCAGATGTGGGTGGAAGGGATAATGGTTTTACTGGGGACGATAGCTTAGTGGACAAAGATGCAGTGATCTCTTCAGATAAGAGTAAGAGGGCTGGTTCTGTTGGCAGGAGTGATTCAGTGGAACTTAGGGTATCAGTGTTCCCAGCTTCCTGATTACCTGCCCATTTGTCCTCATCCCAAGTTTCGGGATCCCATTTCTTTCCAATAAATGCCCTCACTTTAACTTCAGACACCGTTCGAGTTTGGGAATTCAACTGGGATTGAAATTCAGCCACTCTTACAATAAGACTCTGGGCTTGGTTTTTGGCAGTATCAGCTCTGTTACTATAAGAAATAAGGATTTCTTTCAGGGCATAAACGTCTACTTTGAGGTCTTTTCTGCAGCACTTGAGCTGTAACTCCGAAACCCTGAGATCATCTCTTTCTGTTGCCACTTTGTCTAGCAAAAGTAGGGCTGTCCTAGGGTATAATAACCACAAAGTCATAGTAAATCAATAAGAAATATTTTATTTGCATATGTTCCAAGAGGCAAACGTGGAAAATAGACAAGCATGCTGCCAGAGCTGTGTCTGCCTGAGTCTGGGGAATATTGCAGAAGCATCAGTATATATTGATATTACAAATGGGTAAAATAATTAAAAGCTTTACCTTTTCACAGATTGGCTAAAAACTGCTCAGTCACCATGATTCTATATTTTGATTGTCTTTCATAATAATAATTGGTACAAGTTTCAGTAACGACAGTCAGGAGGGTCTTCATTGGTCCAACAAATCTTACTATTTACTAAATGCTAATAGAAAAAGCTAAGAGTGGAAAACATATGGGTCTTTTGTGCTCTGTTTGTGTGAAAGGTTTCCTAAAAGACGTTTTCCATGATTGTCCTAGCTATTGTTTTTATACCTCAGGGCCCAGTTGTTGTGTCCTTGTGAGTCCTTGTCACTCCAGCTGGGTCACATTTTTTATAGTCAAGGACAAGTAATAATGGTTCCAATTTTAACTCCTAACTCACTCCCTCCTTTTGATCAGAGATTGGAGCTAACATGTCGATGATCAAATCCTGGACTTAGGCTCCTAGATGGTGGCGATGGCAGGCTCTTTAAACTCACAGTGCTGGTTTTCCACTGGATACCATCTGGTTCTTCACCAGGATCTTAAGTAAGAGTGATGTTCTCATCGATTGCATTGCAGAAATGAGCAGAGTCAATGTACATCAACATTTTAGCCCAAGCCTTTCTTTTCCCTTTTAAGTGTGGAAGACAATAGAAGATAAATTTTGTTATGCCTGATGCTATCAGGATGCAGGCTAAGAATATTACTAGTCCCTGCAATAGTGATCTAGCGCATGTACTTATTCCTGATGGTAACAAACCAAATAAATCTAGTGTTTGTAGGGGTATTATAGTGTGTAAACAAGTAGCTTGCTGTCTAATTCAATGTATATCTTGTTCTGCTTCTTCTGTTATTTATCCAAATGCAACACGAGATATTTGCTACAGCACAGACTCCACTTCCATGGGCTAGTAAAAAATCTAAGGCTATCTTGTTATCTAATACCACCTTACCTAATGAGATCAGAGATCACTGTTGTTTTTCCATTCCACTACCAACTTCTTCTGCTATTTGTTCCATAGTGATTGATAAATTTCTTAAAGATTTTTATAATTCAACTGTACCATAAGTAGGAATTAAATCTCTTAGAAATGACCAACCCCACCCTGAGTGTTGGACTATTGGGTTTTCTTCTGTCTCTCGTTTTACAGTGCGTAACAATTTAACATTTCCTTTGGAGCCTTGGTGGTGTAGTGGTTAAAAGCTCAGCTGCTAACCAAAAAGTCAGCAGTTTGAATCCACAAGAAACTCCTTGGAAACCCTATGGGGCAGTTCTGCTCTGTCCTATGGGGTTGCTATGAGTTGGAATCGACTTGACAGCAATGGGTTTGGTTTTGGTTCCAATATTTACTAGCATCATTACTATGAATATCTAAAGGTAATCCTAAAGTTCCAAAAGTGCATTTCCCATGCATTTACCAGGAATCTAAACAAGCGATTGCCCACATAAACTCACTGTCATTTGGAAAAGGATCATCTAAACTAGTACAGTTGGATCCACCACACAAAAACATATATCCATAAGGAGCACAAAAAGTTTGTCTAAAGGAAATAGAAGATATAGAAAAATTTACAAATGACAAACAAGTTTCCATTAGAGATAGTCTTCCTAGGAGTCATAATTCTATATAGGTCAGATTTTTCCTACATTCATTATTGTAATCATGAGGATGAGGTAACTGATCACGGGTTGCAATTTCAACTAGTTTGTTATAGCACTTTTCATATCAGTCGCCTAAATCTTTAGGAGGGTGTTGATATAATTATATAAAATATCTATCCTTATTACAAGGCAAATGATGTTATCTTCGAAGTAACTGGGTGTCACACAAGTAATCATTTAACTGGATGTGAGTGATATTAAAGCATGGTATTGCAGGTGTTTGGGTTACATGCGGAGGAGTCCATAACTTAACTCTAATTACATGGGATAAAACTCTACTAGAGTTTCAAGTAGGAGGTTGAATAAAATGATAATTTAACACAGAGGGTGCTAAAGGGTCAGAGTTTTCTTTAACAGAACAAGGATTCTGATGACAAATCCAACATTGTATCAAATTACTAGCTCCCACTACAGATGGTGATAATCAGACAAAAGTATTTTCATTCCAAGTATCTATTCCTCTAAGAAAAAGTTAACTAAAGAATCATCATCATTCTGAGTCAAAATAAAATTAATATAGATTAATAAAGTAACAAAGAATATAACAAATTAACAAAATATCTAATGTACTTTTGAGTCACTCATTCAAGGGAAGAGGTCAGTTGTGGTCATTTTGGGAGGGTGTCTGAATTTCAACTTCAGTCCTTCTGCGTTTTAACCACCCAATCAGGAGCCTTTATTGTTGTAAGGTGCCGTCCAGTCAGTTCCAACTCATAGATACCCTATGTACAACAGAACGAAACACCGCCCAGTCCTGCACCAACCTCACAATTGTTGTTATGCTTGAGCCCACATTGCAGCCACTGGGACAATCCATCTCATTGAGGGTCTTCCTCTTTTGCACTGACCCTCTACTTTACCACCCCCACGTGTGAGTCAGTTTGTCATAATGTGGGGGGTAGTGTGTTGCTGTGATGCTGGAAGCTATGCCACTGGTATTCAGTTACCAGCAGGGTCACCCATGGTGGACAGATTTCAGCTGAGCTTCCAGACTAAGACAGACTAGGAAGAAGGACCCAGCGGTCTACTTCTGAAAAAAATTAGCCAATGAAAACCTTCTGAATAGCAGTGGAACATTGTCTGATACAGTGCCAGAAGATGAGCCCCTCAGGTTGGAAGGCACTCAAACGACGACTAGGGAAGAGCTGCCTCCTCAAAGTAGAGTCCGCCTTAATGACATGGATGAAGTCAAGCTTTTGTGACCTTCATTTGTTGCTGAAGCATGACTCAAAATGAGAAGAAACAGCTGCAAAAATCCATTAACAATCAGAACCTGGAATGTACAAAGTATGAATCTAAGAAAATTGGAAGTCATAAAAAATGAAATAGAACTCATAAATATTGATATTCTAGGCATTACTGAGCCGAAATGGACTGACATTGGTCATTCTAAATCAGACAATCATGATCTACTATGCCAGGAACTACAAGTTGAAGAGGAATGGCATTGTATTCATCATCAAAAAGAACATTTTAAGATCTATCCTGAAGTACAACGGTGTCAGTGATAGGATAATATCCATATGCCTACAAGGAAGACCAGTTAATATGACTATTATTCAAATTTACGCACCAACCACTAAGGCCAAAGATGAAGAAATTGAAGAATTTTACCAACTGCTGTAGTCTGAAATTGATCGAACATGTAATCAGGATGCATTGATAATTACTGGTAATTGGAATGCAAAAGTTAGAAATAAAGAAGAAGGATGGGTAGTCGGCAAATATGGCCTTGGTGATAGAAACGATGCCGGAGATCACATGACTGAATTTTGCAAGACCAGTGACTTCTTCATTGCAAATACTTTTTTCACCAACATAAACGGCAACTGTACACATGGACTTCACCAGATGGAGTTCGCAGGAGTCAAATCGACTACATCTATGGAAAGAGACGATGGAAAAGCTCAATATCATCAGCCAGAACAAGGCCAGGGGACGACTGCGGAAAAGACCATCAATTACTCACATGCGAGTTCAAGCTGAAACTGAAGAAAATTAGAACAAGTCCACGAGAGCCAAGGTACGACCTTGAGTATATCCCACCTGGATTTAGAGACCATCTCAAGAATAGATTTGATGCATTGAACACTAATGACTGAGGGCCAGACGAGTTGTGGAATGACCTCAAGGCCATCATACATGAAGATTTTTATAATTCAGCTGAGAAAGAAAAACCTAAATGAATGTCAGAAGAGACTCTGAAACTTGCTCTTGAATGTCAAGTAGCTAAAGCAAAAGGGAAAAATGATGAAGTAAAAGAGCTGAACAGAAGATTTCAAACGGCAGCTCGAGAAGACAAAGTAAAGTATTATGATGACACATGTAAACACCTGGAGATAGAAAACCAAAAGGGAATAACACACTCAGCATTTCTCAAGCTGAAAAAATTGAAGAAAAAATTCAAGCCTCACATTGCAATACTGAAGGATTCTATGTGGAAAATATTAAACGACACCATTATTGTTAGGTGCCGTCAAGTCGGTTCCGACTCATAGTGACCCTATGCACCACAGAACGGCCTGGTCCTGCACCATGCTCACAGTCGTTGTTATGATTGAACACATTGTCGCAGCCACTGTGTCAATCCATCTCGTAGAGGGTCGTCCACTTTTTCACTGACCCTCTACTTTACCCAGCATGATGTCCTTCTCCAGGGGCTGATCCCTCCTGACCACACGTCCAAAGTATGTAAGATGTAGTCTCGCCATCCTTGCTTCTAAGGATCATCTGCTTGCACTTCTTCCAAGACAGATTGGTTCGTTCTTCTGGTGTCCATAGTATATTCAATATTCTTCTCCAACACAATTCAACACAATTCAAAGGCATCAATTCTTCAGTCTTTATTATTCATTGTCCAGCTTTCCCATGTAGATGATGCAATTGAAAACACCATGGCTTGGGTCATGCGCGCCTTAGTCTTCAAGGTGACATCTTTGCTTTTCAACACTTTAAAGAGGTCTTTTGCAGCAGATCTGCCCCATGCAAAGTGTCTTTTGATTTCCTGAGTGCTGCTTCCATGCGTGTTGATTGTGGATCCAAGTAAAATGAAATCCTCAACAACTTCAATCTTTCCTCCATTTATCATAATGTTGCTTATTGGTCCAGTTGTGAGAATTTTTGTTTTCTTTATGTTGAGGTGTAATCCATACTGAAGGCTATAATCTTTGATCTGCATCAGTAAGTGCTTCAAGGCCTCTTCTCTTTCAGCAAGCAAGGTGGTGTTACCTGCATAACACAGGTTGTTAATAAGTCTTCCTCCAATCCTGATGCCCAGATCATCTTCATATAGTCCAGCTTCTCGGATTATTTGTCAATTGGATTATATATATATATATATTATATATATATATAAGCAAATCTCTTCTTGTGGAAACTGACAGCAAATTTAAACATACACATGGAAGTACAAAGGGTCAAGAACACTCAATCTCGTAGAACAAAGTTGGATGAATTACACTACCATCTCCATCTCTGGGCCTCTCCGCCTGTTTCCCCTCTCCAGATTGTTCTCACACTCAGTGACTTTTGAACACTGAGCTCGTGCTTTACTTCGTGTTATTCCCACGGTTCCCATTAAGGCACGGGATGGTGCGCCCACTTCAATGTCCAAATCCATGCTCTAGAATCAATTTCAGCGATTCGGCGGCCGGCCACGAGAGGGCGCGCGCACTGCCGGTTCTGCCCTCCCGGCCCCGGAGCTAGGAAACCGCCCGGCGCTAGGCCGGGACGGACCTGGGCGCTGCTCGCACAGCGAGAGCAGGAGCTTCCCTTCCCGCAGGACCCACCGCCCCAGGGAGGGAGCCGCGGCCGCTTCGGGACCAAACTGGCGCAGAGTCAGCAGTGAGGACAGCGCTTCCTCTTCAGCCCAGACTGCGGAAGAGGGAGCTCGGCCCGGCTTCTCACGAAGACTGTTTACTTCAATACGGAGCACAGAACCGTGCATTTTCTAGGCTGTTTCCATGTCTTGTGTTCTTTACTTTCTCATATAATATTTTAGCAAGACTTAGGCAAACGGTTTGCACTCGACTACTAGCCTAAAGGTTGGCGGTTCGAACCCACCCAGCGGCACCGGGGAAGAAAGGCCTGGAGATCTGCTTCCATAAAGATTACAGCCAAGAAAACCCTATGAAGCACAGATCTGCTCTGTAATACATGGGGTCGCCATGAGTTGGAATCCACTAGGCAGCAACTGGTTTGGGTTCTTTTGTTTGTTTTACAGACTATCCATTTGCTGATGGTTTTTGTGGGTTGAAATCAGCATGCTCTAGTATTTTTTTATGGATTCAACACTGTTGCTGGGAGAAGCTCCACAGATTCAGAGATAAAGAAAACACATATATGATGATAAAACCAGTGTACACAATATTGGCACCTTCCAGTCAAGTCAGCTGGGTACACAGCCAGTGCCAGGGTGAGCCCTATACAGAAACTCAGGGAGAAATTGCACATGGATGTCCTCATATACATGCTTTTGCGAAGATTTTTAACGGTTATTTTTTCCTACAACATTAAACACAACAAACCCATTTCTGTGGAGTCATTTCCAACTCATAGCGACCCTATAGAAAAGAAAAGAACTGCCCTATAGGGTTTCCAAGGAGCAGCTGGTGTATTAGAACTGCCAACCTTTTGGTTAGCAGCCATAGCTCTTAACCACTGCGCCACCAGGGCTCCACAATATTCAAGTAGTTGAACAAAAAAAATTGAAAACTTCAAAAGCAGATGTACTAAAAGTCACATTATTTTCCCCTGAAGTCTTCTTAAAACCAAACAATAGTTTAGCTTAACTAATAAAGAATGTCTACCTTCAGCATTACGCTTTGTTAAGATCTATACATATGGGATCAAACTGACAACAGCAACTCGAAAGATTAGCTAGGAACCTTAGGAGGCAGTGAGTTTATGTTAATGAGGGAGGAACAATTCAGAAAAGGAGGGTGAGAATGGTTGCACAGCTCGGAGAATGTAATTAATGTCACCAAAATGTACATGTAGAAAACAGAATTGGTGTATGTTTTCACTATGTATATTCTCAACAAAGGAAAACCCGGTGGCGTAGTGGTTAAGAGCTACGGCTGCTAACCAAAAGGTTGGCAGTTTGAATCCACCAGGCCCTCCCTGGGAATTCTATGGGGCAGTTCTACCCTGTCCTATAGGGTTGCTATGAGTCGGAATTGACTCTACGGCAATGGGTTTGGTTTGGTTTTTTCATTCTCAACAACAAAAATAAATTATTTTTTAAAGCCATATTATTTTAAATTTAAAAATAAAAATCATATAAATAAAAATTTTTGTTTTATTCCCAAATCAGGATTTATTATAATTTTACTTCCCTGGATTTGTTGTTGGTAGTCGCCGATGAATCGATTGCTACTTGTAGCAACCCCATGTATACAGAGTAGAACTGCTCCATAGAGTTTTCAAGGCCGTGACCTTTCAGAAGCAGATCTCCAGGCTTGTCTTCCAAGGCACTCTGTGTGCGTTTAAACTGCCAACCTTTCAGCTAGTAATTGAGTGCTTAACTGCCTGCACCACCCAGGGACTCCAAGGAAGCTAATTCATCAATAATATTTTATAAATGTACTTCTTAGCTTAGCTCATTCTCAAATGTGAGTACTGCCATGTTCAACACTCTCTCATGACACAGTAATGATCTTAAATCATTTTTAAATAATTTCAGCTTACGGAAATGTCTTTTATAGCACCCTACTGTGACAGGTGTTATTAAAATGAACAAATGAATAAATGTTACTACAACACTGTTTATAAGTTGTACTAAGAAAAATCCATGAATCACCACCATGCTGGTTTGTTTAACACCATCAACACTGTCATCGCTCAGCACTCCTCAAGCTGAAAGAAATGAAGAAAAAATTCAAGGCTCGAGTTGCAATACTGAAGGGTTCTAGGGGCAAAATACTGAACGACGCAGGAAGCATCAAAAGAAGATGGAAGGAATACACAGAGTCACTGTACCAAAAAGAACTGGCTGACGTTCAACCATTTCAGGAGGTACCATAGGATCAGGAACCGATGGTACTGAAGGAAGAGGTCCAAGCTGCACTGAAGGCATTGGCAAAAAAAAGGCCCCAGAAATTGACAGAATACAATGGAGATGTTTCCACAAACAGATGCAGCACTTGAAATGCTCCCTGGTCTATGCCAAGAAATTTGGAAGACAGCTGCCTGGCCAACCAACTGGAAGAGATCCATATTTATGCCTATTCGCAACAAAGCTGATCCAACTGAATGCAGAAATTATCGAACAACATCATTAATATCACACACATGTAAAACGTTGCTGAAGATCATTCAAAAGTGGCTGCAGCAGTACATCAACAGGGAAATGCCAAAAATTCAAGCTGGATTCAGAAGAGGATGTGGACCCAGGGATATCATTGCTGATGTCAGATGGATCCTGGCTGAAAGCAGAAAATACCAGAAAAATGTTTACCTGTGTTGTACTGACTATGCAGAGGCATTTGACTGTGTGGATCATAACAAATTATGGATAACATTGTGAAGAATGGGAATTCCAGAACACTTAATTGTGCTCATGAGGAACCTGTACATAGACCAAGAGGCAGTCGTTTGAACAGAACAAGGGGACACTGTGGGGTTTAAAGTCAGGAAGGGTGTGCATTATCCTTTCACCATACTTATTCAATCTATATGCTGAGCAAATAATCTGAGAAGCTGGACTGGATGAAGAACAGGGCATCAGGATTAGCGGAAGATGCATTAACAACCTGCGTGACGCAGATGACACAGCCTTGCTTGCTGAAAGTGAAGAGGACTTGAAGTACTTATGATGAAGATCAAAGACCACAGACTTCAGTATGGATTACACCTCCACATAAAGAAAACAAAAATCCTCACAACTGGACCGATGAGCAACATCATGATAAATGGAGAAAAGACTGAAGTTGTCAAGGATTTCCCTTTACTTGGATCCACAATCAACACCCATGGAAGCCGCAGTCAAGAAATCAAAAGGCGCATTGCATTGGGCAAATCTGCTGCAAAAGATCTCTTTAAAGTGTTAAAAAGCAAAGATGTCACCTTGAAGACTAAGGTACACCTGACCCACACCATGGTGTTTTCAATCGCCTCATATGCATGTGAAAGCTGGACAATAAATAAGGAAGACTGAAGAAGAATTGATGCCTTTGAGTCATGCTGTTGGTGAAGAATATTGAATGTACCATGGACTGCCAAAAGAACAAATCTGTTTTAGAAGAAACGCAGCCAGAATGCTCCTTAGAAGCAAGGATGGCGAGACTACGTCTTGCAAACTTTGGACATGTTATCAGCAGGGATCAGTCCCTGGAGAAGGACATCATGCTTGGTAAAGTAGAGGGTCAGCGAAAAAGAGGAAGACCCTCAACAAGATGGACTGACACAGGGGCTGCAACAATGGGCTCAAACATAACAACGATGGTGAAGATGGTGAACAGGGTTTTGTCCTGTTGTGCACAGGGTCACTATGAGTTGGAACCAACTTGATGGCACCTAACAACAGCAATATATTACCATGAGCCCTGGTGATGCAGTGCTTAAGCACTCGGCTGCTAAACAAGAGGTCAGTGGTTCCAACCCACCAGCTGCTCCGCGGGAGAAAGATGTGGCAATCTGCTTCCATAAAGACTGCAGCCTTGGAAACCCTGTGGGGCAGTTCTACTGTGTCCTATAGGGTCACTATGAGTCCAAATTTGACTCCACGGCAATGAGTTAGGTAGTTATTGCACACTGCTTAAAACCATTCAAGATGAAATATCTACAGAATATTTAAAAGCCAAAGCCAAGACAGTGACTGCTTTTGTAAATCAGATGTATTAACTGAAAATAATTTTTCTCCGGTTAAAAGTTCAAATTCTGAAGGTACTTATTTAGTTTAGTACACCTCCTTTTCAAAGGTGAACTTAGGATGTCTCTAGTATCCTTTTTGGCCATGTGATATGCCTCATTCCCATAATAATTGATACTTTCATCCAGCAATTCAAATATTTTACATTCTTAACATTTGTTTCTTTTCAAATTAACAAAGTATATTCATATGTCTTGTTAAAGTTTTATATTTACCTATTTCAAAACACTTTCATTTGTTGTAAACAGGGGAATAGGCCTTCTAACAAGCATGCAGCTTCATTTGTTTTCAGTATTTTTCCTTGGAGAGCTTCATTACTTACTCCCACTTGGTTTAAAATATCATTCCACAATGATAAATTACATAAAAACTGGTCACCCATTTGCAACAAGGTCTTCTAATTTCAGCCTTCTGATATTTGGATTACAGCCATTTGATATTACATATATTCAGATTTGACAAGTGCTGATAATGTGTGGAGAAGTGCCTTGATTCAATTTAATCCAATTCCCAGAAAGGGACAAAAGGGAAAATCCCTGCATATTATAACCTCCAAGCACTTCTCCACCTGGAAATTCCCTGGCCCTGGCCCTGGTCATGTCTCTGAACCCGAACCTGACCCCGGCCATGGTTCAGACCCTGACTCTGGCCCAGGTCGTGCTCTCTGGGTGCTCTGGGAGGTTGGTAATGTTCTATTTCCTGTGGGTGCTGGCTACCAGGTGTGTTCCCTTTGGATGATTCATGGAGCTGTACAATTACCATTGGTCCACTTTTGGATATGTATGCTGTGAGTCTGTCAGTCTGTCATACTGTGGGGGCTTGTGTGTTGCTGTGATGCTTGAAGCTGTGCCACAACTATTTCAAATACCAGCAGGGTCATCTGTGGTGGACAGATTTCAGCTGACCCTCCAGACTAAGACAGACTAGGAAGAAGGACCCATAAGTCTACTTCTGAAAAGAACTAGCCAGTGAAAACCTTATGAATAGCAGCAGAACATTGTCTGATATAGTGCTAGAAGATGAACCCCCCAGGTTGGAAGGCACTCAAAAGATGACTGGGGAAGAGCTGCCTCCTCAAAGTAGAGTCCACGTTAATAACGTGGATGGAGTCAAGCTTTCGGGACCTTCATTTGCTGATGTGGCATGACTCAAAATGAGAAGAAACAGCTGCAAATATCCATTAATAATCGGAACCTAGAATGTACAAAGTATGAATCTAGGAAAACTGGAAGTCATCAAAAATGAAATGGAATGCACAAAGATTGATATCCTAGGCATTAGTGAGCTGAAATGGACTGGTATTGGCCATTTTGAATCAGACAATCATATGGTCCACTATGCCGGGAATGACAAATTGAAGAGGAATGGCATCATGTTCATTGACAAAAACAACATTTCAAGACCTATCCTGAAGTACAACACTGTCAGTGATAGAATAATATCCATATGCCTACAAGGAAGACCAATTAACACGACTATTATTCAAATTTACACACCGACCACTAATGCCAAAGATGAGGAGATCGAAGATTTTTACCAACATCTGCAGTCTGAAAATGATCAAATATGCAATCAAATGCATTCATAATTACTAGTGATTGGAATGCAAAAGCTAGAAACAAACAAGAAGGATTAGAAGTTGGAAAATATGGCCTTGGTGATAGAAATGATGCCAGAGATCACATGATAGAATTTTGCAAGACCACCGACTTCTTCATTGCAAATACCTCTTTTCAACAACATAAATGGCGACTATACACGTGTACCCCACCAGATGGAAAACGCAGGAATCAAATCAACTACTTCTGTGGAAAGAGACAATGGAAAAGCTCAATATCATCAGTCAGAAGAAGGCCAGGAGCTGACTACAGAACAGACCATCAACTGCTCATATGCAAGTTCAAGTTGAAGCTGAAGAAAATTAAAACAAGTCCATGAGGGCCAAAATACGACCTTGAGTATATCCCGCCTGAATTTAAAGGACATCTCAAGAATAGATTTGATGCATGGAACACTAACGACTGAAGAGCAGACGAGTTGTGGAATGATATCATACATGAAGAAAGCCAAAGGGTATTAAAAAGAAAGAAAAGACCAAAATGGATGTCAGAAGAGACTCTGAAAGTTGCTCTTGAACGTCAAGTAGCTAAAGCAAATGGAAGCAATGATGAAGTAAAAGAACTTAACAGAAGATTTTAAAGGGCAGCACGAGAAGACAAAGTAAAATATTACAATGAAATGTGCAAGGACCTGGAGTTAGAAAACCAAAAGGGAAGAACACACTCAGCATTTCTCAAGCTGAAAGAACTGAAGAAAATATTCAAGCCTCGAGTTGCAATGTTGAAGGATTCTATGAGGAAAATAGTGAATGACCCAGGAAGCAGAAGAAGGTAGAAGGAATACAGAGTCACTGTACCAAAAAAAAAAAAAAATTGGTTGACACGTAGCATATGATCAAGAACTAAATGTACTGAAGGAAGAAGTCCAAGCTGCACTGGAGACATTGGCAAAAAACAAGGCTCCAGGAATTGATGGAGTACCAGTTGAGATGTTTCAACAAAGGGATGCAGCACTAGAGGTACTCACATGTCTATGCCAAGAAATTCAGAAGACAGCTACCTGGGCAACTGACTGGAAGAGATCCATATTTGTACTCATTCCAAAGAAAAGTGGTGTTGGAGAAGAATATTGAATATACCATGGACTTCCAGTAGAACAAACAAGTCTGTCTTGGAAGAAATACAGTCGGAATGCTCCTTGGAAGCAAGGACAGTGAGACTTCATCTCACGTGCTTTGGACATGTTATCAGGAGGGACCAGTCCCTGAAGGACATCATGCTTAGTAAAGTAGAGGGTCAGGGAAAAAGAGGAAGACCTTCAACAAAATGGATTGATACAGTGGCTGCAACTATGGGCTTCAGCATAGCAACAATTGTGAGGATGATGAGGACCTGGCAGTGTTTCGTTCTGTTGTACACAGACAGGGTTGCTATGAGTCATAACTGACTCAATGGCACCTAACAACAACAACACGCTATGCTTCGGTACACAAATCCAATCAGTTTATTATAAACTTCTTTATGGTTAGTCCCAAGGCCAGATAACATAGTGATTGGTACGAGACTATGGAATTACAGGGTCTAGATTCAAATCCTGGCTGTAATCACCTCCTATCTTGGAGATCTTAGCCAAGTTACCAAGTCTCTGAGCTTCGGTTTCTTCATCTGTAAAACAGGGTTAATTATGTTCCCTCTCTTACAGTTACTGAGGGAATGAAGTCCTTGCTGGCACACAGCAAGAGCTCAGTAAGTCATAGCTCTCATGGATGTTTTTGTTCTCGTTCTGTGGGCTAGGGGATAGGAGACAATGGTCTTGGCAGAGGGAGGAGAAGGATGAAGATGGAGTCAACAAACATTTTCAAGGTGAGCAGTGAGGAGGCAAGATCAGAGATGATGCTGAGGTGCACGAGAAAGAGCCCAAAGGCCTGGCTTTCCTGCCTCCGTTCCCTGTCTCAGCCTCCTGCCCATCTATAAACATGGAGGTGGACTAACCAGGTGATCCCTAGCTGGTTAGTCCTTCCAGCTATGACACTGTAGCATCGAGAGGGCAATGGCAATGCCATCCAAAAGCCAAACACATGCTTCCCAGTTTGATCCAAACTCAACACGAAGGCCTAGAAATGTGGGAGTTAGGGGAGGAAATTCTCAGTGGTGAGATTATGGATCGTTTCTATACTTTCATTGCACTTCTTTTGTTTTCTAACTTTCTGCAATAATGCGGCACCAATCAGAATAAAATACCATAATGCTATATTCACACCTATATATCCATTACTGTTGTTGTTAGGTGCCGTCAAGTTGCTTCCGACTCATAGCGGCCCTATAGGACAGAGTAGATCTAACCCATCGGGTTTCCAAGGGGCGGCTAGTGGACTTGAACTGCCGATCTGTTGGTTAGCTGCCGAGCTCTTAACAACTCTGCCACCAGGGCTCCTATGTATCTATATAACTATAAAAGAGAAAAGAAACCCTAAAATTACAATGTGTCAGCAACTAGAACTCAGAAAGCATCTTGGCAGGAAAAACACTATTTCTTATGTACAAGGATCAACCCAGCAGGGTGCCCTGGGAGGGCCTGAGGGTGTCTCTCTTTCAAAGAATATTGCTGACCGCAAATAATTGCCGGACACTTGCTATTTTTTACTGTATTTCTAATCCTTCCCCTCAGTTCCCTACGTTTCTGTTTTTCCAGCTGAAACTGGCCTACTCTTTTATGGCAATGTTTTACCTTGTAAGTAAAACCCAGGTCAGAAGGATGAGAATGATAGGTTTTCCTACTCACTGTTCCTTAATTTCTGAGACTAGACTGGATGGAATGGTCACTTGTTCTAGGACCTTGGCGTTGAGAGCATTGTGGATGAGCACAGCCAAGGGGTTGCAGTGGGGTCCCTTGTACCTCTGTTCTTCTTCCTCCAGGGGGAGGAAGACAAATATGTGTTCCCACTGGAAATGGTGAAGGACTCCACGTCCTCGTTGGACATCTCCCCACACTCTTTTTTTGGACTCAGCCTAAGAGGGTCACACGCCTTTAGACCTGACATCCTCAAATGGACTTTATGATCCCAACCACAGGTTACTCCACGGCAGAGGCTGTAAAGTTGTCACTGTGCAAAGCAGCAACTCTCCCAAATCTTGCCTACATTTTTTTTTTTGCTCACATTATGCCTTCAAAATTTGGATATTGCACACAAAAGTCAGGATTCCTGATTTCACCTTACAAACCAGACATCTGGCAAGTCCGAGCCTGCGTTCCTTCAGGACACCCTTGGCTGGAGTTGAGTGATGACTGCATAGTCACCTCTCCCCACCTCCCAATCTTACATTTGGTCTCCCACCCTCTTTTCTCTTACATGTATGTGGACATTTGAGTTTGGGATCCCTGCTCTAAAAGAACCCTCATGTGCCAATTCCCTCACGGCAATGTAGGAAACGTGCCTTTTGCAATTTCATGATTAAGGAATTTAGGTTACTGCTCTGAGCTTGAGTGTGTGTGGAGGACGAGATGTATTCACATGAGAGTCACTTCCCTGCTCTCTATGGAAGGGGTCTGCATGCCCTGTGGCTGTGGGTCTTTTGTGTTACATGCCTAGAGAATGGGATGAGAAGGGATGGAGAGGCTGAAGTGGAGCAGGTGGCATTCACACAGAGTGGCTAAGGTGATCTACACAATCTACATAGGAGCTGAGGAAGGGGGAGGACCTAGAGAGATGAGGAAAGCATTACCGAGGGTGACTGCACACTCCAGGTCGAGGAGAGGAAAGGAATTTTTACTAAGCATTGCTGTAAGTTCAGAATTGGATTCTTGTTGACAAAAATAAAAAAGGCATGAATGCCTTTGGAACTCTTTCTATGAACCGCTATGGAGACTGGGCCGTGGGAGACCCTGCTTGTATTAGGGGTACACACAGAATGAACGCAGCACAATTTCTCCATACCCAAGAGTGAATCAGTTGCCGACTGTCTTAGTTCCCTAGTGCCGCTATAACAGAAATACCACAAGTGGGCGGCTTTAAAGAACAGAAATTTATCTTCTCACAGTTGAGGAGGATTTAAGTCCAAATTCAGAGCCGACTCTAGGGGAAGGCTTTCTCTCTCTGTCGGCTCTGGAGGAAGGTCCTTGTCTTTTCAGCTTCTGCTTCCTGGTTCCTTGGAGATCTCTATGTGTCTCGCATCTGTCTTACCCCACCTCTGCTCTGCTGGCTTGTTTAATGTCTTTTATATCACAAAAGAGATTAACTCAAGATACACCCTACACTAATCCTACCTCATTAACATAATAAAGACAACTCCTTTAGAAATTTTTCAGCTTAGACATAGAGGCATGAAGTATGTACAGAATGTAAACAACCTTTAAATCACTTTGACCCGGCATGCTGTGACACAAGAAAACGTAACATAGTTAACCTCCAAACAACCTCCCTTTGAAAAGCAAAGATGTCACCTTGAAGACTAAGGTGCAACTGACTCAAGCCATGGTGTTTTCAATCGCCTCATATGCATGCAAAAGCTGGACGATGAATAAGGAAGCCTGAAGAAGAACTGATGCCTTTGAATTGTGGTGTTGGTGAGGAAGAGTGACTACCAAAGGTGCTACCGGGTATAAACCCCAGGTTCTTTATTTCTTGTATAAGGAAAAAGAGTCAGTCAGAGCTGCTGCCGCCAAGACTTCTTGCCAAGGACAGGCAGGCAAGTTACTTTGAAAGGAGTTTACAAGTAGGGAGTTCATACAAGTTACCTCAGCAACGTTCTCAATCATACCACGCGGGAGCAACGGGGTTTCCGTATTACCTCCAAGCAAAAGCAGGATTCAAATGCAAAGCTGGGGGGTGGAGGGAAGAAGCCCAGCAAAGGAAACAATGTTTTTCAGTACAACACTGTGAGGGAGGAAGCCCAGCAAAGAAGACCTGATTTTTAATACAGCACTATGGGGGCTCTGTCTCGAAAGAAGAACAAATCTGTCTTGGAAGAAGTACAGCCAGAATGCTCCTTAGAGGCAAGGACGGCAAGACTTCATCTCACATCCTTTGGACATGTTGTCAGGAGGGACCAGTCCCTGGAGAAGGACATCATGCTTGGTAAAGTAGAGGGTCAGCAAAAAAGAGGAAGACCCTCAACAAGATGGACTGACACACTGGCTGCAACAATGGGATGGCCTAGGACCTGGCAGTGTTTTGATCTGTTGTACATGGGGTCGCTATGAGTAGGAACCGACTTGATGGCACTTAACAACAACAACAAACAATGTCTAACCTAGAAGAAAAAATGTGTCATTCGCCTAGTCTCTAACCCTGCAGAAAAGACATAACATACTAGTATTTGATGTCACATTGGCCCTTGTTGCATAAAATCAAGGTAACAAGTAAACATATAAATCCTAAATTTCTGCCCACTCACTGAGAGAAGGCAGACACGGAACTGAGATTCTGGCTGTCACCTCCAACCTTGCATCCTAGCAACAAAGGCCCACTATGAGTCCAACCTGCCATTAAGGCTTCCTCTGGAGACCTCTAGTTAACATTAAAAGCCTAAAGTCTAAAGACGTGAACTTTAACTATTGAACTAACATTGTAATTGTTCATTTTGATTCTCCTACTCTAAATGAATGTTCTGAGGACTTACTTGCGTGCCTTGCCATGGCTACCTTGCAATAAATTAAATTACTTGATGCATTTCAAACCTGAGTATCTATTATTTTCTAAGATAAAATCCTCCAGACACAAACCTAAACTAAATTAAGTTAAATATGAAATTAAATGAAATGTTAAATAAAATATCTTATTATACAAAATATCAAGTAAAATAAAAAATATTTTACAAACTGTTAAAAAATAAATGCTATAAAATAGGACTAAATTAAATATTTTATAAAATAACAGAAATTAAAGTAAATTAAATATAAAATTAGCACTATGCTAAATTATTCAAATGTTAAAATTAATATATAAAATACAATAAAATGAAAAAATTATATTAAATATTAAACTATCAACGTTAAAATAAAAATTAAATTGTTACATAAAATAAAAATAATAAAGCTAAATTAATTTAAATAAATATAATTAAGATTAACTTAAATATTAATAAAATTGAATTAAATATTAAATAACACTAATTATATATTAAATACTATATAAAATACAATAAAATATCAAATAAAACAATTAAATTCATATTAATAAAATTTAAATAAAAAATATTTGAAATATTAAATATAATTAAATAATACTAGATTAAATTAGGTATTAAATAAAAACTTGTTATTAGGTGCCATCAAGTCAGTTCCGAGTCATAGCGACCCCATGTACAACAGAAAGAAACACTGCCCGGCCTGAGCCATCATCAGAATAGTTGTTATACTTGAGCCCGTTGCTGCAGCCACTGTGTCAATCCATGTCAACAGTCGTCCTCTTTTTCCCTGACCCTCTACTTTACTAGGCATGATGTCCTTCTCCAGGGACTAGTGCCTCCTGATAACATGTCCAAAGTAACTGAGACGAAATCTCGCCATCTTTGCTTCTAAGCAGCATTCTGGCTGTACTTCTTCCAAGACAAATTTGTTCACTCTTCTGGCAGCCCGTGGTATATTCAATATTCTTTGCCAACATCATAATGCAAAGGCGTCAATTCTTCTTCAGTCTCTCTTATTCACTGTCCATTCATTAAATATGCAATTATATCAAATACCAAATAAAACATTATATGAAATTTTAAAAGTATCAAACAAAATGTATAAATACAATAAAATGTCAAAATATTATATTAAACAAAATTAATAATATTAAGTTAGATTTAATATAAAATAAAATCATTTTAAATAAAACAAAAACAAATAAAACTACAGTATATTAAATATTAATTAAATTAAATATGGAATAAAATAAAATAGTGAATTAAATATAAAATAAAATATTGAAAACATTCAGGTGTCTCTCAGGGGCCCGAGCTGGGCCTGGGCCTGGGCCTTCTGAGACAAATCAGGTAAGGAGCAGGCTCCCAAACAGCTCTCATGCAGAGAGGCCAGCTAAGCAGACGGTTCAAACCACCCAAGACACGCTTAGTCAGAGCCCAGAGGACAGCTGTTACTTCCTCCTTCAGGAATGAGCATTTGAAATCAGTTCCAGAAGAAGAGTTTCTACTGAATACTGTGTATCTGGCAGAAATCCTTCAGTCATTGTCTTACTCTTTTTCTTGGTCATCAACCTGAGGCTCCTCAGGGCTGGGAGCTGCTTCCTCTTCTAAGGTGGGAACCCCTGAGGGTGGGGCCCATCCACTCTACCAACCGCTCTTATATTTACACGTGATGGAATGACAAGGAAGCCAGGTATAAGTAAGCTTCCCTTAGCCAGGGTCTTAGAGCGGCAACCACCTTAGCACACAGCAGAGAAGGTCTGAGGTTTGAATCATCACCTGGGCCTCAGAGAAGAAAGCCTGAACTTCACGAATATGTGCCAGTTTTAATGAGCAAGTAAGTGTTTTGGAGTAGACTCTACTCCCACTCATACTGAGAGGTCAGGTGTGTAATCGAACATGCCTGCACCTCCGCTTCCTCATCTATAAAGTAGCAGTCAGTAAAGTCCCCACCTCATAGGCTTGTTTGGACCAAGGGTGATTTGAAAATGATTTCTGCAGTATCATTAATTAAACCCTATGCTTCTAGTCTGGAGTCCCTGGGCAGCACAAACAGTTAGGCACTCAGCTATGAACTGAAAGGCTGGAGGTTCAAATCCACCCGGGGCACCTCAGAAGAAAGGCCTGGCAATCTACTTCTGAAAGGTGACAGGCATTGAAAACCTCACAGAGCACAGCTCTACTCTGACGCACATGGGGTCACCATGAATCGGAATAGACTCAATGGTAACTGTTTTTCTATTTGCAGTCCCCGGGGTGGCACAAACAGTTAAGCTCTCGGCTACGAACAAAAAGGATGGAGGTTGGAATCCATCCAGATGTGCTTGGAAGAAAGGCCTGGTAAGCTACTTCTGAAAGGTCACAGCCACTGAAAACCTCATGGAGCACAGTGCTCCTCTTGACACACAGGGCTGCAATGAGTTGGAATAGACTCAATGGCAACTTTTTTTTTTTATGCTTCTGTTGGGGAGTCAACTAATCACTTTCCTAAAATGTTAAAAATATAGATGAAATTTCATCTCTGCTTCATCCTATGTTCTTAAGTTATCTATTAAGCGATAAGACTTAAGTGAGTTTATTCATGCAAACGCCTTAAAGTCAAGTCAGGAATACTGTGCAAATAAAACGAACAAGTGGCAGCTGTCACTGTTGCTGTTGTTACTGTGAAGACGGTGATGTGTCAGACTGCGCACAGGAGGGATCGATCAGGAGAGGGAGGCAGCAGTCCTGGGCTCTGACCTGTGTGCAGGGGCGCTCAGGAGAGGGAGGCAGCAGCCCTGGGCTCTGACATACATCCTTCTGCTCCTACCTGAGTGTGGCTCCACGAGGAAGGTGTTTTTGTCCGTAGGAATCACAGATACTCACCTTCTGGTGTTGACTCTGCTCCACTCTGGAGACCACCCAAGGAAGTTTGACTGAAAGGTGATGAGAAGTCAGAATTTATTTTGCTTGGTGAATGTTTCCAAACTCTGCAGATGCTCACGGAGGGACAGAGAATGAGGAACCAGAGCACGGAGCGTCCAAGGGGGACGTGAGATGGTTTCCGCACTACCGTTACTTAATGCCTAACTGGTTTCTTAGAATGTTTTAAACCTCATCTCTGGTTCATCTTACGTACACAAAGTATCTCTTACATTTATTTAAAAAATTAATTGACTGGGTTGGGGATTTTAACTAGGTTCAGACAGAGATGTGTGATAAACCGTGGGGGTAGGTTTATCTATGAAGACTCTCTCCATGTCAAAATCGGACAAGCAAGCATTGGGTTTCACCTCTCACACTACTTTTGTGAGCCTAAAACGTCTGAAATCCACAGATGGGAATCACAGATCTTGAGCCTAACTGGATCTTTCCCGATTAGGAGGACTGTCATTTTATAAACTCTCCTGTCTGAGCGGAAGTGAGCTTCTCGCTTCTCTTGTATAAAGATGACACAGCACTTGATTTACCTGATGCTGTCTCTGGTCAGAGCATGTGGGAAAGCTCAGGAAGATTAAACAGCTCTCAAACCCTCTCCCAAGATCAAGACAAAAAAACCAGGCTCCATTTGCGGTAAGAGGGTTTTGTGTTGTGATTAAATGTACATAAACAAATCACGTATCTTTACAGTGTTAAGCGCCCCACCCCTCCACGCTCTAGGCCCCGCCTCGCCCCTAGGCCCCGCCCCCGAGCCTACCGCGTGTCCTGACTCTCCACCCTCCGCGTCCCGACGCCCCGCCCCTCCGCGCTGGGCGGCCCTGCAGCTCCCGAGTTGGCTCCCAGCGTCCGGCCCAGGGCAGTCACCGCTCCGCACATGGAAGCGCGAGGGAATGTTTGGAAACCACACCTCCCCTATGCATGATCCCGGCAGCCCAACAGCGTCCGCACGGCTGCCCCATAGACTGGAGCACGCGGAGCGTCACTCACGTTTCTCAGCTCTCCAGCGACGCGGAGACCCACATCAGCCAATCCCCGCGGGGAGGGGCGTGACCTTCCTCATGGGCGGGAAAGTCGGGTCCCAAGTTCCCAACCGAAGCCCTGACTCGGCCTTGTCCCGTGACTGACAGACGCGTCTCCGCCCACGCCCTGATCACCGATTGGCCGGACCGCTCTGTTCGCGGGCTGATTGGCGGCTTGCGCCCGGCCGCCCATTAAAGGCGGGTGCCTCGCGATTCAAGGCGTCTCTTCCGAAGGCGGGAGCGCGCAGGTGCTCGGAGAGGGCGCCGGCCGGGTGGGCAGCGCGCGAGAGCCGGGAGACACTGACAGGACACGGGGTGCTTCTGCCATGCCTCAAACCCTTATAAACCCTCCTAAACCGTCAGGCCGAGACCTTCAAATGTCAGCCAGGGAGATTCCAGATCTCCTCACCCCGAGAGGATCCGAATCCCGCCAGCTTGAGGGACCTCCAAATCCCCTCAGCATCAGAGACCCCAAATCCCCGTAGCCTGAAAAGCCCCAAGTCCCCTCATCCTTAGACCCTCAGATCTCCTTAGCCTGAAGCACCCCAATTCCCTTCAGCCTGAGAAATACTGAATCAGCCACAGAGACACCAGATTAACTCAGTTTCAGAGACCCTATATCCCCGTCAGCCTGGGAACTCTTAATCTCCTCAGCCTCAGAGACAACCAAATAACCTCATTGTTAGATACCCTAAAACCTTTTCATGACCCCAAAGCCCCTCAGCCTAAAACCAAAAACCAAACCAAACCCATTGCCATGGACAAACCCTAAATCTCTTGAGTGAGTCTGAGACACTCTCCAATACCCTTAACCTGGTGGACCCCAAATCCTCTCAGCCTAAGCACCCCAAATATCTTCAGACGGAAAGACCCCAAATCCTCATCTCCCATGAGATTCCAAATCCCCTGAACTTGAGGGAACCCAAATCGCCTCAGCTTCAGAGACTACAAATACTCTCATCCCCAGGGACCCCAAAAACCCTTATCCTGGATGGCACAAAATCCCTGATATAGGAGACTCCAAGTCCCCACACCCTGAAAGACCCCAAGTCCCCTCACCCTGAGAGATCCCAAGTCACCTCATCTTGAGAGACTTCAAATCTCCTCACCCTGAGAGACCCCAAGTCCCCTCACCCTGAAAGACTCCAAATCTCCTCACCCTGAGAGACTCCGGAGTCCCCTTACCCTGAGAGACCCCAAGTCCCCTCACCCGGAGACCCCCCGAGCCCCCTCACCCTGAGAGACTCCGAGTCCCCTCATCCTGAGACCCCAAGTTCCCTCACCCTGAGAGACCCCAAGTCCCTCATCCTGAGAGACCCCAGTCCCCTCACCTTGAGAGATCGCTGCTCTTAGACGTCCAGCCTGCTTTATTCTCAGATTTTTCCAGAATCTGCAGGTGGAGACCCCAGACCCCTCTCTGAGAAACGCGGTTTCCTCTCGCTGGAGCAGGACCCTGAGGCCCCAGTCTGACCCCAAGGACCCCTCAGGCTGAGTTGCACTAACGCATCGGGGTCTGTCTGGCCTCCGAGACCCCCACCCCTCCGCACCCCGACCTCCACAGCACCTCGTCCCCCCACCCGGCGTCTCCAGCACGGGACACACGGGCACAGGGGCCGTGGTCCCTGCGGTTGCCTCTTCCAGAACCTTCTGTTTCCACAGGAGCTGTGGCCTTGGGCTGGGACACTCCGGGCCCGGCCTGAGGGCGGTGCCGGTACCATGAGCCCCGCCAGGGCCACAGAGAAGAGCCCTGGGGGAGACGCGAGGAGGAAGCCCACGGTGAGGGCGGGGGCGGGGGTCCACGGGGAGGAGAGGGGAGGGGGCTCACAGGGAGTGCCGGGGAGGGGTGTCCACGGGGAGTGCAGGGGGCGGGGGTGGTTCACTGGGAGGACGGGGAAAGGGTCCATGGTGGTGACGGGCTGGGGGGGGGGGGTCCACGAGAAGAAAGAGGAGGGGGCTGTGGGAAAATCAGGACGCCTACGTCAGCACCCGCTGTGTTTGGGGAAGGCTAGAAGATGTCCAGTGTCCACTCAGTTCACTATCAGGGTGGAGAGAGGGAGGGTCATTGTCCCCCCAGCTGCCCTCTGCCCAGGTAGAGGGACAGGCTGGCTGGACATGTGCCCTACTAGTGAGCCATTGCCGGAATGTGTCATTTCTCTAGGCCAAGGACGCTTTTAGAGACATTTCCATATACTTCTCCAACGAAGAGTGGGCAGAGATGGGAGAGTGGGAGAAATTCCGATACAGGAACGTGAAAAGGAACTATGAGGCGCTGGTCGCTATAGGTAATTGGAGGTGCTGGATGCGCAGAGCTCCGGGCCCTCGATCACTGCACTCCTGTGACTCCCTCCTGTGTGCAGGGAGTTGTTGCTGTTGTTAGGTGCTGTGGAGTCGGTTCAACTCACAGCGACCCTATGTGTGCAGGGAGACCTGGAGGGAAAGTTGGTTTTCTTGTGTCCGTGCTAGGGCCTCCCAGCCCATTCACTGAGTTACCCCCCTTCCTTCTTCCTCCCAGCTTTTCCCTGACTATAAAGGTTTTCCTTCTTTCCAGGTCTCAGAGCCCCCCGCCCAGCTTTCATGTGTCACCGCAGGCAGGCCATCAAAGCCCAGGTGGATGACACTGAGGATTCTGATGAGGAATGGACACCTAGGCAGCAAGGTGAGGCCAGCAGAATTTCCAGGGGCCAGGTCTCAGCCACTTCTCGGGAGTTAACAAAGGAAAGGGCTTGTTCACACAAAGACCTAAATGTTCAGCAAACAAGCAAGATCCAAAGGGTACAGCCAGTAAGAGGCCATTGAAAGTTCTAAAATGTGTAAGATGATAGTATATGTTATTTGTAGCTACATTAATAAATGGTAAATGGATAGAAATCTGAATGTGAATAAGAAATACCAAATTCAGAATAGTTGTCACCATGAGAGAAAGAGGAAGGGCTCACAGGTGACTTAGCTGCAATTAGTTTTTGTTTTTTAATTTTTAAACAGAGATAAAAAGTTCAGAAGCAGCTGTAGCAGAATATTGAGGTCTCACTCAATGGTAGTGGGTATACAGGTTTTTCCAGCATAATTCTCCATACATTTCTTTATGCTTAAAAGTTATCATCTTTCTTTTTTTTAAGGAGGTTGTTTTTGCTAAACATTGATAATTAATCAAAGGACAATTAAGGAAACCTTAATTAAACTATAAAATCACTTTCTAATGTTAATTTTATAGTGGTTCATAGTTACTGGAATAAATGTCTTACAAGAGAAAACGATTAACACAAAATACGTAATTTCTTTATGTTCATTTAATCACAACACAAAACCCTCTTACCGCAAATGGAGCCTGGTTTTTTTGTCTTGATCTTGGGAGGGGGTTTGAGAGCTGTTTAATCTTCCTGAGCTTTCCCACATGCTCTGACCAGAGACAGCATCAGGTAAATCAAGTGCTGTGTCATCTTTATACAAGAGAAGCGAGAAGCTCACTTCCGCTCAGACAGGAGAGTTTATAAAATGACAGTCCTCCTAATCGGGAAAGATCCAGTTAGGCTCAAGATCTGTGATTCCCATCTGTGGATTTCAGACGTTTTAGGCTCACAAAAGTAGTGTGAGAGGTGAAACCCAATGCTTGCTTGTCCGATTTTGACATGGAGAGAGTCTTCATAGATAAACCTACCCCCACGGTTTATCACACATCTCTGTCTGAACCTAGTTAAAATCCCCAACCCAGTCAATTAATTTTTTAAATAAATGTAAGAGATACTTTGTGTACGTAAGATGAACCAGAGATGAGGTTTAAAACATTCTAAGAAACCAGTTAGGCATTAAGTAACGGTAGTGCGGAAACCATCTCACGTCCCCCTTGGACGCTCCGTGCTCTGGTTCCTCATTCTCTGTCCCTCCGTGAGCATCTGCAGAGTTTGGAAACATTCACCAAGCAAAATAAATTCTGACTTCTCATCACCTTTCAGTCAAACTTCCTTGGGTGGTCTCCAGAGTGGAGCAGAGTCAACACCAGAAGGTGAGTATCTGTGATTCCTACGGACAAAAACACCTTCCTCGTGGAGCCACACTCAGGTAGGAGCAGAAGGATGTATGTCAGAGCCCAGGGCTGCTGCCTCCCTCTCCTGAGCGCCCCTGCACACAGGTCAGAGCCCAGGACTGCTGCCTCCCTCTCCTGATCGATCCCTCCTGTGCGCAGTCTGACACATCACCGTCTTCACAGTAACAACAGCAACAGTGACAGCTGCCACTTGTTCGTTTTATTTGCACAGTATTCCTGACTTGACTTTAAGGCGTTTGCATGAATAAACTCACTTAAGTCTTATCGCTTAATAGATAACTTAAGAACATAGGATGAAGCAGAGATGAAATTTCATCTATATTTTTAACATTTTAGGAAAGTGATTAGTTGACTCCCCAACAGAAGCATAAAAAAAAAAAGTTGCCATTGAGTCTATTCCAACTCATTGCAGCCCTGTGTGTCAAGAGGAGCACTGTGCTCCATGAGGTTTTCAGTGGCTGTGACCTTTCAGAAGTAGCTTACCAGGCCTTTCTTCCAAGCACATCTGGATGGATTCCAACCTCCATCCTTTTTGTTCGTAGCCGAGAGCTTAACTGTTTGTGCCACCCCGGGGACTGCAAATAGAAAAACAGTTACCATTGAGTCTATTCCGATTCATGGTGACCCCATGTGCGTCAGAGTAGAGCTGTGCTCTGTGAGGTTTTCAATGCCTGTCACCTTTCAGAAGTAGATTGCCAGGCCTTTCTTCTGAGGTGCCCCGGGTGGATTTGAACCTCCAGCCTTTCAGTTCATAGCTGAGTGCCTAACTGTTTGTGCTGCCCAGGGACTCCAGACTAGAAGCATAGGGTTTAATTAATGATACTGCAGAAATCATTTTCAAATCACCCTTGGTCCAAACAAGCCTATGAGGTGGGGACTTTACTGACTGCTACTTTATAGATGAGGAAGCGGAGGTGCAGGCATGTTCGATTACACACCTGACCTCTCAGTATGAGTGGGAGTAGAGTCTACTCCAAAACACTTACTTGCTCATTAAAACTGGCACATATTCGTGAAGTTCAGGCTTTCTTCTCTGAGGCCCAGGTGATGATTCAAACCTCAGACCTTCTCTGCTGTGTGCTAAGGTGGTTGCCGCTCTAAGACCCTGGCTAAGGGAAGCTTACTTATACCTGGCTTCCTTGTCATTCCATCACGTGTAAATATAAGAGCGGTTGGTAGAGTGGATGGGCCCCACCCTCAGGGGTTCCCACCTTAGAAGAGGAAGCAGCTCCCAGCCCTGAGGAGCCTCAGGTTGATGACCAAGAAAAAGAGTAAGACAATGACTGAAGGATTTCTGCCAGATACACAGTATTCAGTAGAAACTCTTCTTCTGGAACTGATTTCAAATGCTCATTCCTGAAGGAGGAAGTAACAGCTGTCCTCTGGGCTCTGACTAAGCGTGTCTTGGGTGGTTTGAACCGTCTGCTTAGCTGGCCTCTCTGCATGAGAGCTGTTTGGGAGCCTGCTCCTTACCTGATTTGTCTCAGAAGGCCCAGGCCCAGGCCCAGCTCGGGCCCCTGAGAGACACCTGAATGTTTTCTGAATGAGTGATTGCACATTTGCAAATTAAACTACGAGTAAGAAGGTTAAGGAGCCCTGGTGGCACAGTAGTTAAGAGCTCAGCTGCTAACCAGAAGGTCTGTAGTTGGAATCCACCAGCCACTCCTTGGAAACTCTATGGGGCAGTTCTTTCCTGTCCTATAGGGTTGCTCTGAGTCAGAATAGACTCAACAGCAATGGGTGTGTTTTTTGGTTTTTAAGGTTAAGGAATGCTGAAGGTGATACCTGTGGAGTTAGATTCCAACTGTGGAGATGACGGAGGTGAATTTTATAGCACAGCTGTGAAAGAAATAATCTCGCATTTCTACTGTATTTAATAACTCACAAAACATTTTGATAAGCTTTATTACATTTAATGCTCACTGTAACCTTAAGAATTAGGATGTATGTCCATTTATGGATAAAGAAACTAAAGAAAAGAGCAAAAGAATTAGCTAATGGTATACCCTTATTCAGCAGAATTGGTACAGGAACCAGCTAATTTAATTCCAATGTTTCAGTATTTTCTAATTCCAGAGTAAGTATTCTTTCCAGGATATGGCAGTTTTCTACATTTAGCATCGCTATCTCTGTAGTCTAGATACATTTCTGCAGCTGTGTCTGTTCTCTTTCCAGTCACACTGCTCCACTGTCCTCATTCCCAGTGTGCTTTGTGCTTTTCTGCATTTTATCCCCCAGCAAATGTCCACTGGTTTATATAAGACTCCCTCTTTCCGTAAGCCCCACACTGTCTCCCACAGGCTGTGCTGATTCTCAGCTAGTCTCTCCAGCCTTCTCCCTCCCTCCCTCGCTCCTGCACAGACATGTGGAGAAGGGTGAAGGGAAAGAGCCTGAACTGGACCCTTCCTCTTCCCTCGGGTCATCTGACTCCCCGGCTGCTCAGGGTTGTAGAAGCTCTAGCTGAGGTCGTGTGTGTGGAAATGTCACATCCTAAAGCACTAAACAAATGCTTGTTGTCCTTTAATGTATGACTCTCACATTAAAGGGAACACCCAGGGCACCACTAAATAATGAATCTAGTTTGAAGGAAGTGTCAGGAACAGAAATTTTGCTGAGCACAGCTGGCTCAGAGCAGGCCCAGAAGCTGGTGTCATCTCCTGGAGAAGCAAGTACCTCTGATCAACACTCAAGACAGAAACTGGGTAAGAAAATAATTTGGGACTAATCCCTCCAGCTCCTCTAGAAAGGTTCATGAACATGGTCTATGTGCCTAGGTTTAAGCTGGAGACCAGAAGTTGGATGCAGTATTGAATGTAATTAACTTCAAAGTCACAGACCTCAGTTATAATCCATACAGAAGCACTGGGGGTAGGCAAATCTTTGAAATTTTCTGAGGTCCAGTTTCCTGATCTGTAAAATAAGGATGAAGATACAGAACTCATGTCTTGCTTGAAAGCATTAAATTAAATATAAAGGAGCTGACATATGCCAAGTGTCCCATAAATTCAGCTGTGTTGTTAGGCACCAAACCTTCTTCATTCAATGCACAACACAACACAGTTTGTCTTCAACAAATATTTTCAGAAAGAGCAAATGCTTGACAACCCCTCTTTTAAGTAGAAAGTTTGGGAAGTTTAACCTGATAATGGGAGGAGCTAGAACCTAAAGTTGCATCAAGCATCGGTAGGGTAGTCGGTGTGTGTGGAGTTTTGGTCTTTGAAGCAATGGTTGTGGGGAAATCACAGTCTGTAGAAGGGCAGTGATGATTTGATGGGAGGAAAACTCAGATTTTCTGACAAAAGCAGGACTGACGTTGTACACCACGCAAACTTGCCCACCTGTCTTCTCCACCTCAGAGCCCAGGAGAAAGGAGGTCGAGGTGAAGATGTATAGCCTGCGAGAAAGAAAGGGCCTCGCGTACCAGGAGGTTGCTGAGCCCCAGGATGACGACTACCTTTGTAAGTGACCCGCCTGCCCCTCGCAGAAGGCTTAGGTCCTGGTCCCAAAGCGGTTTCCCTTCCCTAGTGACTTGGAGTCCAGGATTGAGGGCTGGGCTCTTTCTGCTCCTGCTCTCCATGTGTAGGCCTGTTCTACCCTGCATCCTAATCCCCACCGCTCCCTCCTCCAGACTGTGAGAGGTGTCAGAATATGTTCTACCCTGCATCCTAATCCCCACCGCCCCCTGCTTCAGACTGTGAGAGGTGTCAGAATATGTTCTACCCTGCATCCTAATCCCCACTCCTCCTTCCTCCAGATTGTCAGAAATGTCAGAATATGTTCTACCCTGCATCCTAATCCCTACTGCTCCCTCCTCCAGACTGTGAGAGGTGTCAGAATATGTTCTACCCTGCATCCTAATCCCCACTCCTTCCTCCTCCAGATTGTCAGAAATGTCAGAATATGTTCTACACTGCATCCTAATCCCTACCGCTCCCTCCTCCAGACTGTGAGAAGTGTCAGAATATGTTTTACCCTGCGTCCTAATTCCTACTGCTCCCTCCTCCAGATTGTCAGAAATGTCAGAATATGTTCTACCCTGCATCCTAATCCCTACTGCTCCCTCCTCCAGACTGTGAGAGGTGTCAGAATATGTTCTACCCTGCATCCTAATCCCCACTCCTTCCTCCTCCAGATTGTCAGAAATGTCAGAATATGTTCTACACTGCATCCTAATCCCTACTGCTCCCTCCTCCAGACTGTGAGAAGTGTCAGAACTTCTTCATCGACACCTGTGCAGCTCATGGGGCCCCAACATTTGTAAAGGACAGTCCTGCGGACAGGGGGCACCCCAATCGCTCAGCCCTCACTCTGCCCCCTGGGCTGAGAATTGGGCCATCTGGCATCCCCAAGGCTGGGCTTGGAGTATGGAACGAGGCAACTGAGCTGCCACTGGGCGTGCACTTTGGCCCCTATGAGGGCCAGGTGACAGAAGACGAGGAGGCAGCCAACAGCGGCTACTCCTGGCTGGTGAGAAGCACCCACCCACTGCCCTGTCCCCACCTCCGGCCTCCCTCTGTGCATTAGTAGGACGTGCTAGGGCTCAGGGTGATAACAGGCTAGCTCTGTGCACTGCGCGGCCTCTGCACGGCCCAGGAGCTCCTGGTGAAGATCAGCGGGAAAGTGGAGGAGAGTGGGACAGAGATAAAGGCTCCTACCTCTCCTCCGACTGACAATCCACGCAGACCTGTAGGTGCTGACAAAGCAGCATATTGTGTCGCAACAAACTGAGAAGAGTCAAATAATTCCTCCGTTTATTAACCAAAAAAATGCCTTCCTTTTCTGAAACTCAGATCACCAAGGGAAGGAACTGCTGTGAGTATGTGGATGGAAAGGACGAATCTTGGGCCAACTGGATGAGGTAAGGCCGGAAGGTGTTTGGCTTCAGAGAGTAAACGAATCTCACAAGCCCAGACCTGCTTCCTTTTCATCATGGCTCCTTCAGGGGATTTCACACTCTGTCCTTTTTTCTCCACACAACTCTCTTTCACGTCTTGAGACACCTAGAAATAAGGAGATAAAAGCACATGTCCTCTGTGCATGAACATCTGTGTTAGACAAGATCACAGGGACACGCGTGGAGGACCCTCCTGTCATGAGCACTGACTTGCACTGCATTTATCTAGCTGACATTTATTATGTGCTTGCTGTGGCCTGCTTAGACACTGCTGTTCAAGGCCAGGCCTGGAGCCCATGTCCTTGTGGAGGCTCTGGACTTACTGGAGACAGACATTAATCAGTTTGTTATAGGAATATTTCACTATAATTTTCATAGCTTTCAAGAACTAGTGCCAAGATAACCTAAAACAAGGGAGGTCAGACCTGATGTCAGCCTGCGTGAGGTGAGCCACAGGCCGCTCATGGACGCCGGCTCACGATCCAGCCCCTCACCTGGAGGGCTCTTGTTCTATTGGGCACAGAGTGGGAGTGAACTAAGACAAAAGACCTCCATGTGTCTGTGGGAACCTGGGGAGCAGGTGCATAGTACTCAGGTAAAGTGTGGAGACATTGGAGAAAGACCTCTCTGAAGGAGATAGCCTTGGGCCGAGTGCTGAATGACGTGTAGTTATTTAGAAGCAGAGTACATCACCAAGTGCCATGTTCTGTGGCATAAAACACAAATTAGAGTTCACAGATGCTGCACTTCACTGTGTTTACGGCCAGTCAGGGTGGAGGTTAAGTCTGGAATTGGGCTCTGGAACATGGTTGATTAGGCCAGGGAGGTGCATCTTTGCAGGCTGATCTCCACAAGCTGGGCTTGGGGAAAGGATTTCACGTGACATCACAAATGAGGCTGAGGTGGGAACGGAAGTTTTCTGTGAGGTGTGGTGACAGAGTGGGCAGGTCAGGGCCTGGAACATCAGGAGGGAGCAGGAGCAGGACCTGGCGCTCACTGCCAGTTGGTCTCTCGCATCCCGTCAACCTCAGGTATGTGAACTGCGCCCGGAATGAAGAGGAGCAGAACCTGGTGGCCTTTCAGTACCACAGGCAGATCTTCTACCGGACCTGCAGCACCATCCAACCTGGCTGTGAACTGCTGGTCTGGTACGGGGACGAGTACGGCCAGGAGCTGGGCATCAAGTGGGGCAACAGGTGGAAGAAGGAGCTCACCTCAGGGACAGGTGGGCACCAGGGATCCTTCTCCTTGCAAATTGTCATGGTCCAACCCATAAGTAGAGTAGAATCCATCTAAAGTCAGTGAAATTCAAATCAGGTGCTCCCCAAATGAAGGATTCATTTCATATGCCTTTTACGTTTTTATTCTGATTTTATTTTTTAATACTTCAGGCACAAAGTGTATAACAGCACATGGTGTTAGAGGCAAAAACAAGTTCTCAGGCACCAGCCAGTTCCCAGCATGGCAGTTCTTGTGGCCCTTTTAGCTCTTTCTTCTTAATCTCCTCAGGATTTCTAAAAACTATATGCATATGCTGTCATTCATTCATTCATTATTGCAATTGTTCTCCTACAAGCTCCTGCTCTGTGCTAGACAGGGTCCCAGGAACTGGAAACACAGATTGATCAGGACATCCGAATAACTGCTCTGGAGAAGCTGACATGAAGGAAACAGAACATGAACATATAGAATATACACACACACCTGTCACACAAGACAGTGAGCATGCGTGCGTGTGTCACACCAGACAGCGAGCATGCACGCATGTGTCACACCAGACGGTGATCATGCTGGGCAGAAGCCCAGTCCAGGGAGAAGGCAGAGTGTGAGGGGAGGCTGAGTGCTGCAGAGGGGTCAGGAGACCTCCCTCAGGGTCCTCACGAAAAGCTGGACTGAGACGTGCAAATACCTGTGGGCAGAGATCTCCAGTGGAGGGGGCAGTATACACAACCACCTGGGGCCAGAAAGAGTCAGGGTGTTTGAGGAACAGCCAGGAGACCTCTGAGGAGAAAAATGGGTGAGGGGAGCAGAGAGGGTCAGAGTTGAGGTCAGAGACATACACAGAAGCGGAAAAGTGAGGCCTGTGATGCATGCGACCAATTAGGGTTTGTCTTGAGTGGGACAGAGGCCGACAGGGATTTCCAGCTGGAGGATGACATGTCCTCTGTGAAAGACGAAGCTTTGGTTAATTTTGGAATAAAGACGTGGTGGGGCATCCGCTCGGGGGCTACTTCAGTGTCCCGGTGAGGGGGGGGTGGGCGAAGCTGGGAGTCAAGAGGGTGTGAGAAGTCTGAACGAGGTATAATTTGAAATAAGACTTCCTATCACGTTTCCGATGGGGTGAGAATGAGTGAAATCAATCAAGTATGAGCAGGAAGTGTGCGGCCTCAGAAGGGACATGTTTTCATTTTATAATTTCTGGAAAACTAAGAGAGATGCAAGTCAGCAGGATCCAGCGTCCTATAGTCAGTGGGCCTGGGCCAGCCCTGTCTCCTTCATACCTGAGTCTCACTGCCTGAGAGGGAACCAGGCAGAGTGGTCCTCGGTTAAACACGCCTTCACTCACACAAGTTCTCCTACCACTGCTCCACACTGCCTTCCCAAGGGGGGCCTCTGGGCCGAGGGCTCCTGACTCAGTGGATCCCACCCCTTGTAGGAAAGGCCAGTCGGGAGGTTTCCACCTGGGTCATTGAGAGCAGCATCTCTCAGGAGTAAAACATAGCTGCCCATACCAGATCCAAGCAGGGACAGGATTTAGAAGATGCCTGTGGAGTGTGGGAAAGTCCACTGCAGTCTCAGCTAGGAAAAGAGCAAGGCTTCCTCCAGTTCCTACTGGAAAGCCCCTGGTCTGGCTGAAATGTAGAGAAGGGCCTTGATGTGGGTTTTCAGGTTGCTGAAGATGTAAAGAATAAAAACGGAGTGAAAAATAGGCCTATGAAGGAGGATGTTGTGGAGACAGATGCTGTGTTGTGAACACGCTATGAATGATTATGGGGAGGTCTTTCCACGGGACGAGGCAGCCTTGTCTACACCAACTCTGACTGAAAACTTTCTCTTCTAGGAGAGCCAAAGCCAGAGATCCATCCATGTCCCTCCTGCCCTCTGGCCTTCTCCAGTCAGAAATTCCTCAGCCAACACGTGAAGCACCGTCACGCTTCTCAGCCCTTCCCAGGAATACCTGCAAGGAAACACCTCCAACCAGAGGACCCCTGTCCAGGGGATCAGAGGCAGCAGCATTCTGAACACACCCAGAATGACAAAGCAGAAGATCGAGAGACAGGAGATGGGTCCAAACGGGTGTTTGAAAGGACAAGGGAGGGGGAGGCTTCAAAGGTCGACTCCAGCCTACCCAAAGGACAAATAGGGAGTTCTAGGGAGGGTAACAGAATGATGGAGACAGAGCCTAGCCCAGGCCAGAAAGTGAATCGTGAGGACACAGAGAAATTATTCCTGGGGGTAGAAATCTCAAGAATTGTAAAAGTCAGGCATGGAGAGTGTGGACAAGGCTTTAGCCAGAAGTCAGTCCTCATCACACACCAGAGGACACACTCAGGGGAGAAGCCCTATGTCTGCAGGGAGTGTGGGCGAGGTTTTAGCCAGAAGTCAGTCCTCATCACACACCAGAGGACACACTCAGGGGAGAAGCCCTATGTCTGCAGGGAGTGTGGGCGAGGTTTTAGCCAGAAGTCAGTCCTCATCACACACCAGAGGACACACTCAGGGGAGAAGCCCTATGTCTGCAGGGAGTGTGGGCGAGGTTTTAGCCAGAAGTCAGTCCTCATCACACACCAGAGGACACACTCAGGGGAGAAGCCCTATGTCTGCAGGGAGTGTGGGCGAGGCTTTAGCCGGAAGTCACACCTCATCACACACCAGAGGACACGCTCAGGGGAGAAGCCCTATGTCTGCAGGGAGTGTGGGCGAGGTTTTAGCCAGAAGTCAGTCCTCATCACACACCAGAGGACACACTCAGGGGAGAAGCCCTATGTCTGCAGGGAGTGTGGGCGAGGCTTTAGCCGGAAGTCACACCTCATCACACACCAGAGGACACACTCAGGGGAGAAGCCCTATGTCTGCAGGGAGTGTGGGCGAGGTTTTAGCCAGAAGTCAGTCCTCATCACACACCAGAGGACACACTCAGGGGAGAAGCCCTATGTCTGCAGGGAGTGTGGGCGAGGCTTTAGCCGGAAGTCACACCTCATCACACACCAGAGGACACACTCAGGGGAGAAGCCCTATGTCTGCAGGGAGTGTGGGCGAGGTTTTAGCCAGAAGTCAGTCCTCATCACACACCAGAGGACACACTCAGGGGAGAAGCCCTATGTCTGCAGGGAGTGTGGGCGAGGTTTTAGCCGGAAGTCACACCTCATCACACACCAGAGGACACACTCAGGGGAGAAGCCCTATGTCTGCAGGGAGTGTGGGCGAGGTTTTAGCCAGAAGTCACACCTCATCACACACCAGAGGACACACTCAGGGGAGAAGCCCTATGTCTGCAGGGAGTGTGGGCGAGGTTTTAGCCAGAAGTCAGTCCTCATCACACACCAGAGGACACACTCAGGGGAGAAGCCCTATGTCTGCAGGGAGTGTGGGCGAGGTTTTAGCCAGAAGTCACACCTCATCACACACCAGAGGACACACTCAGGGGAGAAGCCCTATGTCTGCAGGGAGTGTGGGCGAGGTTTTAGTGTAAAGTCAAACCTCATTGGACACAGAAGGAAATGCGGCCACCACACACCTCCACCTCCCCAGCTCTGAGGGGCTTCAAAGCAAGTCTGCTGAACCCTTCCACTCCCCGAGAGTATCAAGAGAGCAGAAATAACTGAGTAAACAGATTCTCTGCTTTCGTGTAAAGGGATGAGGTGGAAAAAGCTGGAGGGTCCCTGAAGTGGTCAGGGTGTTGTCGACTGTGGTTTTCTTTCCCAGCCAATCACCTCCATGGTGTTTAGGCCTCTACACACAGCTGTAGCCTCACCAGAAGGCACAGAGTGCTCACTCTCGGCCCAGGATCGCACAGCAATTCAGCCCTGAAAAGGTGAAGTCTAGAGCCTGGTTAAATGACGGGACTATCTAATATGAGCCCGGGGAGAGAGGATTGTATGGTCTGTCAGTCAGGGAAGGGAGCCCCCTGGTCTTCTGGGAGGTGTGGCCTCGCCTCCTAATGGCCAGTCCCTCCTGGACCACCTGGAAGCAGAGCTCTCCAGTTCTCCTCAGGATTCAGTGCCCCCTGGGACCCCAGAACCACACTTCTCCCAGCACACCAGCCCTAGGCCCGTCCCCTTGGCTGTGCCCCACTCACCCTCTCCTCAGGGCCTTGGAAACTTTGGCCCTGCCCAGGCCAGGCCATCGGCCCCAGGTCCACAGTCCCTCGCTGCCCCTCCCCAGGGCCAAGTCTCTCTGGGTCCATCCCAGAGACCGGCCCCATCCCAGGTCTTGACCACCCAGATGCTTGCAGAATGAATGTCCAGCCCTCCTGGGCTATGGCCGGTTCTGCTCTGAACCCCTGGGGGATGGAGGGCTCAGGGTGACATTTTCAGCTCTCTAACTCTCAGCTCCAAATTCACCCTTAGTTGCGGCTCCATGGGAAGGTAAGAATGGATCAAGTGTTTTTCCTTTGGCAGCTGATGTGATGCTAAACATGGTCAGTAGAGGGCGCCGGGGGCCACTGTAGGAGAAGGACCTTTTCTTCCCTGGGGAGGGCGCTCCCCCGACTGCAGCTGCGACAGCAGCCTTGTTCTCCTGCCTGCACCCCGCCCCAGACGCTACCCTGAGTTTGCCAAGGCCCTGCGGGGTGGCTCGTCCTGAGGGCGCAGAGGGCAGGCTCAGCAGGGTCCTCACAATGCTGACTGTGATTCTCACCACCCCCCGCACCCCCACCACCAACATCTACCCTAATGTAGTGGGCTGAATTATGGCCCCCCAAAGATATGTCCCATTCCTAACCCCCCATACCTGTAAATGAGAGCTTATTTGGAAAAAGGATCTTTGCAGGAGTAATTAATTTAAGGGTCTCAAGAACATCCCGGATTAACCAGTTGGGCCCTGAAGCCAATGACCAGTGTCCTCGTAAACAGAGACACACAGAGGGGAGACGCAGAGAAGAAGTAAGAAAGCTCTGTGAACATGGAGGCTGAGAGTGGGGTGATGCAGCCACAAGTCTGGGGCCACCAGAAGCTGACAGAGACAAGGAAGGGCCCTCGCCTAGACCCTTCAGAGAGAGCACAGCCCTGCCCACACCTTGTAACAGACTTCGGCTGCCAAAACCTCAAGAGGAGAAATTCTTGTTGCTTTAAGCCACTTATCGTTTTTGTTGTCAGGTGCTGTCAAGTCGGTTCCAACTCATAGCAACCCCACGTACCACAGAACAAAACACTGCCCGTTCCTGCGCCGTGCTCCCAATTGTGGTTCTGCTTGGCCCATTGTTGCAGCCACTGTGTCAACCCATCTTGTTGAGGGGCTCCCTCTTCTTCACTGACCCTCTACTTTACCAAGCATGATGTCCTTCTCCAGGGACTGGTCCCTCCTGACAACACGTCCAAAATATGTAAGACGTAGTCTCGCCATCCTTACTTCTAAGGAGCATTAAGCCACACAGTGTGTGGTAATTTATTAGGACAGCCCCAGGAAATTAATACACCTTCCTTTGGGAACTGGAAGAGCACTGGCAGCGCAGTGGTTAAGTACTTGGCTACGAACCAAAAGATTGGCAGTTTGAACCCACCAGTGGCTCCATGGGAGAAAGATGTGGCAGTCTGCTTCTGTAAATATTTACAGCCTGGAAACTCTATGGGGCAGTTCTACTCTGTCCTATAGGGTAGCTATGAGTCGAAATCAACTCCATAGCAACAGGTTTGGTTTTTGGGAACCATAAGGTTACTTTTGTGTGTGTGTGTGCTTTAGGTGAAGGTTTACAGAGCAAATTAGTTTCTCATTAAACGGTTAATACACATATTGTTTTGTGACATTGGTTGCCAACCCTGTGACGTGTCAACACACTCCCCTTCTCGACCCTGGGTTCCCCATTTCCCTTTGTCCAGCTTTCCTGTCCCCTCCTGCCTCCTCGTCCTTGCCCCTGGGCTGGTGTGCCCATTTAGTCTCATATACATGGTTGAGCTATGTGTGTTATTGTTCGTTTTATGGGTGACCCTCAGGAGTGACTTCAGTACTGAGTTAAAAGGGTGGCTGGGGGCCATACTCTCAGGGTTTCTCCAGTCTCTGTCAGACCAGTAAGTCTGGTCTTTTATCTGTGAGTTAGAATTTTGTTCTACATCTTTCTCCAGCTCTGCCCAGGATCTGCTATTGTGATCCCTGTCAGAGCAGTCGGTGGTGGTAGCTGGACACCTTCTAGTTGTGCTGGACTCAGTCTGGTGGAGGCCACGGTAGTTCTGGTCCATTAGTCCTTAGGACTAATCTTTCCTTGTGTCTTTGGTTTTCTTCGTTCTCCCTTGCTCCAGATGGGGCGAGACCAGTGGAGTATCTTAGATAGCCACTCGAAAGCTTTTAAGAACCCAGGTACTGCTGACCAGTGTAGGATGTAGAACATTTTCCTTATAAACTATGTTGTGCTAATTGAGCTAGATGTCCCCAAAGACCACGGTCCTCAGCCCAGTTGGAAGGCTACTTTTTTGACTGAAAGAAAGAATCTTAATCTTATGAACTTCATATTCTTTGTGGTGGCCTCTCTCCTCACTGTCTCTCTTCTTCGTTCTAATAACCAAGGGTGAAAGGCAAAGGAGCCCGTTCTTTCTCTCCAGTCCAGTCAACACTGTCCCTGACAGAGCTACATTTTTATTTTGAGAGAGGAAAAATAAAACAAAAAAAAACAAGAAGCTAAATCAATTTCTGGATTATGGAGGATTTGAGGGCTGCCTGGCTTTCTGGGCTGTGGCTCGAGTGTAAATCAGGTGGTTTGCTCTTGGCTGATGTTATTGGCAGAGGAACGATAAGGGAGGGTGGGAAGTTTTGAAGGTCTGGGAGAGACGGTGTGATAATGTTTTTCTTGTTCAGTTTTTCATCCTTAAAATGAATGGCAAGAAGGTAACAGGCTAAAATTCTTCTAATTCTACCGCTCTAACTCTATGATAGGAATTTCTGGGTGGTACAAATCGTGAAGGGCTTGACTACTCACCAAAAGTTTGGTGGTTTGAACTCTCTCAGAGGTGCCTTGGAAGAAAAACCTGGCAATCTGTGTCTGAAAGGTCACAGCCTTGAAAACCTTATGGAGCAGTTCTACTCTGCACACATGGGGTCACCATGAGTTAAAACTGACTCGACAGCAGCTAACAATAACTCTGATATCGAAGAACAAGAAAAGACAATTTATTTAGCTTTAAGGCAAGCTACATGTATAAAAAACAAGCAGCCACCCTGTAGTGTATTTAAAAGGCTACAGGTGACTGCCACTACCATCAGCAAGGTGGATTATACGTTCAAAAAATTCACCTAAAACAAATCGCTCACTTATTGGATATAACAAATATCCTTTGAAGTGCAAAGCTGAGCCCATGAGAAAATAATAAACTCCCCCAAGAACCAAAAATGAAGACAGCACAGAAACCAGAGCGAGAAAAATGCAAAATTGATAAAATTTAACTCCAGAGATTCAGGAAGTACAATGAATGCCCAGCAGGATAAATTAGAAAGAAATGTAAACCAAGGCACACTTCACCGAAACTGCAAAGAAAAGAGGTGAGCATAAAGGAGGCAGAGAAAAAAGACCACAAAGAAACAAGGCTGACTGCAGACTTCTCCAGAGCAATCGTTGTTTGGTGCCGTCGAGTCGGTTCCGACTCACAGAGACTGGACATACAACAGACTGAAACACTGCCTGGTCCTGTGTCATCCTCACAATCGTTGTTATGCTTGGCCCATTGTTGCAGCCAGTGTGTCAGTCCATCTTGTTGAGGGTCTTCCTCTTTTTCACTGACCCTCTACTTTACCAAGCATCATGTCCTTCTCCAGGGACTGATCCCTCCTGACAACATGTCCAAAGTACATGAGACAAAGTCTCGTCATCCTCACTTCTAAGGAGCACTCTGGCTGTACTTCTTCAAGACAGACCTGTTTGTTCTTCTGGAAGTCCAGGGTATCTAAGTCCAGAGCAACTAACGGGCCAGAAAACAGCAGAATAATACATTAAAAGTGCTAAGAAAATACAACTGTCTTCCTGGAATTACATAGTCAGCTAAACCGATAGTAAAGAACTAAGACAAAGTAAGTTTCAGGCCCAGCAAAATCTCACTAAACTATATGTTCTAGAAGGAAAATGATCCTAAAGTAAGGTCTAAGTTACAAGAAAGAAGGGTAAGCAAAGAAACTGCCAAATAAGCGGGTGAATGTAATCAAACGTGGTTTGGGTGATTAAAAAACAAGCTAGAACTAAAAAAAAATTGAACACAAACATGCTGGCTGGAAGGGGTTGTGTGTATTTAAAGTGTTCTAAAGCCTCTGTTTTACTTAGGAAAGGCCTGGAGATTCTAATGAACTTTAGATTTTGTTAAATCCTTTTCTAAAAGAATGAAATTTTGGAGCAGAAGTTAAAAAAGAATTGTTTCATTCTTAGGCGCCATCGAGTTGGTTCCAACTCATAGCGACCTATGTACAACAGAACAAAACACTGCCCATTACTGCATCATCCTCACAATCATTGGTATGTTTGAGCCCATTGTTACAGGACCCTTCAGGGAGGAGCCTCTGGGCTGGGATCCTGCCTCTCCATGGCTGTGGGCAGCCTTCACGGGTCCAGCTACCTGGCCATGGCCACCTGAATAGAGACCAGGCTGTGGTTGAAGGGCACAGTGGTCATTCACATGTAACCCTTGTCCTGGACCCGTTTCTGCTGGAGTGGACATATGTCAGATGTCTAACAGGGGCCATACATTGTGTTAGATAAATAAAAAACATCAAGGCGAGCACGGCACGCAGAGAAGTAAGGGGATACAAAGAGGCAAGGAAGAGACGTGTTTCTGGGAAGATTTTATTTTATTTTACAATACATTTTAGATTTACTGTAATATTTCATTTAATTCAGTTCCATTACAAATATTTATTTTACATTATTTTTATAATTTATTTTATTTATGTCAGGTTATGTTATGTTTTATAGTTTATTTAATTCTTTTTATATTATATTTTATTTATTGTAGTTTATTTTATTTTGTTATTTTTTACATTTTAATTTATTTTATTTTGTAAATATCATATTGTATTTTGGAGCCCTGGTCGTGCAGTGGTTAAGAGCTCGGCTGCTAACTAAAAGGTCAGCTGTTTGAATCCACCAGTCAGTGTTGTCCATGTACCGGGGAACCGAGGTGGAGTGCACTCCATGGCATCTGCTACAACATGGACTTGGGGCAGACCTCAGGTGTACAGTCATGCTGCATAGAGTTCCTTGGTGTCTTAGTCATCTAGTGCTGCTACAGCAGAAATACCACAAGTGGGTGGCTTTAACAAACAGACTTTATTCTCTCACAGTCTAGGGGGCTAGAAGTCCGAATTCAGAGTGCCAGCTCCAGAGGAAGGCTTTCCCTCTCTGTTGGCTCTGGGGGAAAGTCCTCGTCATCAATCTTCCCCTGGTCTAACAGCTTCTCAGTGCAGGGACCCTGGGTCCAAAGGACATGTATCACTCTTGGCTCTTCTTGCTTGGGGGTAGGAGGTTCCTCTCCTCTCTGCTCGACTCTTTTTTATATCTCAAAAGAGATTAACTCAAGATACAACTTAATCCTGTAGACTTGAGTCCTGCCCATTCACGTAACTGTCTCTAATCCTGCCTCGTTAACATCATGTTGTTGGTGCTGTTGTTAGCTGCTGTAGAGTCGGTTCCATGTGCAACAGAATGAAACACTGCCTGGTCCTACGCCATTTTCACAATCCTTACACTTGAACCCATTGTTGCAGACACTGTCAATCCATCTCGTTGAGGGTCGTCCTCTTTTTCCCTGACCGTCTACTTTACCAAGCATGATGTCCTTCTCCAGGGACTGGTCCCTCCTGATAACATGTCCAAAGTACCTGAGACAAAGTCTCACCATCCTCGCTTCTAAGGAGCATTCTGGCTGTACTTCTTCCAAGACAGATTTGTTCATTCTTCTGGCAGTCCAGGGGATATTCAATATTCTTCGCCAACACCATAACTCAAAGGCATCAGTTTTTCTTCAGTCTTCCTTATTCATTGTCCATTAACATCATTTAAAAAAAAAAAAAACATTGCCATTGAGTCAATGTCTACTCATACCAACCCCGTAGGGCATAGTAGAACAGCCCCATAGGGTTTCCAAGGAGCATCTGGTAGATTCCAACTGATGAACTTTTGGTTAGGAGCCTGAGCTCTTGACCACTGCACCACTAGGGCTCCTTTTTAGAGGTTAGGATTTACAACCCATAGGGTAATCACGTTAGATCACAAAATGGTGGACAATCACACAACCCTGGGAATCATGATCTAGCCAAGTTGACACATTTTGGGGGGACTCAATTCAATCCATGACACTTGGTTACTTTTATCATTTTATCCCTTCTCAGAAGATCAGTTATTAAAATAGTTCCCTGCGTTTACAATATAGGGTTTTAACTTATCTGAGTCCACCTTCAAATAAAACTATCCCAAATAACACTATCCCAAATAACACCCAAAGGTGCACGCCCCTTATTAACAGCCTATTCTCAATTCTTCTTTCCAGTCCTGTATAACACTGCTGCCATCCGGTTCACACATCCATATGCTATAATCACCTAGTACGTTGTGACTATCGTTGCTTTAAGCAAACTGTTAAATTTTAGATCAACTAAGTATAAGAGAAATAAAATACTGTATTTTACCTTTATTTAGTCCTACTCCGATCCTCTTCCTTCCTTTTTGGAGGTGCTAGTTTCTGGCCTATATCATTTCACATCTGCCTGAATAATGTCTTTTAACACTTTCAGGGCAGATCTGCCGGTAATGGATTCCTCTTTTTTTTTGCAAAGAACCGAGCAAAGCTCCCCCGCTGTGCGGGACCAGTCCCAATAAGCAGAGAGCGGCTACGCAACGAGGAGGGGCGGCGGCTGGGGGTCCGGTACCCGAGGCACCCTCGCCGGTCGCTAGAGAAGGCTTTTTCTCACCCAGGGCAGGTAACTCCCGAGGGTGAGTGGACCCACCAATCGCCCCGTCGGGCCGCCAGGCGCTCCTTGTGAGCATTCGCGGCGCCAGACCTGCTGCCTCGGGCTCGTTCCTGAGCGTCTTTCCTTGGTTCCTTTCATTCACGCCAGGAGAGGGCGGGCAACGCGGGCACCGGGGCCTGAAGTGTCGTGCCCCTCACTAAGTATTAGCCCAAGAGACAGAAAGGGCCACATAAACCCTAGACTTCATCTACCTGAGACCAGACGAGCTAGATGGTGCCCAGCTACCACCAATGACCTCCCTGACAGGGAACACAACAGAGAGTCCCTGACAGAGCAGGAGAAACGTGAGGTGCAGAACTCAAATTCTAGTAAGAAGACCAGACTTAATGGTCTGACTGAGACTGGAGGAACCCGGGAAAGCATGGCCCCCAGATCCTCCATCAGCCCAGAACTAAAGCAATTTCCGAGGCCAACTCTTCACACAGGGATTGGACTGGATTGTGGGACATAAAGTGATACTCATGAGGAGTGTGCCTCTTAGCTCAAGTAGATACAAGAGACCAAAGGGGCAGCTTCTGTCCGGAGGTGAGATGGGATGGCTGAGAGGGTTAGGAGCTGGTTGAATGGACATGGGGAACCAGGGATGGAAAGGAGAAGTGTGCTGTCACAGTATGAGGAGAGCAATTAGGGTCACATAACAATGTAAGTATAAATTTTTGTATGGTAGACTAACATGAAATGTAAACTTCATCTAAACTACAACAATTAGAAAAATGTGTCAAGGCCACATAATGGTGAATAAGTCATCTTTTCAACAAACGGTGCTGGGACAGTTGGATGTCCACGTGTCAATTTTGACCCCTACTCATGCAGTACACAAACTTAACACAACTTGGATATACACTTAAATGTAAACGCTAAACATATAAAACATTTAGAATAACACATAGGAGGAAAATGTCATGACCAAGGGCTAGCCAAAACCTTCTTAAATATGACACAAAAATGTGATGCATACAAGAAAAAAAAAACGATATGAGACTGTTGTTGTTAGGTGTTGGCGAGTCAGTTCCAACTCACAGGGACCCTATGTACAACAGAATGAAACAGTACCTGGTCATGCACCACACTCATAATCGTTGCTATATCTGAGACCATTGCTGAAGCCACAATGTCAGTGCATCTCATTTTTCCTTGACCCTCTACTTTACCAGGCATGATGTCGTTCTCCGGGGACTGGTCCAAAGTACCTAAGACAAAGTCTCACTGTTCTTGTCTCTAAGGAGCATTCTGGTGGCACTTCTTCCAATAAGGATTTGTTAGTTCTTCTGGAAGTCCATGGTATAGTCAATATTTTTCACCAGCATCATAATTCAAAGGTATCAATTCTTCTTTGGCCTTCCTTATTCATTGTCCAGCTTTCAAATGCATATGAAGTGATAGAAAATACCATGGCTCAGATCAGGCACACCTTAATCCTCAAAGTCACATCTTTGCCTTTTAACACTTTAAAGAGGTCTTTTGCAGTAGATTTGCACAATAAAATGTTTTATTTGATTACTTGACTGCTGCTTCCATGGACATTAATTGTGGGTCCAAATAAAATGAAATCCTTGATGCGATGGTTAAGATTGTGTGTCAACTTGGCTGGGCCATGTTTCTCAGTGTTTAAATGTGATCACTCCCATGATTGAATATGCTGTGAGTAGCCAGTCAGATGAAAGGGAGTTTATTTGGGGGTGTGGCCTGCATCTGAATATAAGCAGAAGTTCTGGCTTTGTGCTCACTCTGGATCCTGCGGCTGCCTCCTGTTGTCTCACCTCCGGTTCTTGGGACTTGAGCTGTCAGCTTATCTTCCGAACTTGGGATTCGTGGACCTTCACAGCCTGCGAGCAGGAGCCCTGCACTCCAACCTGCTGATCCTGGACTCACCAGCTTCTGCGGCTGCGTGAATTGGGAGAGGCCTCTACCCTGATCCATGGACTTGGGACGTTCTAACTTCGTGTGAGCTGTTTCCTTGATATAAATCTCTATATATATATATATATTTATATGCTTTACTGGTTTTGCTTCTCTAGAGAACCCAGCCTAAGACACTTGACAACTTCGATCTTTTCTCCATTTATCATGATGTTGCTTATTGGTGTAGTTGTGAGGACTTTTGTTTTATGTTGAGGCATAATCCATTCTGAAGGCTGTGGTCTTTGATCTTCATCAGTAAGTGCTTCAAGTCATCTTCACCTTCAGCAAGCAAGGTCGTGTCATCTGCATAACACAGGTTGCTAAAGAGTCTTCCTCCAATTCTGATGCCCCATTCTTCTTCATATACTCCAGCTTCTCCGATTATGTGCTCAGCATACAGGTTGAATAAGTATGGTGAAAGGATACAACCCTGACACACAACTTTCCTGACTTTAAATCAGTCAGTATCCCCTTGTTCTATTCCAACGACTGCCTCTTGATCTATGTACAGGTTCCCCAAGAATACAATTAAGTGTTCTGGAAATCCAGTTCTTCACAACGTTATTCATAATTTGTTATGATCCACCCAGTCCAATGCCTTTGCATAGTCAGTAAAACACAAGTAAACATCTTTCTGGTATTCTCTGACAGGCTTCATCTGATATCAGCAATGATATCTCTGGTTCCATGTCCTCTTCTGAATATGGTTTGAATTTCTGGCAGTTCCCTGTGGATGTACTGCTACATCCACTTTTGAATGATCTTCAGCAAAATTTTATTTGTTCATGATATTAATGATATTGTTCAATAATTTCTGCATTCTGTTGGATCACTTTTCTTTGGAATGGGTACAAATATGGATCTCTTCCAGTCGGTAGGCCAGGTAGCTAGCTTCTAAATTTCTTAGTATAGACAAGTGAGCGTTTCCAGTGTTGTAGTCATTTGCTGAAACATCAGAATTGGCATTCCGTCAATTCCTGGAGCCTTGTTTTTTGCCAGGAGCCCTGGTGGCTCAGTAGTTAAGAGCTTGGCTGCTAACCAAAAGGCGGCAGTTCGAATGCACCAGGCACTCCTTGGAAACGCTATGGGGCAGTTTTACTCTGTCCTAGAGGGTTGCTATGAGTTGGAATCGACTCGATGGCAATGAGTTTGGCGTAGTGTTCATCATCAAAAAGGATATTTCAAGATCTATCCTGAAGTACACAGCTGTCAGTGATAGGATAATATCCATATGCTTATAAGGAAGACCAGTTAATATGATTATTATTCAAATTTATGCACCAAACACTAATGCCAAAGACGAAGAAACTGAAGATGTTTACCGACTTCTGCAGTCTGAAATTGATCAAACATGCAATCAAGATGCATTGATAATTACTGGTGATTGGAATGTAGAAGTTGGAAACAAAGAAGAAGGATCAATACTCAGAAAATACGGTCTTGGTGATAGAAATGACATTGGAGATTGCATGATAGATTTTTGCAAGACCAATGACCTATTCGTTGGAAATACCTTTTTCACCAGTATAAATGGTGATTTTATACATGGGCCTCACCCAATGGCATACACAGGATTCAAATCAAGTATGTCTGTGGAAAGAGATGATGGAGAAGCTCAATATCATCTGTCAGAACAAGACTAGGGGCCGACTGGAGAATATACCATCGATCGCTCATATGCAAGTTCAAGGTGAAGCTGAAGAAAATTAGAACAAGTCCATGAGAGCCGAAGTACAACCTTGAGTATATGCCACCTGAATTTAGAGACCATCTCAAGAATAGATTTGAAGCCATGAACACTAATGACAAAGACAGATAAGTTGTGGCATGACATCAAGGACATCATCCCTGAAGAAAGCAAGAGTTCATTAAAAAGACAGGAAAAAGAGAAAAGACCTAAACGGATGTCAGAAGAGACTCTGAAACTTGCTCTTGAACACAGAGCAGCTAAAGCGAATGGAAGAAATGATGAATTAAAGAGCTGAACAGAAGATTTCGAGGGCGGCTCAAGCAGACAAAGTGAAATATTATAATGCTATATGCAAAGACCTGGAGTTAGCAAACCAAAAGGGAAGAACACACTTGGCATTTCTCAAGCTGAAAGAACTGAAAACAATTCAAGCCTGGAGCTGCAATATGGAAGGATTCTACGGACAAAATATTGAAAGACGCAAGAAGCATCCAAAGAAGACGGAAGGAACACACAGTCACTGTACCAAAAAGAAGTGGTCCATTCAGCCATTTCAAGGGGTAGCATACGATCAGGAACCAGTGGTACTGAAGGAAGAAGTTCAAGCTGCACTGAAGACATTGGCAAAAAACAAGGCTCCAGGAATTGATGGAATACCAGTTGAGATGTTTCAACAAATGGATGCAGCGCTGGAAGTGCTCACACGTCTATGCTAAGAAATTTAGAATACAGCTACCTGGCCAACGGAGTGGAAGAGATGCATGTTTGCGCCCATTCCAAAGAAAGGTGATCCTACGGAATGCAGAAAATATTGAACAATATCATTAACATCAGGCACAAATAAAATTTTGCGGAAGATCATTCAAAAGCAGTTACAACAGTACATCCACAGGGAACTGCCAGAAATTCAGGCTGGATTCAGAAGAAGACATGGAACCAGAGATATTATTGCTGTTGTCAGATGAATCATGGCTGAAAGCACAGAATATCAGAAGGATGTTTACCCCTGTTTTATTGACTATGCAAAGTCTCCCAACTGTGTGGATTATAACGAATTATGAATAACATTGTGAAGAATGGGAATTCCAGAACACTTAATTGTGCTCATGAGGAACCTGTACTTAGACCAAAAGGCAGTCATTGGAACAGAACAAGGGGAGATACTGCATGGTTTAAAGTCAAGAAAGGTGTGTGTCAGCATTGTATCCTTTCACCATATTTATTCAATCTGTAAACTAAGAAAATAATCCAAGAAGCTGGACCGTACGAAAAAGAACAGGACATCAGCATTAGATGAAGTCTCATTAACAACCTGCGTTATGCAGATGACACAACCTTGCTTGCTGAAAGTGAAGAGGACTTGAAGCACTTACTGATGAAGATCAAAGACTACAGCCTTCAGTATGGATTACACCTCTACATAAAGAGAACAAAAATCCTCAGAACTAGACCAATAAGCAACATCATGGTAAACAGAGACAAGATTGAAGTTTTTAAGAATTTCATTTTGCTCGGATCCACCCTCAACACCCATGGAAGCAGAAGTCGAGAAATCAAATGACACTTTGCATCGGGCAAATCTGCTGCAAAAGACCTTTCTAAAGTGTTAAAAAGTGAAGATGTCACATTAAGGACTAAGGGGTGCCTGACCCAAGCCATGGTGTTTTCAATCACCTCATATGTATGTGAAAGCTGGATAATGAATAATGAAGACCAAGGAATAATTGCTGCCTTTGAATATGGTGCTGGTGAAGAATATTGAATATGCCATGTACTGCCAGAAGAATAAATAAAATTTGTTGGAAGAAGTACAGCCAGAATGTTCATTAGAACAAACATGGTAAGACTTCCTCTCACATACTTTGGACATATTATCAGGAGGGAACAGTCCCTGGAGAAGGACATCATGCTTGGTAAAATAAAGGGTCAGCAAAAAAGAGGAAGACCCTCAAGGAGATGGATTGACACAGTGGCTGCAATAATGGGCTCAAGCATAACAACGATCGTGAGGATGGCGCAGGACCAGGCAGTGTTTCATTCTATTGTACACGGGGTCGCCATTAGCTGGAACTAACAATAACAACACCTGCATCTTGGCCACCTCCTGGCCTCCTCTTGGCTCTTCTGTAGGGTACTGTAGGCCACCTCCTGGTCCTGGTCTTCTTTTCTCAGCTTCCCCATCAGCTTGCTCATCCTGGGGGCAGTGTTAGCAGTTCAGGCTGGCCTGGCCAGCAGTAGGGGAGCAGGATGTGCCTGCCCTGTTGACCAGGTTGACTTCCAGTCTGACTAAGCAGTAGCACCCACCGCCCCAGTGAACACAGGAGCAGAAACAGGCCCCAGCACAATGGAGTGGGGCAAGTAGACGTGACTAATGGGGAAGAAATAGGGCAGGGACCTCTCCTTGAATCCCTTCTCCCCCCAGAGTCCTAGGTGGGTCCAAGCCTTCCATCAACCCACAAACTTGTCATAAAGGCATCAGTGATGGGGACATAGGAAAGGCAGGGCAGGGCAGCAGGGCACACCTGAGGGTCAGCTCTGGCACTCAGACCTGCAGCTCTGCAAGGTTCAGTGGGACCGCAGGCCTGCGGCACTCATGCTTTAGGTACTGAGAGGAGAGGAGCTCAATGTGGTTTCTGAAGCTGGCAGACTCAGGCCCAGGCCAGGCCAGGGTGCAGACCAGGGAACTCTGGGCAATCCTGGGGACAGCTGGCGTCCCCACAGAGCCCTCCCCTAACACTGCCCCTGGCCCATCCCACTCCCCAGGCAGTCTGCATGGTCTGGCCAGGATCTTTGCCCAGATCAGGGGCATCCTTTCTGGCCACAGGCCATGACTACATGGCCAGAGACCAGACTGTGCCTGTGGCCAAGGGGAGCAGGCTGGGAATTTGTGGCGGCAGGCAGCAGTGGAGTCAGGGACAACAAACATCCATACAGCCATCTGGGTGCTAACAGGGTCACAGAGGGTGGGCCTTGGGGTCTCAGAGGTCAGCAGTGGGGACCTGGGCTCAGTCTCTCTCTCTGACATACACACACTTTCAATGTGTAAAACTCATACACATTCTCACACCTGCTCACACACAACAGCTCTCCTGAAAACAGTAGCTTGAAAGATTAGATATGAAACTTAGGGGGCAGTGAGTTTATGCTAATGGGGGAGGAACAATTCGGAAAATGAGGGTGAGAATGGCTGCAAAACTGGAAGAAAGTAATCAATGCCACTGAACTGTACATGTAGAAATTGTTGAACTGGTGTATGTTCTGCTGTGTATATTCTCAACAACAAAAAATAAATAAATTTTAAGGAATTGGGCAAAAGATATGCACACCTCACCAAAGAGATGGCAAATAAGCATATGAAGATACTCAACATCATATGTAATTAAGCAAATTAAAACAACAATGAGAGAGTACTACACACCTATTTGAATGGATAAAATCCAGAACACTGACAAAGCCAAATGTTGACAAGGATGTGGAGCAACAGGAACTCTCATTCATTGCTGGTGGGAATGCAGGACGGTGCAGCTACATTGGAAGACAGTGTGGCTGTTTCTTACAAAACTAAACATAGGCTTTCCATACAATCCAGCAACTGAGCTCCCAACCATTTTCTCGAATGAATTTAAAACGTGTCCACACAAAAACCCAAACACAAATGTTTATAGCAGCTCTATTCATAACTGCCAAAAATTGGAACCAACCAAGATGTCCTTCTATAGGAGAATGGATAAACAAACTGTGGTATGTCCATACAATGAAGTATTATTCTTCAATAAAAATAAATGAGCCATCAAGCCACAAAAACACTTGGAGGAACCATAAAAGGCTATTGCTAAGTGAAAGAAGCCAGTCTGAAAGAGCTACGTACTGTAGGATTCCAACTATATGACATGCTGGAAAAGGCACAACTACTGCTCTAAAAAGCAATATTTTTTAAAAATTAAAAAAAAAAAAAACCAATAGAATAAAATTAAATATGACAGAAATTAAATATAAACTATTAAATGAAACAAAACTAAGTTAAAATAAATATTAAATAAACCTAAATTAAATATAAATAAAATATTTAGTGAAATTAAATATGGAATAAATTTATATAATATTAAAATATAAACATTTTTAAATGTTAAATTCAATGACATTAGATAAAACGTTAATTTGGAAAAATAAAATATAAATAACTCTGACCCTGAGACTGATCCTGGCACTGACCTGAGCTTGATAGTTCCACCGTATAATCAACACATCATAAAATCACATCTCGGAAATGGGAAGGTCAACCGGCTCAGGAATGAGGTCTGAGAGCTGTCCAACTGCTGAAAACACAGGCTGTGTCTTAGCACTACCAGGGGCTTTTTAAATTCCAGGACAATGTGTCTCTTCTTTATGAGGGATTCTGGGCTTTTCAGGACATCATTGGGAGGGATGTTCGAGCAGGCTGGAGCCTCCAGGAGCAATACCCAAACCACTGCAGACCTTGCTTCAAAGTACAGGTTGATGCCACCACAAAATTCCCAAAGGCATCACTCGGACGGCTGCTGACAATCATGAAGGGAAACTGCCGTCTTGTGTCAGGTTATACCAACATCAGCAATTAAAATAATCTTGCTTGTATTAGGATTTGGTGTTGTTTAAACTCAGATAAGATCCGTTTGGGGAATAAGAAATGAATATTGTACCACTGAAAGGAAATAGTTTTAATTTAGGGGAATTTACTGAGGCAGTTTTTTTGTTCTTTTTTGATTTAATATGAACATTTTCAAAATACACTAAAGAGAATGGCATAATAAATACTCACATACATAAGACCTAGACTTAACAATTATAGTAGTAATATTTTGCCCCATCACCGGTCTGTCAGTCTGCCATACTGTGGTAGCCTACGTGTTGCTGTGATGCTGGAAGCTATGCCACAGGTATTTCAAATAGCATCGAGGTCACCCATGGTAGATAGGTTTCAGTGGAGCTTCCAGACTAAGACAGGCTAGGAAGAAAGGCCTGGTAATGCACTTTTGAAAATCAGCCTATGAAAGCCCTATGGATCCAAAAGAACATTGCTTGACTCATTTGCTTTGGACATGTCACCAGGAGGGATCAACTGCTGGAGGGCCGACAAGAGCAAGGGAGACCCTCCCTGAGGTGGACTGGCACAGTAGCCACAATGATGAACACGAACACGCTGGCGACTGTGAGGGTGAGGATGACATGGGGCTGGGCAGTATTTGGTCTGTTGTACATGAGGCTGCCATGAGTCAGAGTAGATTCGACAGCAGCTAGCTAGCTACTAATATTTTGCCATATTTGCTTCATATTTCTGTATTGTGAAATATTTTAGGTTACTGCTGCTGCTGCTAGGTACCATCGAGTCAGATCCAACTTATAGTGACTGTATGTAAACAGAACACAACACCACCTGGTCCTGGGTCATCCTCACAATCGTTACGTTTGAGCTCGTTGTTGCAGCCACTGTGTCAATCCATCTCGTTGAGGGTCTTCCTCTCTTTCACTGACCCTCTACTTTACCAGCATAATGTCCTTCTCAAGGGACTGGACCCCTCTGATAACATGTCCAGAGTATGTGAGATGAAGTTTCACCATCCTTGCTTCTAAGGAACATTTTGGCTGTACTTCTTCCAAGACAGATTTGTTCGTTCTTCTGGCAGTCCATGATATATTCAACATACTTCGCCAACACCACAATTCAAAGGCATCAATTCTTCGGTCTTCCTTATTCATTGCCCAGCTTTTACATGCGTATGAGGCGATTGAAAATACCATGGCTTGGGTCAGGCGCACATTAGTCCTCAAGGTGACATCTCTGCTTCTTAATGCTTTAAAGAGGTCTTTTGCAGCAGATTTGCCCAATGCAATACATTGTTTGATTTCTTGGCTGCTGCTTCCATGGGTGTTGATTGTGGATCCAAGTAAAATGAAATCCTTGACAACTTTTTTCTCCATTTATCATGAAGTTGCTTATTGGTCCAGTTGTGAGGATTTTTGTTTTCTTTACATTAAGGTATAGTCCATAATGAAGACTGTAATCTTTGATCTTCATCAGTAAGTGCTTCAAGTCCTCTTCAGTTACAGACATCATAAAATTTGATTCCTAAATATTTCAGTATGCACCTCTAAAAAAATAAGCATGATTTCCTAAAAAACCACAATACCATGTCACATCTAGCAAATCCAACAAATTCCTCCATGCCATCAAACACTCAGTTAACAGGGGTTTTTCAAAAAAACCAGTTAGCCTCAGAAGATAGAGCAATGCTTCCATCAAGAACATGACCACAAATGGAGAGAGACTTGAAAGCATTCTCCCTGAGAACAGATAGGGATAGTTTTACTTTTTCCTGACCAGTTTGGATGCCCTTTATCACCACTCTTATTCAACACTGTGCTGGAAATCCTAGCTAGAGCAATAAGGCAAGAAAAAGAAATAAAAGGCATCCAAATTGATAAGGAAGAAGTAAAACTATCCCTATTCGTATATAATATGATCCTTTACATAGAAAACCCCAAAGAATCCAAAAGAAAGCTACTGGAACTAATAAAAAGTTTCAGCAAAGTAGCAAGATACAAGATTAACATACAAAAATCAGTAAGATTCCTCTACACCAACAAAGAGAATTTGAAAAGGAAATCAATATCATTTACAATAGCCTCCAAAAAGATAAAATACTTAGGAATAAATCTAATCAGGGATGTAAAAGACCTATACAAAGAAAACTACAAAACACTACTGTCAGACACCAAGAGACCCACATAAATGGAAAAACATACTATGCTCATGGATAGACTTAACGTTGTGAAAATGTCAATACTACTCAAAGTGATCTACAGATATACTGCAATCCTGATCAAAATTCCAACAGTATTTTTTAACGACATGGAGAAACTAGTCACCAAATTTATACGGAAAGGAAAGAGGGCCCAAATAAGCAAAGCATTATTGAAGAAAAAGAACAAAGTAGGAGACCTCACACTACCTGATTTCAGAACTTACTATACAGCCATGGTAGTCAAAACAGCCTGGTCTGGTACAACAGCAGACACAGACCAATGGAACAGAATTGAGAACCCAGATGTAAAGCCATCCACCTATGGGCAGCTGATATTTGACAAATGGCCAACATCCACTAGATGTTTAACTTTTTAACAAGTGGTGCTGGCACAACGGGATGTCTATCGGTAAAAAAATGAAACAGGACTCATACTTCACACCATACACAAAAACTAACTCATAATGGATCAAAGACCTAAATATAAAACCAAAAACAGTAAAGATCATGGAAGAAAAAATAGCGACAATACCAGGGACCCTAATACATGGCATAAATATAATACTAACCATAACTGTTGTTGTTAGGTGCAGTCGAGTTGGTTCCAACGTATAGCGACCCTGTGTACAACAGAACAAAACACTGCCCGGTCCTGCACCATCTTCATGATCATTGTTATGCATGAGCCCACTGTTGCAGCCACTGTGTCAATCCATCTTGTTGATGAGGGTCTTCCTCTTTTTCGCTGACCCTCAACTTTACCAAGCATGATGTCCTTCTCCAGGGACTGATCTCTCCTCATAACATGTCCAAAGTATGTGAGATGAAGTCTCTCCATCCTCGCTTCTAAGGAGTGTTCTAGCTGTACTTCTTCCAAGACAGATTTGTTCATTCTTCTGGCAGAATATATTCAATATTCTACGCCAACACCGTAATTCAAAGGCATCAATTCTTCTTCAGTCTTCGTTATTCATTGCCCAGCTTTCACATGCATATAAGGCGATTGAAAACACCGTGGTCTGGGTCAGGCGCACCTTAGTCCTTAAAGTGACATCTTTGCTTTTCAACACTTTAAAGAGGTCTTTTGCAGCAGATTTGTCCAATGCCCAGTGCAAAGCATCCTTTGATTTCTTGACTGCTGTTTCCATGGGTGACGATTGTGAATTCAAGTAAAATGAAATCCTTGACAACTTCAATCTTTTCTCCATTTATCATGATGTTGCTTATTGGTCCAATTGTGAGGATTTTGGGGGTTTTTTGAGGGATAATCCATACTGAAGGCTGTGGTCTTTATCTTCATCAGTAAGTGCTTCAAGTCCTCTTCACTTTCAGCAAGCAGTGTCATCTGCATATGGAGGTTGTTAATGAGTCTTCCTCCAATCCTGATGCTACATTCTTCATCCTATAGTCCAGCTCCTTGGATTATTTGCTCAGCATACAGATCGAATAAGTATGGTGAAAAGTTACAGCCCTGATGCACACCTTTCCTGACTTTAAACCACACGGTATCCCCTTTTTCTGTTCAAACAACTGCCTCTTGATCTGTGTGTAGGTTCCTCATGAGCACAATTAAGTGTTCTGGAATTCCCATTCTTTGAAATATTATGCATAATTTGTTATCACCCCCACAGTCAAATGCCTTTGCACAGTCAATAAAATACAGGTAAACATCTGTCTGGTATTCTCTGCTTTCAGCTAGGATCTATTTGATATCAGCAGTGATAGCCTTCATTCCATAACCAACAATGTACAAATACCAGAAGATAAACTAGATAACTAGTAGCTCCTAAAAATTAAACACTTATGCTAGTCAAAAGATTTCACCAAGAGTAAAAAGAGAACATAGCGACTGGGAAAAATTTTTGGCTGCGACATATTCAACAAAGGTCTAATCTCCAAAATCTATAAAATAATTCAACACCTAAACAATAAATACAAATAATTCAGTTAAAAAATGGTCAGAGGATATTGTCTTAGTCATCTAGTGCTGCTATAACAGAAAGACCACAAGTGGACAGCTTTAACAAAGAGAAGTTTGTTTATTCTCTCACAGTCCAGTAGGCTACAAGTCCAAATTCAGGACATCAACTCCAGGGGAAGGCTTTCTCTCTCTATCGGCTCTGGAGGAAGGTCTTTGTGATGTATCAATCTTCCCTTGGTCTGGGAGCATCTCAGCACAGGAACCTCAGGTCCAAAGGACGCGCTCTGCTCCCGGCACTGCTCTCTTGGTGGTGTGAGGTTACCAGGCGTCTCTGCTTGCTTCTCTCTTCTATATCTCAAAAGAGATTGGTTTAAGACACTGTCTAATCTTGTATGAGTGTCACTGCCCCAAAGCCATCTTATTAGATCATAGTGATGGAATTTACAGCACAGAAGGAAATCACATCAGATTACAAAATGGTACACAATTATACAATACTGGGAATCACGACCCAGTCACATTGACAGAGATTTTTGGGGACACAATTCAGTCCATGACAGATATGAACAGACACTTCACCAAAGATGACATTCAGGTGGCCAACAGACACATGAGGAAATGGTCTCTATCATTAGCCATTAGATAAATGGAAATCAAAACTACAGTGAGATACTATCTCACCCCAACACTACCAGCACCAAGCAAAAAACAGAAAATAATCAATGTTGGAGAGGTTGTGAGGAGATTGGAACTCATATGCACTGCTGGTGGGAATGTAAAATGGTACAACCACTACGGAAAATAATATGGCGCCGCCTTAAAAAGCTACAAATACCCTCTGATCCAGCAATCATACTGCTAGAAATATATCCTAGAGAAATAAGAGCCATCATACAAATAGACATATGCCAAGCCATGTTTACTGCAGCACTGTTCACAATAGCAAAAAGATGGAAACAACCTAAGTGCCCATCAACAGATGAATGGATAAACAAATCATGATACATACACACAGTCAATACTACCCAGTGATAAAGAACGATGAATCCGCGAAACACCTCACAGCATGGATGAATCTGGAGGGCATTATGCTGAGTGAAATAAGTAAATCACAAAAGGACAGATATTGTATGAGACCACCATTATAAAAACCCAAGAAAAGGTTTACACACAAAAGAAAACAGTCTTTGATGGCTACGAGAGGAGAGAGGTGGGAAGGGGAAATCACTAAATAGTAGACAAGTGGCAACTTTGCTGAAGGGAAAGAAAACGTACAACACAGAGGAAGTCAGCACAACTTGGCAGAAAAGAAATTAAAAAAGAACATGACCACGAGAAATGATATTTACAGGGTTAAAAATCTATGAGTTTTCTTGTGAGAAACAACAAAATATGTCCCTTGTACACTGAGGTGCAAAAGAGAAAATACTATTTTTTTCCCTAAAACCATAAGGGACTAGGGCAGTGTAACCCTAAAAATATCCATGAGCACTTCCTACAGCTCTGCATGGAGGGGAGACAAGTTCTTACGTGGAAAGGCGACTGAATGTTGGCCCCGGAACCCGAGACCCTGCTTCTCTGCTCTTCTCATTGGACACGTTGTGAAGTGTGTTAGGTGAGGGGTTCTGAGGCCTCGAGGAGGGTGGCCATGGATCCCCAACCCTGCCCTGTGGGGGTGTCTGGAGGTGGGGAGGACAGACAGCAGGGCTCAGGAAGGAATCTGTCCTCAGAAGGAATCATAAGGAACACAAGAGGCACTGAGAAAAGTTTGTCCAACAATCTGTTTTACTAAAAAGCCACGTGCCCATTCCCTTTTACAAAAACAGCATCCATTCTGATCTCTTGGTCCCCTTCCCTAGCCCCTAAAAAAGAAAAGGGGGATCTTCAGGGTGAGATGAGAAAAATGTCCCCCCATACACTCTAGGCACCCCCAAGTGCCAGTCCTATGCACAGAAGGGGGAGGGTCCTCCTTGCCCAACCAGAGCCAGTGGGCCCCTTCTGGATGAGACCTGCGAGGACCACCGATGCCGCCAGCCCAGGGGAGGGTCCCGCCAGGTCCCCCAGTGAGGTCATCCCAGGGGAGGGTCCTGCCAGGGACTCCAACGGGGCCAGCCCAGGAGAAAGGTCCCACCAGGTCCCCCAACATGGCCAGCCCAGGGGAGGGTCCTGCTGGCCCAGCGAGGCCCTGCCTGGGCACCCGACTCAGGAGGACACCGGGTATCCATAGTGGTTGTGATCAGCCTCCCCCAGAGTCAGTGTCAGCGACAGGCTAGGCTTCTGCTCCAGCTCCTCCTCCTCCAGGCAGTGCTGCGGGGATCGAGCTTTGAAGAAGTCAGAGATATAGCGGACCTAGGAGGGGGCAGGAGGGTGAGAGCTGGGTGGGCGGGGGCGTGGGTGTGAGAGCCAGGTGGGCAGGGGCGGGTGGGCAGGGAGTGAGAGCTGGGTGGGTGGGGGTGGGAGGGTGAGAGGCAGGTGAGGGGGGAAGAAGGTCTCAGGCCCCCAGAGGGAAAGGAGTGGTATATGGGCAAGGTAGGCAGTCGGGTGAGGGGCACCCAAAAGGGGAAGGGTACTGTGGGGGCAATGAGAAGAACAAGGGGGTAGGAGTGGGACCCCAGCGGGGAGAGGGGTGGGGAGCACTAGAATCCCGAGCAGGAAGGAGGTGGGGAAGAGGGGGTCTGAGGAAAGAAGAATAGGGTCCTGGGAGGAATAGAGTCCGGAGTGAGGTCTCTCGGCAAGGCAGGGGCAGGGTCGAGGCTCACAGCGAGGCCGGCCACCAGCGCCCCCTGCAGGAACCCGACAAGTACGTCGCTCCAGTGGTGTCTGTGGTCAGACACGCGGGTGTAGCCGACGTAGAGGGCGAAGGTCACCAGGGAGAACTGCACCGTGGGCCGCAGCAGCCGCGCCCATTTCCAGCGGAGTCGCGCCTGCACGTAGAGCTGGTGGGGGAGCGGCTGTCAGCCTGGGAGCCCGCCAGGCATACTCCGTGCCCGTTGCACAGACAGGAGCACTGAGGCTGGAAGGCACGGGTGGACCCAGGGCTCCAGTTCTTATGGACTAACCAGTTAGTTCTACCCACCACCTCCACGCTTCCCATTTACAGATGGGGAAAGCAAGCCACAAAAAAAACAGACTCACCACCAGGAACACCATGCAGTACATGGCAAACGAGGAGTGCCCAGAATAGAAAGATAATCTAAGAACAGAGACAGCAGCGGGGTCACCAAGGGACACCCAGAGTGCACTGGGACCCCGCCCAAGAAAGGATTTTACGTGGGGACCCAGCTGGTGTCAGACACTATCAAATCCCATTTTTCCTTTACTCCTTTCAGTTCCCAGACAATGGAACAAAGTCGCAGACTAGGGCTTGCTGGTCTTTGACGCCTCACAGCAAACACACCGCGGGCCTGCACTCAGAACCCAGGCAGACAACTGTGTCTCCCAAGCAGTTAATCCCACAACTTCATCCCCCTTGTGTTTCTAGTCAGCATGATCTTCCATCCGGATTAAACGATGCAAGTTTCACCTTTTCTTTTTCAATAAATCAGAGTGATTTTTTTAAAAAAAAAAAAAAAAAAAAGGGATGTCAGAGAAAGTAGCAGAGTCGGGAATTCAAAGTTGTCTCTCCATAAAAGCAACAAAAATCTGGCAAAACTGTCAGAATCAAAGGTGGAGGGGCTCCCTGCACCCACCTGGCCTCAATGACGTTGGCTGGACCCCCCCACACCCACCTGGCCTTGGTGATGTTGGCTGAGCTCCCCCTGCGCCCACCTGGCCTCAGTGACGTTGGCTGAACTCCCCCCACACCCACCTGGCCTCAGTGACATTGGCTGAGCTCCCCATGCACACCCACCTGGCCTCAGTGACATTGGCTGGGCTCCCCCTGTACCCACCTGGCCTCGGTGACATTGGCTGGGCTCCCCCTGCACCCACCTGGCCTCGGTGACATTGGCTGGGCTCCCCCTACACCTATCTGGCCTTGGTGACGTTGGATGGGCTCCCCCTGCACACCCACCTGGCCTCGGTGACATTGGCTGGGCTCCCCCTGCACCCACCTGGCCTCGGTGATGTTGGCTGGGCTCCCCCTGCACACCTTCTCCAGCTGGACGTAGACTGAGCAGTTGACGCGGCTCCAGTCCGGGTCACAGACAGCCAGGAAGTTGGGCCGCAGGCGGCCGATTGTGTACTTAGCCAGGTCTGTCAGGGACTGGCTCACCGCGGCCCCAAACAGGAAGGTCCCCAGCACCTTGTACACAGCGGCCATGTAGTTGTTGAAGTTGGAGTGGGAGTACAGGCGGTTGGTGTACACCAGGTACGCCTCCCCAGCTGAGACCTGCAAAGAGGGCAGTGAGGGACCTGGCTAGGAGCTGCTGAGGACTCGGGCCTTCCCACTGAAAGGAATTTAGGGCTTCTGACCTCCCTGAGGCTGCTGGGGAGCAGGGGACTCCCAGGTGGGCCCTATTCCCACAAGTACCTCCCAGAGCAAGGCCATGCCTCCCCTCTTCAGACCCCAGGGCAGGACAGGGCCTCCTTCCTTAGATTCCCCAGGGCAAAGCCCAGCCTCCTCCTTCAGACCCCCCAGGCACGGCAGGGCAGAGTTGTGCCGCCCCCACACCAGGTCCCTATAACAGAGCCATCCCTCCCCCTCAGACCCCAAGGCAGGGCCGTACCCACCACACCACCCCCGAAGGCCCCTCCCACCTTACCAGGATGACAGTGGCTGTGATGATGATCCCGGCCATGAACCCATGGGTGATGGTGTCTGGGCGGTAGGGGTACCGGATAGAGTCATCTCCACAGTAAAACCCTCGCTTGTATGGGGCATTCGCCAGTGTCAGAATAGCAAAGGGCAAAGAGGCTGGGGGTGGGAGGCGAGGGGGAGCTGGGTCTAGGTTCTCCCCCAGCCGCAGGCCCCACCAGCATCCCTCGTGGTCTCTACTCGCCCATGACCATCAGAAGGAACTTTTCTCCCCATCAACACCCTCAGGGCTACCAGCTAAACAACAAATCCTCCCCAAGTCCCCTGTCCAGCCCCTACCCCACATCTCGCACCCCTTCCCCCTCACTCACCTTTCTGCTCCTCCAGCAAACCGGGCAAGCACACCCAGGGCCTTTGCACATCCACTTCTCTCTGCCCCCAAATCTGTGACTAACTCATCCTTTCCACCTCAGCTCCTGGCTCAGTCCCATCACAGGGGCACCCAGGTGGTCAGACTCCTAGGATGTTCCCTTCTTCAGTGTCTCCCGGCACCCCCAGCCAACCTGTGTATAATTAGCTCCACCTCCCTGCTCTCCCACTGGAGCCCTGGTGGCGAAGTGGTTAAGCCCTCGGCTACTAACCGAAAGATCGGTGTTAGGAGCTCACCAGCCACTCCAAGGGAGAAATATGGGGCAGTCTAATTCCGTGAAGATTTACAGCCTTGGAAGCCCTATGGGGCGGTTCTACTCTGTCCTACGTGGCCGCTATGAGTTGGAATCCACTCCCACCAGCCCTCCCCACGACCCCTTGTCTCCTCTCACAGAACCAGCGGGCTGCAGGCACGGCCCACAGCAGACAATAACCGGGGTTACACTCCAGCTCGGCAGCCCCCCACCACCAGTTTGAACACCAGCGGCCCAGTACCTGTCCGGCCCCCCCCTACCTAATAACACGGATGTTAGCAGCCCCTCCCTCACAGGCTGTTTAAGGAACCGGTTTAATTATTTGCACCTGGTCCACCGTGCCTGCACACAGTAAGCGCAGCATAAACGTTTAAGTGCTTAGGGCTGTCAGGTGTCGCCTGGGAAGCCCTCCTTGCTGTTACCAGGCCCACCCCACGAAGGGACCTGCGCGGACGATGACCAGGCCTCCGCCATCAGACCGGCTGAGCGCTCTCTCTCCTCCTGCCCAGGGATCCTCGTATGGGGGGCGCGGGGGTGGGGGGGGCGGCGGCGATTTAGGCCCGAGGGCCCCACCCCCACCGGGCTAGAATCCCGGGCCATTGTTCTCACCGCCCCAGGGCAAACACTCGGCCTTTGTTCCCGGCCCAGGGCGAAGGGCGGGGAGGGGGACTCCGGCCGCCCCCTCCCCCAGCCTGGTCCGCAAACCAGCCGGACAGGTTTGGGCTGCAGTTGCCCGAGGCCCTCAGTTCTCCCGGGCCTTTCTCCCCAAACCCTTCAAGCCCCCAGGCCAGAGTGGGTTGGCAGCTGGATCCCCCACCCGCGGAGGTGCCGAATCCCGCCGACCCGCTGTGTGTCCCGGGCCAGGGGCTCCCTCTCGGAGCCCATCCAGGATGCTGACTCCTGGGGATGGTGGGGTTCTCGCGGCAGTGACGCCGTCGCGCCCCCTCTCCGGCCCGACCCCCTCCGCCAGCACCGCGGCCGACGCCCGCGTGAATCACTCGGGGCCGGGCGGGAGGGGACGCGCGAGCAGCCCTCCGCGGCGACTTCCTGCTGTCGCGGGCGGAGGATGCTGGCCTTGTGCTCTGGGCCCTTTACGACCCCGTCGGGTGCCTGGAACGCGCGGGGACACCGAGGCCCGGAAGGGCGCACGCCGGGACTGGGGCGCCAGCAGGAGGGATCGCAGCGGCGGGCCCTCCAGATGCTCCCCTGTCCCCACCCCCAGGAAGCGCTGCACCTCCCCGCGCCAGCCCTACACACCTTCGCGGCCCAGGCAGGGCCGACCTGGGTGCGGATCCCCCGACCCTGGTCCCGCAACTCTTACCGACCAGGACGCACAGCACGTCGAGCAGCACGAAGACCCACCTCCGCTCCATGCCGCCCGCCCGGGCCGCACCCGCGACCCCCGACCCGCGTCCTGTGACGTCCCGTCGCGTCCCGGCTCGCCACGGGTCACATGGCCGCTGCGCGGGGCTCAGCCGCCCAGGGGAGGAGACTGGAGGAAGGACCCGGCGGGGAGCGGCGGCGGGGCGGGGCGGCCGGAGGGGAGGGAGGGGCGGACTCTGTCCTCGCCCGGCCCGAAGCGAGTGGGCAGGAACGGGGGTGGAGCGGGCGTGACGGGGTGGCACCCGGACCGTGGGTCTTGCCAGATGCCCCGACCCGAGATGTGGAGAGGGGATGGGACCCTGAGCTGAGAGGGGTCGTCAGTGCCCCCTACCCTCGCAAGGCCAGGAAGCCGAGGCTCAGGAACAGCGGTTCCAGGGTTACCCGGCGTCCAGGTTCAACTACGCGCCAAGGTTTGGGCGGGCTGAGTCCCCCGGGGGTGGTGACAATGAATGAAGGAAGGAAGGATAGAATAAGCGTAAGTGGGCAGATCTGCGGGGCGAGGGGGTGGGGTGCAGCCCGGGCTCCGGCAGCATCTGCCGGCCGACCCCTCTCTGAGACTCGGTTTCCACATTGGGAAGTGGGGGTCATGCTTTACGCTTTAATACCTGAAATCCAGAAGTGCCTAAATCTGTTGGGCTGTCATGGCTTAATTGCCAGAGGTTTTTCCTTCCTAAGTATCTTCAAGATCCTGGCGCGTCCTGCGATCGCTGCGTTTTAGTAGCCCACGGTCTCCTACCGCGACCTAGAAGGGCTGTTGGTGAGGAGGCGCTCGGTGTGGGTCGGGGTATCCCCATTTTACAGAAGAGCAAGCTAAGGCGCCAGGGGTAGGCACTCGCTCACGCAGGCATGGCTGGACAGGGGCGGCACCCACGCCATGGCACCGGTTGGTACTCTTTAGCCTAAATGAGCACCCAGGATGGGAACACGGCCTGAGGGGCACATCACAGTCACCCGCAGCGTGCCGACATCCAGGAGCCCTGCCCTGCCCTTGCGCAACACTTGAGTGATCACCGTCTCAAGCTCATGCGCGGGAAGTGGGAGTGCTGGGATTAGAACCTAGGGTTCGCGCCCTGGACTCTAAACAGTACTGAATACCCCTCCCCCAATGATCCTAAAAAGGAAGGTGTTTCTCTGCCCTTCTTTAGGATGCAGGAGTGGAGGTCCAGAGTGCCACAGCCTCAGCTCAAGGTCAAGGTGCTGTAACTTGAACTAAAGCCCCCCCTTGACCTTGCTTCCGGGGGGGGGGGTGAACAGACATCTGTGTTGGCGGGGTGCTCATGAGAAAGCTCTGAGGGGGAGGGGTGGGAAGTGCCGACCTTGGTGGTGCTGGGGTACTGAACAGTGGACAGCTGACCTGTAGCTCCTACATCAGCCAAAGGGCAGGTGGGAGGGTCTCTGAGCCAAGGCCTCTGTGCCCCCCAACAACTTCCCTTGTGCAGGCTGGCAGAGACGCCCCCACCCCCACCCCATGCACACACACAGTTACTCAGTCCACCCCAGGCCCTGGATGGAAGCTTCTGGTTCTGGATTTTCGGTCTGCAGTGTCGCAAAGAGGTGGTGTGGGAAGCACAACCCAAGGTCTTCCCTTCCCAGTCGCATACCCAGGAGCTGGGGGGAGGGGCATCCTAGACCTTCTCAGATCATTTTTAGAATCTGCTTTCCTTGTCCAAGAGTTTTTCTCATTATCTGTCCCAGGGGTTGGGTTTCAGGCTCAGCTGGACCCAGCCAGCTCCCTGCACACCGCCCCCTGACAGGTGGGTACGGGCTCTGCCCATTGGTTCGGGCCACTGCCGCTCACAGGGCAGTGCAAGACCTGGGGAGGAAGGAAGGTCATTTGTTCCTTCCTTCCCTCATTCATGCATTTCCTTTCCAGTCAGGGAGGTTGTGAAAATTACCTGTGTAACGGGTGTGAACGGAGCACTGGTGGCCCAGTGTTAAGTGCCGGGCTGCTAACCTTTTAAGGTCAGCTGTTTGAACCCGCCAGCCGCTCCCCAGGAGAAAGATGTGGCAGTCTACTTCTTTAAAGATTTACAGCCTAGAAAACCCTGTGGGGCAGTTCCACCCCATCCTACAGGGTAGTCTCTAAGGCAAATGGTTTGTTTGGCATTCTTGGTTTTCCTGAGTGTGACCCCTTACGTGTGTGACCCCATAAAAGTCAGCCTGTTGTATTATCACTATGGCCATCGTCATTGTCGTTACCCCATCACGATCATCCCCTCACTTTCTCACACTCCCACCTCTGCAATCAGGCGACCACAGCCTTCTGTGGGGTCTGGATGCCCTCTGTGGGGTCTGGACAGTGCTCTACAGGTTGAGCTAAGGAGGAAGTGCCATACTGGACTGGAATAGATGAGATGCGAGGTTCCTCAGGGCCGGGATGAGGTACTGGTAATGGGACCGGTGGGCGTGAGCTGGGAGAGGGTGGGAGGGACCCAGGAGGGTCTCAGGGGGGCCCTGGGTGGGAAGCGGGTGGGGAGATGAGGCTAGAGGGCCTCCTTACCCTTCCCCCACCTCGTCCCTCGGATCAGCATTAGGGTTAATCTATAAAATTCCAGTAGCGTCAGGATTAAAAACCCACAGGGCAGCGAGGATTAGGGTTGGGCTTGAGGTCAAGGCACCTCCCGCCTTGCAAGGAGCTTTTACACTGGATTTTGTTGAGGCTCCACGGCAGCATGGGAGGTCGGTGGCTGCTATGGGCGTGGCGGGGGGGGGGGGGGCTGGGGTGGGCGATGTGAAGCCAGAGAGGCTGCACTGGGGCCAAGCCCGGACTTGGGGGGCTTGTAGGAGGTGACAGAGCTGGGAGCGGCTGACTGAGGAGTTTGTCCCTACAGACCGCCCCAGCAAGGAAGCCCGCAGGGTTGGCTCTGCAACCCGGGCTCTGGTTCGTTTGCAGACGCTGGTACAAGGCCTGCAGAGCCAAGCTGCCTGGACCTCGCAGAGCCCGTCTCCCACCCGCGCCTCTTTGCTGTCTCCTGGAACCGGCAGCTGCAGGCGCCCCTGCCCGGCCTCCACGGAGGGGGCAGGGGCGCCCTCTTGTGGACAACGCGGGCAAGAGCCGCAACTCTGGCTCTGCCCTCCCTGGACATTCAGGGCCCCAGTGTCCCCCAATGTCCTAGGAATGGAGCTAAGCATTCACTCCCATGATCTTAGCACAAGGATAGGGTTGCCAGATTTAGCAAGTAAGAATACAGGACGCCCAGTTAAATCTGAATCTCAGACAAACAATAAGTAATTTTACAGTGTTTTTAAGTCCAAAATACTGCATGGAATATTGTTGTTAGGTGCCAACAAGTGAGTTCGGCTCATAGCGACCCTGTATACAACAGAACAAAACACTGTCCAGTCCTGCACCATCCTCATGATCGTTGTTAGGCTTGAGCCCACTGCTGCAGCCACTGAGTCAATCCGTCTTTTTGGGGGTCTTCCTCTTTTTCGCTGACCTTCTACCAAGCATGGTATCCTTCTCCAAGGACTGATCCCTCCTGATAACATGTCCAAAGTGTGAGATGTAGTCTCGCCGTCCTCGCTTCTAAGGGGCATTCTGGCTGTACTTCTTCCAAGACAGATTTGTTCATTTTTCTGGCAGTCCATGGTATATTCAATATTCTTCACCAACACCATAATTCAAAGGCATCAATTCTTCTTCAGTCTTCCTTACTCATAGTTCAGCTTCTGCACGCGTTATGAGGTGACTAAAAATACCATAGCTTTCGTCAGGTGCACTTTAGTCCTCAAAGTGACATCTTTGCTTTTTAACACTTGAAAGATGTCTTTTGCAGATTTGCCCCATGTTATATGTACCCTGGTGGCTCAGTGGTAAAGAGCTTGGCTGCTAACCAAAAGGCTGGCAGTTTGAATCCACCAGCCACTCCCTGGAAAAATAAAACCTATGGGCAGTTCTACTCTGTCCTACAAGCTCGCTATGAGTCAGAACTGACTTGACGGCAGTGGGTTTATTTGGTTTATTTATACATCATTTGATTTCTTGACTGCTGCTTCCATGGGCATTGACTGTGGATTCAAGTAAAATTAAATCCTTGACAACTTAAGTATTTTCTCTGTTTATTGTGAACATACTTAATACTATCAATTTGCTGTTTATCTGAAATTCAGGTCTAACTGGGTGTCCTGTATTTTATCTGTCAACTGTACCCTGGAACCACAAACCAATAAGCCAGGCCCGCAGGAGAGGGTGAGCAGTGGGCCAGGTGTGGACAGACGTCTCACTCCAGAACCAGATGTCCTCAACATAGGCTGGGCCCAGGGAGGCCGAGGCTTGGGGGACGTGGCTGGCTGGGACTACAGATCCTAGCACCTCCTCCCTCTCTAGCCCCACTGCCACAGAAGTGGCTACAAGACACCCATCTCCAGATACGTCCTGGCTGCGTCCTAACATGTTTAGTAAGAGGCATGGAAGATACAAAACAGACCTAAACTGAACTTGCAGAGATAAAAGTACAATGACTGAGATGAAAAATACACTGGATGGGAGTAACAGCAGATTAGACAATGCAGAAGGAAATGCCAGTGACCTTGAGGACACAGTAATACAAAATAAAACAAGGAATAAGAAAAGTTTAAATATGGAAGGAGCACTAGTAAGTGTGTAACAAATTCAAGTGGTCTAATATACATATAACTGTAGTCGCTGAAACTGGAGTGGGGAAGGACAGAAATATATCTGAAGAAACAACAGGTGAACAATATTCAAATCTGATTTTAAAAAACCTATGAAATCACAGGCCCAAGCAGCTCAACGAACCTGAACTAAAAGAACACAAAGAAAACAACACCAAGGTACATCATTATAAAGTTGGTCGAAACCAGTGAAAGAAAAGAATCTTAAAAGCAGTCAAAGGGGCGGGGCCAAGATGGCAGAATAGTCAGGCGCTTCCTGTGGCCCCTCTTACGACGACCTGGAAAAACAACTGAATCGATTACATTATGACAGTCTGGAAGCCCTGAACATCGAAGGCAAAGGTGAAGAATCAGACCGAGGGCAGGTGGAAGGAGAGACAATTCAAAAGCAGTGGAGAACTACAGATGGCAAGATGGCCAGCACCCTGCTGAGTTTGCCCAGCGCACACGGGCTTAGGTGAGCAGCATCATTCAAAGACGAGCCTCACCACATCGGTGCAGCCCAGAAGCAGTGAATCTGCACATACCTCCAGAACCAAGTAGGAGCCACACCAGACCTGCAAAAGTTAAGTACAAGCTTCTAATCTACCTCATGGGGGCAAAATAATCCATCCCCATCAAAGAATTTCACAACAGAGCTCCTCTTTCCCTTTACCCATCCCCACCCCGCTCTGCTCCAAAACCAGTACTGCGGTATTCAATGATGCCATGCCCCCTAAGCCAGGAACTCAGGGCAGGCCCTGCCCCTTCACCCAGCCACTGGCATAAGGGGTCCATGGACTTGGAGCACACTTCACCCCTGCCCAGACCTGTGTGGACCAATTCACCACCGCACACCCTCATTAGCATCAAACAGCACGGCATACACCTGGAGCCCATTTTCACCTGCAGCAGCCAAGGCGGAGCTGCAGATTCCTGACATTCAACACCGCCCCATCCCCTAAGAAGGGGCCTCACCCACCCACACCAGAGGCCTGAGGGCTGCTGGTACCACCTGCTCATTTAGCCACCCATCACAGGGGTCTGAGAATTAGTGGTGCCTCCCAACCAACAGCACCGGGTGCCCAAGGACCAGATGAAATACCACCCCCCACTATCTGCTCTAGAGGACAGGGACACACCCTCCACCCAGACACCCGGGGGGCAGCTGTCAGCCCCCTGCCTTGCTCCACACATAACTCTCTACTGCAGCCAGATACCTGCTCCGAACACCCCCACATAACCCTGATTGCCTAGGACTGTAGGTGAGAGTCTGCATCACACACTCGGTGACTGAAGACCTGGACACTGGGGCCGCACTCCTGCAAGAAAAGTGAACAGACTCCTGGGCTCACACACGTAGTAGCTGCTCTGACCACCTGGAGACAGGATGTGAGAGCTTCAAAGACACCAAGAGCCAAAGTAGCTCACACGCTCAGCCTACTTGGGTGTATCAAAGCAAACAGTCAGGACACAGTAAACAAACATACAATAAATATAGTAACATTGATAGCTCGGAGACAACAGTCAATATCAAATCACATAAAGCAGGTCAAGATCGCTCCAGTAAACGACCAAAATAAAGAACCAGGAAAGCTTCTGGAAGAAAATAAGTCAATGGAATTACTGAGAAAAAATTCAGAAGACTAATATACAGAGCTCTCCAAGTGATTAGGAAGGAGATCGGGCAAAACACAGACCAAGCCAAGGAACACACAAAGCAACAGTATTCAGGAAAACAATACAAGAACAAAATGACAGAATCAACAGGCTGCTGGAAGCCATACAGAGACAGCAACCAGAAATTCAAAAGATTAACAATAAAATTTCAGAATTTGACAACTCAATAGAAGGTCATAGGAGCAGAATTCAGACAATGGAAGTCAGAATTAGTGAGACTGAAGATAAATCCCTTGGCACCAACTTATTTGAGGAAAAATCAGAAAAAAGAATTTAAAAAATGAAGAAACCCTAAGAATTATGTGGGACACTATCAAGAGGAAAAACCTACGAGTGACTGGAGTACCAGAAAGGGGGGTGGGGATAACAAAAAATACAGAGATTTGCTGGCAGAAAGCTTCCCTGATATGAAAAACGAGACAATATCTATCCAAGAACCTCAACGAGCCCCATATAGCATAGTTCCCAAAAGAAAGTCACCAAGACATATCACAATCAAACTTGCCAAAACCAAAGACAAAGATAGACTCCTGAGATAAGCTAGTGATAAATGAAAAGTCACCTACAAGGGAGAACCAATAAGACTAAGCTCGGACTACTCAGCAAAAACCATGCAGGCAACAAGGCAATGGGATGACATACATAAGGCCTTGAAGGACAAAAATTGCCAGCCAAGAATTATGTATCCAGCAAAACTGTCTCTCAAATACGATGGCGAAATTGTCATTTCCAGACAAACAGAAGGGAATTTGTAAAAACCAAATCAAAATCACAAGAAATACTGAAGAGAGTCCTCTGGTTAGAGAACCAACAATATCAGACAACAGTCCAAGACTAGGACACAGGACAGATCAACCAGTTATCAACCCAGATAAGGAATTCACAAAAACAAACCAAAGCTAAAAGACTGAAAATAGGGAACTAGAGACATCAATACGTAAAAAATGATGATGTCAAATCAAAAGGAAGGGGTAAGCAGTGCAGTCATAGAACTTCCATATGAAGAGAAAGGTAAGGCTGTATCAGGAAATCAAAGACTGGTTTAAACTCAGAAAAATGAAAGTAAATTTCAAGGTAACCACAAAGGAAGTTTACAAACCTACCCAGCAAAAGAAAAAAGAAAAACATAAAGACTCAGCAAACTCAAAACCAACAATAATGAAGAAGATAAAAATACATAAAGAACTCAGCACATAAAATTAAATGGAACAAAGAAACTGTCAATACCACAAAAAATAAAATAAAAATGACAGCAGTAAACTCATACCTATCAATAATTACACTGAATGTAAGTGGCCTAAATACACCCATAAAGAGACAGTGAGTGGTAGATGGATTAAAAAAACACGATGATCCATCTACACGCTGTCTACAAGAGACACACCTTAAACACAAAGACATAAACAAACTAAACTCAAAGGATGGGAACAAATATATCAAGCAAACCACCATCAAAAAAGAGCAGCATTGGCAATATTAATCTCCAACAGAATAGATTTTAAAGCAAAATCCACCACAAAGGATAAGGAAGGGCACTATATGATGATTAAAAGGTCAATACAGCAGGAGGACAAAACCATAATATATACATACACACACACACACGCACCCAATAACAAGGCTCCAAAATACAGAAAATAAACTCTAATGGCATTGAAAAGAGAAACAGACAGCACCACAATAATAGTAGGAGACTTCAACACACCACTTTTAGTGATGGACAGAACATCTAGAAAAAAACTCAATAAAGATACCACAATCAATCAACTTGATCTCACAGACATAGACAGAACACTGCACCCAAACAACAGCCAAGTATACATTCCTTTCCAATGCACATGGAACAGTCTCCAGAATAGACCACGTTTTAGACCACAAAGCAAGCCTTAACAGAATCCAAAACACGGAAATAATACAAAGTGTATTTTCTGATCATAACGTTGTAACAGTAGAAATCAGTAACAGAAAAAACAAGGGAAAAAAATCAAATACATAGAAACTGAACAACACGTTGCTTAAAAACTACTGGGTTACAGAAGAAATCAAGGATGGACTAAAAAAATTCACAGAATCAAATAAGAATGAAAACACATCCTACCAGAACCTTTGGGACACAGCAAAAGCAGTGCTTCGAGGTCCACTTATAGCAATAAATGCACACATCAAAAAGAAGAAAATGCCAAAATCAAAACATTAACCCTACAACTCGAACAAATAGAAAGAGAGCAGCAAAAGAAACAGTCAGGCACCAGAAGAAAGGAAATAATAAAGATTAAAGCAGAAATACATGAAATAGAGAATAGAAGAACAACTGAAAGAGAAAACAGAAAAACAAAAGCTGGTTCTCTGAAAATATCAACAAAATTGACAAACCACTGGCCAAATCGACAAAAGAAAAACAGGAGAGGAAGCAAACAACCCAAATGAGAAACAAGAAGGGTGATATCACAGCAGACCCAACTGAAATAAAAAGGATCATATCAGATTACTATGAAAAATCGTACTTCAAAACATTTGAAAACCTAGAGGAAATGGACGAAATTTCTAGAAACACACTACCTACCTAAACTAACGTGAACAGAGGTAGAACAACCAAATAAACCTCTAACAAAAGAAGAGATTGAAAAGGTAATTAAAAAACTCCCAACAACAAAAAAAAAAAGCCCTGGCCCTGACGGCTTCAGAGAACCAAACTTTCAGAGAAGAGTTAACACCAATACTACTAAAAGTATTTCAGAGCATAGAAAAGAACGGAATACTCCCAAACCCATTCTATGAAGCCAGCATAATCCTGATACCAAAACCAGGTAAAGACACCACAAAAAAAGAAAATTACAGACCAATATCCCTTGTGAACATAGATGCAAAACTCCTCAACAAAATTCTAGCCAATAAAATTCAACAACATATCAAAAAAATAATTCACCACAGCCAAGTGGGATTTATACCAGATATGCAGGGATAGTTCAGCATTAGAAAAACAATGTAATCCATCACATAAACAAAAGAGCCACATGATCTTATCAATTGATAGCAGAAAAGGCATCTGACAAAGTCCAACACCCATTCATGACAAAAAGTCTCAGCAAAATAGCAGTGGAAGGGAAATTCCTCAACATAATAAAGAGCATTTATACAAAGCCAACAGCCAACATCATCCTGAATGGAGAGACTTTGAAAGCATTCCCCTTGAGAACGGGAACCAGACAAGGATGCCCTTTACCACCACTCTTATTCAACACTGTGCTGGAGGTCCTAGCCACAGCAATTAGGCTAGAGAAAGAAATAAAGGGCATCCAAATTGGTAAGGAAAAACTAAAAGTATCCCTATTCGCAAATGATGTGATCTTATACATAGAAAACCCCAAAGAATCCAGAAGAAAACTACTGGAACTAACAGAAGATTTCAGCAAAGTATCAGTATACAAGATAAACATACAAAAATCATTTGGATTCCTCTATACCAACAAAAAGAACTTTTGAAAATGAAATCACCAAATCAATACCACTTACGATAGTTCCCAAGAAGATAAAGTACTTACGAATAAATCTAGCCAGGGATGTAAAAGACCTATACAAAGAAAACTACAAAACACTACTGCAAGAAACCCAAAGACCTGCCTACATGGAAACTATACCATGCTCATGAATAGGAAGACTCAACAATGAAAACGTCAATTCTACCCAAGGCAATCTATAGAGACAATGCAATACTGATCCAAATTCCACCTGCATTTTTTAACAAGATGGAGAACAAATCACCAACTTTATATGGAAAGGGAAGAGGCCCCGGATAAGTAAAGCACTGCTGAAGAACAACAAAGTGGGAAGTCTCACACTACCCGATTTTATACCACTACAGTAGTCAAAACAGCCCGGTGCTGGTACAACAGACACACAGATCAATGGAATAGAACTGAGAATGCAGACACAAACCCATCCATGTTGTTGTTGTTCGGTGCCGTCAAGTCACTTCTGACTCATAGCAACCCTGTGTCCAACAGAACAAAACACTGCCCAGCGTTGTGCCATCCTCAATTCACCTATGAGCACCTGGTATTTGGCAAAGGCCCAAAGTCTGTTAAATGGGGAAAAAACAGTCTCTTTAACAAATGGCGCTGGCATAACTGGATATCCATCTGCTTTAAGAAAAAAAAGAAAAAAAGGATCCATACCTCACACCATACACAAAAACTAACTAAAAATGGATCAAAGACTTAAATATAAAATCTAAAACGATAAACATCACAGAAGAAAAAATAGGGATAATTCTAGGGACCCTAATACATGGCATAAACAGTATACCAACCAAAGAGCATACAAACCATAATTAATGATGCACAAACACCAGAAGAGAAACTAGATAACTGGGAGCTCCTAAAAATCAAACACTTATGCTCATCAAAAGAGTCAAAAGACAACCTAGAGACTGGGAAACTTTTTTGGCTTCAACATATCTGGTAAGGATCTAATCTCTAAAATCTACAAAATACTATAACACCTCAACAACAAAAAGACAAATAATCCAATTAAAAAATGGGCAAAGGATATGAATAGACACTTCACCAAAGAAGACATTCAGGCGGCTAACAGACACGTGAGGAAATGACCATGATCATTAGCCATTAGAGAAATGCAAATCAAAACCACAATGGAAAAAAAAAAAATTCTGTACGGGAGACTAACTTGAAATGTAAACTTCATTTAATCACAGCAATTAAAAAAAAAAAATTACGCACAGAAATACCCTATGACCCAGCAATTCCACTTGTAGGTATATACCCTAGGGACTTGAAAGCAGTGATGCAGAGACATGTACATCAATGTTCACTGCAACACTATTCACAACAGCCAAAACGTGTAAACTTAAATATCCATCAATAGATGAATGGATATATACAATGAAATATTACTCAGCCATAAAGAAGACTGAAGTCTTAATACACACTGCAACATGGATGAACCCTGAAAACATTACGCTCAGTGAAAAAAGTCAGTCACAAAAGGACAAATATTGTATGAGACCACTAATGTAAGAACTTAAGGTTTAAACACAGAAAAAAGCATTCTTTGATGGTTACGAGGGTGGGGAGGGAGGAGGAGGGGAAATCACTAGCTAGATAGTAGACAAGGATCAACTTCGGTGAAGGGAAGGACAACACACAATACGGGCAAAGTCAGCACAACTGGATCAAAGCAAAAGCAAAGCAGTTCCCTAGACACATCTAGACACTTTGAGGGACACAGCAGCTGGGCTGGAGCCTGGAGACCAGTTTCAGGGGACATCTAGTCAACTGGCATAACACAGTTTATAAGGAAAATGTTCTACATCCCACTTCGGTGAGAAACGTCTGGGGTCTTAAAATCTTAGGAGCGGCCATCTAAGAAACGTCTAGTGGTCCCATCCCACTCGGAGCAGAGGAGAATGAAGAAAACCAAAGACACAACAAAAATACTAGCCCAAAAGACTAAAAGAAGAAATGAACCAAAGACTCCACCGGCCTGAGACCAGAAGAACTAGATGATGCCCAGCTACCACCAATGACCACCCTGACAGGGAAGACAAGAGAGTCCCGGACAGAGCAGGAAAAAAATGTAACAGAACTCAAATTCACAGACTGGAGAAAGCCCCGAAATTATGGCCATTGGACTCTGGTTAATCCAGAACTGAAACCCTTCCCAAAGCCTGCTCTTCAGACACAGATCTCTGAAACAAAAAAATAGTACACATGAACGACATGCTTCTTAGTTAAATCAGACATGAGACCAAACGGGCACTTTCTGTCCAAAAGCAGGAGGCAGGAAGTGACAAGAACTGGATGAACGGACACAGGGAACTTGGGGGGAAAGGGTGAGTATGCTCTCACATCGTGGGGACTGCAACCAATGTCACACAACAGTATGTGTACAAATTTTTGAATGAGAAATTAACTTGAGCCAAAAACTTTCACCTAAAGCACAATAAAAATTTGGAAAAAAGTATGGCCAAAGGAAAAACTAAGACAAAGACAAGGATGACGTGTTAGAAGCAACATAAGCTACAAGACAGCAGGACATCTTTAGAGTATCGTTAAGAAAACGTAACCTAAAGCACAAGAGCATTGTAAAGCCCCTCCCTCCACACTCTGCCCTCAAACACCCTGGCTCCCACCACCTCAGGAACTCAGCACCACCAACTCCCCTGGGGCTAAACCCCCAAAGCTGCGAGCCCCTTGACCCTACACACCTGGTACAGGCCCTGGTCCACCCCTCCCTGACCAGGCCAGAGTCATCTCCCACGGGGGCCCGCCCCAGCCTCCACCCCTTGCCTCTGCTGTCCCTCCTGACCCCTAGTTACTGAGCTGCCCGCGACCCAACCAGCCTGACCGCCCTCCTCCCTCTGTCCTTGACCACTCCAGCTGCCTGGCCTGATGTCTCTGACACCCTGGGCCCTCCCCTCCTGTCTCTGTGTTCACTTCTGCCTGGACTCACCATCCCCCCCCAACCCCACGCAGGCTCACGTCCCTTCATGTCTCTGTGTCCTGAGCAACAGCCACCTACCCAGAGCGCCCTTGCCTGCAACTCTGGGGCTCTGGGAAGGGCGCTGCCCTGGGCACAGCACTGGGGCCCCAGTGAACAGCAAGCCTGTGGTCCAGCACCCACCGAAGCCCCAACTCGCCCTGCCCCAGCCCGTCCGCAGAAGGCACCGCTGGGCTCCAAATCAAGTTTAATAAATAAAACAGCAGGGGTTCAAGGCAGTTGTCTCACTTCACAGTGTGGTCCTTGGTGGGGGGGGGTCGAGTCCGACTCTGGAGGGAGGGGCTCGAACAGAAACCCCTGACGACCCTTGAGTCTGGGCGCCCGCCCCAGAACACCCCACTCCAACATGTGAACAAAAACATAAATAAAATCAGGCAATGGGAAGTGGGGGACAAAGACCCCAGCCATCTGGGGGGAGACGTCCAACAGACAAGACACCAGGGGGGGTGGGGGGGTGCCAGCCCCTCCTGGTGGTGCCGGGGATGGGGGAGGAAAGGGGTCTAAGTGTCCATCTCCTGACACCCACGTGAGTTTGCTGAGGGCCCTGGCCGACCGAGAGTCGCAGGGGGCTGAGAAGAGGCAGTGGGGACGTAAAGTGCAGCGTTTCCTGAAGTGGAGAGCGGGGGGGGGGGGGGGTGCGGGGTGGGACAGCGAGGTATATGGCTCCATGCCCCACGGTTTGGCACTGAGTAGCAGCTGCCCACCCGGCCCCGTGGCGGTGTGGGAGACAGAGTCGGTCAAGGGCGCCCACGGGGTTGCTGGTGGCAGTGGCTGTCTGCCGGGGCAGGACCGTCCTCTGCTGGCGAAGGCCTCGGCGGAGAGTGAGAAGTGTGCCAGGTGTGGGGGCACCACCAGGCAGCCAGGATCCAGGCTATGTGGGCCACAGCCTTGTCCCCTCAAGTCATCCCCAATGTGCCCTGAAGCAAAGGAGGCGTCACCAGTGGCCTGCGGGAAGGGGTCGGGAAGACGGACAGAGGCGTGCCGGGGTGGCGTCCCAAGTCCAGTCCAGGGAAGGTTGGTGGTGGCTGCAGGGGCCGCGAACCGCCTGGCGTCGGGAATCAACAGGTCATCACATTACAGCTGCAGAGGCAAGATCGAAAGAGTGAGGGCACCCGCCTGGAGACACAGCTGCTCCGGGGTGCTGGGCAGGGGGAGCCTGGGACCGGCCCTGCTCATACCTTTTTGGGTTTTGAACAAAACAGGCACATTCGTTAAAAAGCTAAACCCACGGAATGGAAAGTAGAGAGTGAAGGCAGAGACACAGCCGCGTCAGCCCACTTGAAGGGCTGGCAGTCCTGGGTACAGCCACGCCCCTCCTTGCCTCTCCACAGCCCACCCTGGAAGCTGGGGGGCACACCGACAGGGCGGGGGCACGGAAGAGAGGCGCAGGGTGCAGCACTCACTGTGACAGGGGCTCCGAGTGCAGCCCGGGCGCTGGGCACGCTGGACGAGCAGCCAGGAAAGGGTTCACATCCCCAATGCCAATGAGTCCGAACTCGGCAACCGACAAGGCCACCTGTGCGGGGGCCACAGGCTCCGTGTGGTCTTTGTCCAGACCCACGTGGCTGGAGATAATGGGCAGCTCCTCAGGAAGGGCCCCGGGCAGGGCCAAGTCCACTGCCAGTCGTGGGCGGGCACCAGGCTCCAGGACACCTGGGGCCGGGGGGTAGAAGGCCTGGTCGCCCAGGGTTGGGGGCCGCTGGGGCAGTGGCCCGGCCGGGGGCTCATCCAGTGTCTGGAAAGGGCAGGGCCGCGGCTCCGTGATCTGGAGCCCGCCTCCTCCGGGTTCATCAAGGCTGCTGAGACAGCGGGTGGTGGCATCTACGCTCAACGGTTCTGCAGGAGAAAAGGCAGCTGAAAGCAAGGCCACAGGCCTGCGGCAGTGGACACAACCAGGTTAGGGGGCACAACCAGTGAGGGGGCAACATCCTCACCTGTGCACAGTCCCCCTAGAGCGTCCTGCTCAGAGCCCAAGCCATTGGTGGTGGAGGGCAGGGGCAGTGAGGGGCGGGGACGGCCTGGGCCGTCAGGGTCACCACCATCCAGGTCCTGGTCCGTGTCCCTGTCAGGGGGGGACACCATGACAGACCGCTGTACAAGGACCATATAGGGGGCCGTGCGGGGGCCATGCAAGGGCATGGGCAGGGAAGGGTCTATGAAGGGGCGTGGTGCGGGGCAGGGGCAGAGGAGGGGGACTGGGCGGGAGCCCTGTAGAGGCGCAATGTGGGGGAGCTGGGCGGGGCCAATGCAAGGGTACAGGGCGGGGCCAAGTAAGGACTGTCCAGGGAGGAGCGCGGGGCGGGGGCGCGGGGTAGGGGCGAGTAAGCACAGTGCAGAAAGGGGCATGGTGCGGCACAGGGACAGGCAGGGGGCTGGGCGGCGCTGCACGCACATGGTTCCGGAAGAGACGTACTTCCTCCGGCCCAGGCGCGTCTGCTGGGTGAAGTAGTCGAAGCGCTCCGACTTCTTCCACAGGTAGTAGTACTCCACGCACTCGCCCACCGACCGCGTGCGCACCTGTAGCGTGCGAGCAGGCGTCATTTGGGCCCAGCCCCCCCACCTCGGGCCCCCTCCTCACTGTCCTTACTCCCTGCCCTGCGCCCCCTCACTTGTTCCCACCTTGTTGGCCTGGATCAGGTGGAAGTTCTTCCCGTGCACACGGAAGCCGTGCTCAAAGTTCCTGCACTCCTCCTCGCTCCAGGCGCACAGCCCGTCTGCAGCGGGGTGGTCAGCAGGGGGGAAGGCAAGGGGGATGATCAGAGTGGGGGACAGCGTGGGGGCCCATGTGTGAAAATCCAGAGAGAAGATGGCGTGGGGAGCTGGCACTGGTGGAGACAGAGTAGGGGGAGCTGGGTGCGGGGGGAACCAGCATGGGGGGGCCCAGTGTGGGGAGAGTGGGGTGGGGCGTAGTGTGAAGGGAATGGGCACTAGAAGCCCATGGGGGGAAACCAGTGGGGGAACCCTGCGTGGGAGGACCCGTGTGGGGAGGCTTGTAGGGAGGTAACTGGCACGGAGGACAGCATGGGGAAGCCAGGTGGGGGAAGATGGGGTGAGGGGCGGGGCCTACCTCGGATCACCTTCACATTGAAGCACAGCCTCCGCAGGGCCTCCTCGGCATTGAAGCTGCACCGCACCAGCTCGTACAGCGCCTGGGGGTCAGCGGAATCGTCACTGCTCAGTAGCGCTCACCAGCCCCCACCCCGGCAAGGACATTGGGGGTTCACACACCACCCTGGGCAGTGATCCACGGGAGTGGGGACACTGGGGGCTCACATGCCGTCCTGGTCAGTGACTGCAGGGTTGGGGACACTGGGGGCTCACAAAGCCATCCTGGTCAGTGACCGTGGGGATGGGGACACTGGGGGTTCACAAAGCCGTCCTGGGCAGTGACCGCAGCAGGGTGGCGTCACACGGGCCACAATGGCTGGAGCTTGTAGCAGATACCCCATCAGGCCCAGTATGGCTACTCCAGTCCCCATGCCCCCCATCTCTGCCACCCCACCAGCCCCCACCTGCTCGCTGTCCTTCACTGCCTCCCCGTCCGGGAGCTGGGGTCCGGCTGCCTCGTCCCACCTCCGCTTCACAGCGCGGTACAGGAACTCCTCCACCTCCCTCTCGGGCAGGACATGGGGGTCCCAGAGCAGCTGGTCCTCGTTCTCATAAACTGCAGGGGGCAGAGGTGCAGGGGAAGGTCACGCCATGAACTCGCGCCTAGGCCATGCACACACAATTTCAAATCCCCTGCCCGACTTTACACACACGCCCAACACCCCCCTCCTGGGGTCAGCTCAGTGAGATGAGGGTGCCCAGGCTGGGCTGGCACTGAGCCAATGCAGTCGAAGACATCAAGCTCAGGTCGGGGTATAGTGGGAGGGGCCCAGACACTGGGCACAGCTGGTCCCAGGGCCCACATGCCCACTGTGGGGACCACGGGCAGGCAGTCTGTGTCAGGGTGGCATGTCTATAGCCCAGCCGTTCTGACCATGTGTCATAAATACCACCACAACAGTCTGTCACCTCAGGCGCAACGGGGGCACTGAGGAAGCTCAGGAAAAGAGGTGGAGTTTGGATGCATTCGGCTCTCAGTGCAGACAAGGGTGTCTGGGCAGCTGGCCTCCCAGACTCCAGCTTCGGCCCGCTGAGCAACCCAAAAACCCATCCATTCCGGGGCAAGCAGGGCAGGACCCTGACCTGGGCTGGGAACTGCCGATCCCCTAGGATTTGGGAACAGGGTTTAGATGGACACCCAGCAAGTTCACTGCCCGCTGCCAGGGAAGGGAGCTTCTCCTCCTCCTCCTCCTCCCCAACCCGAGACATGGCTGGCACTCAGCCCACGCGGGCAGCACCTCACCCAGTGCCGACTGCTGTGGGAGACACAGGCAGACCCACCATCCCACCCCCACAGCCAACGCCAGGTCAAAGCCCAACCAGGTACTCAGCCTTGAGAGGAGAGAAACAACATCAACTGGGGCCTGGGTGTCCTGGAGACAGACCCAGCACTGGGCGGCAGGAAGATGGGAGAGACAGGATGTCAGCAACAGGAGCAGACCCACAAACAGCCAAACATTAGCGTTAGCAGACAAAGACCTGAAAGTAACTGTGATTGAGCTGTTAATGAGCTGAGAGGAAGATAGCCAAAATGGATGAAAAGCGGGAGAATTTCAACAGGGAACTAAAACCTACACCAAAAATGAAACAGGCGTTCTAGAGCTGGAAAATACAGCATCTGACTTTGTGACCCACTGGTTAAGTTTAACAGCGGAGCAGACAGGAGAAGACAAGGGTCACGGATAGAATTGTGTCCCCACAAAATATCTGTCAACTTGGCTAAGTCATGATTCCCAGTATTGCATGACTGTGTACCACGTTGTCATCTGATGTGATTTCCCTACGTGTTGTAAACTCTATCACGATGTTGCAACAAAACGGATTAGCGGCAGTTACGTTGACGACGTCTATAAGATTAGATAGTGTCTTAAACCAGTCTCTTTTGAGATATGAAAGAGAGAAGCGAGCAGAGACATAAGGGGACCTCATACCACCAAGAAAGCAGCACTGGGAGCAAAGTGTTTCCTTTGGCCCTGAGGTTCCTGCCCTGAGATGCTCCCAGACCAAGGGAAGACTGACGACAAGGACCTTCCTCCAGAGCCGACACAGAGAGCCTTCCCCTGGAGCTGACGCCCTGAATTTGGACTTGTAGCCTCCTCCTGTGACAGAATAAATTTCATCCACTTGTGGTATTTCTGTCACAGCAGCACTAGCTGACTAAGGTAAAATTAGTGAAATGGAGAAGTGTTCAGTGGAACAATCCCAACTGAGGCCCAAAGAGAGAGAAAAATGGAAAGAACGTAGTTTAGGAGACGCACACAACGGTCACACAACCTGGCGTGAGTGTAACAGAGTCCCAGAAGCACAACGTGAGGCAGAAACAACGTGATGGCTGAGAGTTCTCCGTTAACTGATGAAGGACATTCCCAGAGAACCAAGGAGCCCAGCAGAAGCACAAGAGAACCATACCTAGGCACATCACAGCCAAACTGCTGAAGACTGAAGGAAAAAACACCCCACAAGCATCTTCTTTCTGAGAAAAAGGGACAATGTCTCCGAAAGCAAAGCTGATCGGACGCCTGACTCTCTTACCCAGACAACAAATGCCAGAGACAATGGAATGAAACCATTAAAACAGAAGCTAGAAACCGACACCCGTGAGAGCGAGATCAGGGCTTTTTCAGACAAAAACTGAAGAATTCATCGCCAGCACGCTGGCCTGAGAAACATGGAAACGGGCTGTCTGGTGGAATGAGGTGTCCGGGCGCAGGCCCACTTACTCTTCTCACTGGGTCTGCTGACGTGCAGGCTGCTGAGGTCAGCTTGGAACTGAGGCCCCACCATGATCTCCTGTGAAGGCAAAGGCAAGGGTCAGGAGGGGAGGCCGGGCCACCTTGGTGCCGGGTGGCCAGTCGTGACAAGCCAGACAGTGCTAGCCCAAGGATGCCCGGCCCAGGAGCACGCAGGACAGCATCTCAAGCATCCGCAGGCCAAGTGGCAGGCCTTCTGGATTCCTGTTTCCAGGGAGGAAACAGGTCAGCAGTGGGGCTCAGGGTCCAGGCCCAGGCAGCTCCCAGCTGATCTCTCAGGACTGGGCAAGGCACAGTGTCAGTGTGGTTACAGGCTCGGGCAACTCCCACCCACGGCCACACACCTCCTTACATTTGTTGCCAGGAAGAACCGCCCCGCCCCCCACCCACGGCCACGCACCTTCTTACATTTGTTGCCAGAAAGAGCCGCCCCTGCCCCCCACCCACGGCCAGGCATGTTCCTACACTTGTTGGCAGGGAGAGCCGCCCCCACCCCGCACCCATGGCCACGTACCTTCTTACACTTGTTGGCAGGAAGAGCATCCTCCTCGGTGTCGGACGAAGCAGAGGAGCCAGGCTCTTTGTCTCCCCTGGCCAGGAAGCGGGCTGTGGGGAAAGGGGGGGTCAGGAAGGTGTGGCCCTGGGCAAGGCCAGACCCAGGCTCCCCCTCTTCTCTCACCATTAGCCGATCCCAGGGCCTTCACTGCATGTACCCCCACATTAGCGGACCCCAGGGCCTTTACCACATGTACCCCCACATTAGCGGACCCCAGGGCCTCCACCACGTGCACCCCCACATTAGCGGACCCCAGGGCCTTCACCACGTGTACCCCCACATCCTTTTTCAGGGTAACAACAACCCCTCCAAACCGCTTTGGGGATTCATGTCCCAATCTACTCAAGCCCCCGACTCCCACCCACAGCCTGGCCAGACAGCTGGACGGTGAGATGCCACCCCTGCTCAGCCCCTGTGGCAGAAGGGCCCTCCCCTCCTGTGTGGGTGCTAAACCACCAGCTCTGAGCGCCCCCCACGACTCGGGTTGGTACAGTGCAGGCAGGACGGGAGGGTGGGCTCTGGGGATGCTCCCTGGAACCCCTGCAACCTCAGCAGCAGAAGCCAGTCCATCCCCTCCGAGAGGCTCGGCTCACAACCAAGGCCAATTGGGGAGCACCACCCCCAGGACACATGCCCTGCCCCTGCCAGCCTGAAGTCCCCCCACGAGGGGGAGGGGGATACCTACGTCCGCTCTGGTTGGGGAACAGGGCTGAGGCCGCGTGTGAGGTCACGGACAGGGTGAGATCATCAGCAGACGGCTGCGTCTCTTCTTCTCCCGAAAGTAAATCCTTTGCTATTTGTTCCTTTTAACGACAAAAAAGTAAAGAACGTCTCTGGGTTTGTTTTAAACACCTCAAGATAACACCAGTAACAGTAACAACATGCCAGCCACCACCATGCCGAGACGTACGTGGGGGTCTGACGGGGGGCCCTGCACGCCCTTCCTAACTCTCCCTCTCAGAGCTGGGAGGGGCCGGGGTAGAGAGGGAGGGAGACAGCGAGCAGCACAGGGCCTTGGGTCTCACAGACGCCCCCTCAACTAGCAGGGGTGACCTCCCACCGTGACAGAATTTCCCAGCAGCCCAGGCCCCCTGCTGGCTCTGCCCTTCCTCACCTCGTCCAGGGTCACGTCCAGGAGGGGGGGTGCGGCATCAGCACTGTTGCTCTCCTGCTCCAAGACGGGGTCTGAGGCCTCGTAGCCGTAGAGTGCCAGCAGCTCGTCAAGGGGCATGTCGCTGCTCTGGGGGGCAGGGCTCCGTCAGGGGCTGCTCAGGGCTCTCTGCCCGGGACCACAGTCGTACTCCATGGCAATCCCATGTGGCAGCCTCGCCTCTAACTACCCCCGGCCCAAGGACTTCGTTACAAGCCCCAGAAAAGGTGCAGAGGGGACACCTGACCGAGACCAGCTGTTTGTCCAGCCCCCCGTCACTGACAGGAGGCTGCGCTGGCCTCCGCCCATGCCGTCCGCCTTGAAATGCTGGCTCACTCAGGCCTAACCCCAGGAATACAAGGATGGCTCGAGACCCAGAACTCCACTGTACAACCCACCACGTAGGAAATCAGAGGGGAAAAACATGAGGTCATCTTGATAAATGTGAACGAGGCATCTGGTAAAATCCAGATGAATCCTAGTTAAATCCTGAAATCCTAGTTAAAAAAGGAAAACGAAGCAAAGAGACCAACGCCTTGTCAACATAACAAGGAAGCTGTCCCACAAAGACTGGTCAGTATTGAGACACTGGAGCAGTCCCCACCCCAACCAGGAACAAAAAGAGCCTCAACAACACCCTCGCTACCCTAACACAACGCTGAAGCTTCCAGCCAATGCAATGTGACAAGAAATAGAAATAAGACGTTTAATCGCTAGAAAGTAATAGACAAAACACCATTACCTTCCTCTGCAACGCCACTTCTCCACCCGCATGTAACCCTACACTCCTTCAAGGCCAGAGCCCTCCAGCCATCCCGTCCCTGGGGGCCGCTGTTGACCACTCACCTCCTGGACACTCCCTGCTATTCTCAGGGCATCAGCACTGTCTGCTCTCCACCCCGCCTGCTCCCAGCCTGTGCTTAGGGTGGTACCCCTTACCCCTGACTTAAATCAAGCTGCCCCTTTATTCTCTCGTAGAAAGCATCCCATACAACTACCCCAGATCCTGACTATGCACCTCTTGGAGGGGGGAAGTGTCTAACACGATTCCCAAAGCATGGCCCAAGGATGGTGGTCCCCTGACGCCTTTCCAGGTGCCCCTGACACAAAGCTGAGATCCAAGTAACACTCAGATGTCACACCACCCCGCACTCTGCTGACACAGCCTGGCCTGCAGCAACGCCATGAGATGCCAGCCCCCAGTGCCAATGGGGGCGCGCACCAGACCACCTTCACTCAGTTAAACACCAGCTTCACTTAAAAAATCAATGATAAAGTTACTAGTTTTATAGATGCCTTTTTCATCTCCCATGTGACGACAGGGAGGCACACACACAGTGTCTGCTGTACACGACAAGCAAGGTGGTTATGGTGGAAAGAGTTCACACGCTGGAGTGCTAAACCAACGGCTGGAGGCTCCTAGCAATACGGCTTCAGGTTCCACTCTGCAACCACCATTACAAAACCACCACCTGCTGAAATCTGGTGTAGTGGCAGCAATGATGTGTGCGAAGACCTGGAGTTGGAAAAGCTAAAGGGAAGAAGATGCTCAGCATTTTTCAAGCTGAAAGAACTGAAAAAAAAAAAAAAAAAAAATCGCAAGCCTCAAGTTGCAATACTGAAAGAGTCCACGGGCAAAACATTGAACACCGCAGGAAACATTAAAAAGAAGATGGCAGGAATACACAGTCACTGTACCAACAAGAACGGGTTGACATTCAACCATTTCAGGAGGTAGCATACGATCAAGTACCGACAGTCCTGAAGGAAGAGATCCAAGTAGCACTGACGGCACTGGCGAAAAACAAGGCTCCAAGCATTGACAGAATGCCAGTTGAGATGTTTCAACAAACGGACGCAGTGCTGGAAGTGCTCACTTGTCTACATCAAGAAATCTGGAAGACAGTTACCCGGCCAGCTGACTGGAAGAGATTCGTAATTGTGCCCAAAAGAATGCAAAAATTACCACACGGTATCTTTAATATCACACACAAGTAAAATTTTGCTAAAGATAATTCAAAAGTGGTTGCAGGATTACACTGACAGGGAACTGTCAAAAATTCAAGCTGGACTCAGAAGACGACATGGAATGAGGGCCATCGCTGCAGATGTCAGGTGGATCCTGGCTGAAAGCAGAGAATACCAGATTTTACCTGTGTTTTATTGACGATGCAGAAGTATTCACTGTGTGGATCATAACAAACTATGGATAACATTGCGAAGAATGAGAATTCCAGAACAATTAATTGTACTCACGCAGAACCTGTACACGGACCAAGGGGTAGTCATTTGAACAGAACAAGGGAATACTGCATGGATTAAAATCAGGAAAAGTGTGCATCAGGGTTGTATCCTTTCACCATACTTATTCAATCCATATGCTGAGCAACTAATCCAAGAAGCTGGACTATATGAAGAAAAATGGGGCACCAGGATTGGAGACTCACTAATAATCTGTGTTATGCAGGTGACACAACCTTGCTTGCTGAAAGTGAAGAGGACTTGAAGAACTTACTGATGAAGATCCAAGACCACAGCCTTCAGTATGGATTACACCTCAACATAAAGAAAACAGAAATCCTCACAACTGGACCAATAAACAACATCATGATAAATGGAGAAAAGATTGAAGTGGTCAAGGATTTCATTTTACTTGGATCCACAATCAAGGCCCACGGAAGCAGCAGTCAAGAAATCAGACAACATATAGCATTGTACAAATCTGCGGCAAAAGACCTCTTTAAAGTGTTACAACACAAAGATGTCACCTTGAAGACTAAGGTGTGCCTGATCCAAGCCACGGTGTTTTCAATTGCCTTATATGCATGCGAAAGCTGGACAATGAATGAGGAAGACCGAAGAAGAACTGACACCTTTTAATTATGGTGTTGGTGAAGAATATTGAATACACCATGGACTGCCAAAAGAACGAACAATCTGTCTTGGAAGAAGTGCAGCCAGAATGCTCCTTAGAAGCAAGGATGGTGAGACTATGTCTCACATACTTTGGACATGTTATCAGGAGGGACCAGTCCCTGGAGAAGGACATCATGCTTGGTAAAGTAGAGGGTCAGCGAACAAGAGGAAGACCCTCAACGAGATGGACTGACACAGTGGCTGCAACAATGGGTTCAAGCATAACAACGATTGTGAGGATGGCACAGCACTGAGCAGTGTTTCGTTCTGCTGTACACAGGGTGACTGTGAGTCAGAACCAACTGGACGGCACCTAACAACAACATGATAGAATATTCACAGTTGTCTGAGAAGGCCACTAAACACTCCCTCCTTTTGCTATGAAAGGCTGGATTTATACTTCCGTTGAAATAACAGATTGATCTCTGGTTTAATAAACAGCTGGATCCTCGTATCTGCTTCTGCCTTCAAAAGTGTCTCAGCAGCATAAAGCAGTACTGCTCTTCTCCCTAAATATCTTGCATTTTGTAAAATTCAGTTCGTTTTTATAAAACCGTTATTACTATTAACATGTGATAGGACTACTATAGTTTTACTTAAGTGAATTAGTAAACAAGTATTTTTAAAATGTCTCAGACCTAATTTTTAAAGTTGTAACCGTCGACAGATACAATCCACAGTAAACTACCTCTCTCTGAGATGCCTGATCATTTCTAAGAGCAGAAAGGACAAGACCAAACATCTGAGAACAGCTAGTTGCTGCCTAGGCCCCCCAATGTCAAGAGCCCCACGAAGGCGAGGAGACCAGGCCTGGCCTGTCCCCACCAAGTCCAGCCCATGCCCACTGTTGCCCCGGCTGAGTCCTGTCCTCACCAAGTCCCCGCTCCCAGACAGGTGTACTTCTTGGCACTACAGAATCTGAAGGACTAGGGTACTTATTGTTAGGTCCCGCCCCTCACGCCTGGGGGTCCCCATGAGTACCTGGGAGATGAAGTCCTTCTCCAGCTCCTCCTCGGGCTTCTCAGGGCCCCCAGCGGCTGCCTCGTGCCCCTCCCGGACACCGTAGTTTTGCGACAGGATCTCCGCGAGGCTGAACTGGTGGTCAGCAGAGCCCATGGACACAGCTGCGAAGAAACCCGCCATGAGCCCCTCACCTACCTATGCCCTCCAGAGGCAGGGGGCCTCTGGGGGGCGGTTGTGGGCCAGGTGGAAAGGGGTGTCTGTGTCTCAGTTCCAATCCCCGGTGAGCACAAGCCTCAGGAAAGGTACAAGGCACGCACCACCCACTCCCCTCCCCCCCATTCTACATCAGTGAGCCCCCCCATCCTGCTCCAGCAACTGGGCATGTGCTAAGCCGGCAGGATTCCCAGGAAAGAAGTACCCTGGTACTCTGCTAGGGGTCTGGGGCTCCCAGGGAGACAGTTCTGACAGCTCGGCCCACAAACCCCCGCCTGGTAAGTTGTGCACCTCCCCGGCTCAGCCAGCCCCAGTTGGGAGTCTATTTCAACAACTGAAAAGGCCCCAGTAGCCTGGGGGGCAGGAGCAGGGGGCACAAGGTACCTGCTGCTGTCTGCAAGCCAGGCTCCACTGGGCACAGGCCATGGGAAGGGTAGGCGGCCACACGAGGACCCTGCCTCCCCGCCGAGGAGGCCTGTGGAGGATAGGATGGCAGTCAGGCCCACACTGTTCAGTGCAGCTCCTGGGACCTCGGGAAGGGGCCCCAGCTGGATGGCGGGTGACAGGAGGAGGACTGTGATGAGCCAGGCGTGGACATGCTCTCGAGAGTGCAGGAGACGCTGTTAACACGCTCCCTGGCTGCACACAACCTGCGATAGGCCCCCAACTCTGACCTCATGGCCCCCATCTGCAGGGGAACAAGGCCCCTTGACTCCTTCTCTGGGACACAGCTGCCATGCTGGGAGGAAGCCCAGGCCACACAGAGAGGTCACATGTAGGTGTCCCAGCTGTGGTCCCAAGCAACCGCCAGAGTCAACAGCCAGCACGTGGGGAACACCTGAGTGAGGAATCTTAGCAGCAACTCCAGCCCAGCCACCAGGTGATAGCATCGTGTGAGGGGCCCTGAGTGAGAACCGCCTGGCTGAGCCCCGTCCACCCTCACAACCACAGAACACAATGACCACGGGTGTTTCGAGTGAGAACCGCCTTGCTGAGCCTTGTCCACCCTCACAACCACAGAACACAATGACCGCGGGTGTTTCGAGTGAGAACCTCCCGGCCGAGCCCCGTCCACCCTCACGACCACAGAACACAATGACCGCGGGTGTTTCGAGTGAGAACCGCCCGGCCGAGCCCCGTCCACCCTCACGACCACAGAACACAATGACCGCGGGTGTTTCGAGTGAGAACCGCCCGGCCGAGCCCCGTCCACCCTCACGACCACAGAACACAATGACCGCGGGTGTTTCGAGTGAGAACCGCCCGGCCGAGCCCCGTCCACCCTCACCACCACAGAACACAATGACCGCGGGTGTTTCGAGTGAGAACCACCCGGCCGAGCCCCGTCCACCCTCACCACCACAGAACACAATGACCGCGGGTGTTTCGAGTGAGAACCACCCAGCCGAGCCCTGTCCACCCTCACGACCACAGAACACAATGACCGCGGGTGTTTCGAGTGAGAACCACCCGGCCGAGCCCCGTCCACCCTCACGACCACAGAACACAATGACCATGGGTGTTTCAAGGGAGAACCGCCCGGCCATGCCCCGTCCACCCTCACGACCACAGAACACAATGACCGCGGGTGTTTTGAGTGAGAACCGCCCGGCCGAGCCCCGTCCACCCTCACGACCACAGAACACAATGACCGCGGGTGTTTCGAGTGAGAACCGCCTGGCCGAGCCCTGTCCACCCTCACGACCACAGAACACAATGACTGCGGGTGTTTTCAGCCACTCGAGTTTTGAGGGATTCGTTATGCAGCAATAGATGTAACTGGAGCGACCTCCTCCCAAGAGTTATCCTTGAACTTCCTACCACCCACACCCAGCCAGGGTGCTTGGTCCCTCATCAGGCGAGGCAGCAGGTACTGGGTGCCTGGCCGTCACCCTGACAAACAGGTCCCGCCTGTCTCCACCCACATGGGGACACCGGTCTATCCGAGAACACAAACAAGAAACAAGTGTCCACGTACAGTACAGAAGAAATGGGGAGGGAACCTACTCAGCAGGGGGAGGGAGGTGTGAAGGCCTCTATGGTCATCTCTAGGTGGGGCCTGCCCCCCTCCCCCAAGGACCTAAAGGGCCAAGAAAATAAAAAGAAGCCCAGGGGAGCTGCACCATAGGGCTGCGGGTCTTGGTGACTTGTATTTCAACCTCAGAATAATAAAAAGTCATGAAGGTTTTAAGGAGAGAAAGATGGTTTCTAGAAGATTACTCTGGTTTCCGTGAGAACAGAACGAAGCACTCTGGTCTTCTCTTGTACCACCTGTGGTTATTTTCCTGTTGCCAACAATCCAGCAGCCAACACAGGCCTAGGCTTACTATTAGGCTACAAAATGCCATTTTTATTGGTTAAAAACAGTTAAATATCAGCAATTCCACAAGGTTCAACTCACTTGCAGAAGCCACTACACCAGGGCCTTGCCAGAACTTGTGGCTCCGGAAGGTCAACCATTAATGCCCATCTTGAGGTGGGGAAACCAAGGCTCTGAGACGTTCAGTGACCTTCTCGAGGTCACACAGACCAAGAGGCTCCACAGGTCACCAGGAGAGGCTGGCCATGGCTGATGCAGCCCTGGGACTCAGCAGGTGCCATACTCAGGCCCTGTTGGGCCCTTAACTGACCAGCATCTCTGACTAGACCAATGTGCCCTCAGGACCACCCCTATGCTCTGCCCACTAAAGCCTCTTGGAGCCTAGCACCAGCCAGGTACAAGGAGCCTCACAGACTTGAGTCCTCCTTAAGACACCAGCCAGGTCGTTAACAAACACCACCCTACTGTACAACAGGTGCGGGAGCACTGGCACCTGGATGCTGGGGGCAAGTCTGATTAACACCCACCTCCCCACTGCCTGCCCATCAGGCGTGCTGCCCAAAGACCACTTTGCTGCCCAGGAAGACCACCCACACCCAGAGCCCAGCACACACATACACAGACTCAGGGCCAGGAGACTTGGCTTCTGCCTCTGTACCACAGGCCAACCACCACCCCCTTGAGGCCTCAGTTTTCCTAAATCCCCCCCAAAGGAGGAGAAGGAACTCTAAGAACGCTCTGGGCCCAGCCACCCAACACAAGGCAGGAAGTAGCTGGTGAGGTCGTCCTACACCCTCTTGGCACAAACCCTGAGAAGGTAACTGCTCGGAAAGAACAGTCACCCACCTCTACACAGCCTACCCTACGGCCCATATCCAGTGATGGCCTTCCCTGCCCACGAGATGAGGGCTGCTCTATGAGCCTGGTTGGTGCGAGCCCTAACTTCTGCCTCCCCAGAGCCCAGCGTGTTCCATTCTGCCAGAAGAGTTGCATTTATGGGCCCCTTAGGGCTGGCCCTTTACCTCCATGACTTCATCCCATCCTTGCTGGGACCCTATATGCTCAGAGCACTGTATGTCCATGCCACCTTATCCACTATCTTGAAATTCCAAAAGCTCGAAAACCAAAACTTTCTTGTTCCTGGTTTGACCTGATCTAACGCTATTTCTTGTCTGTCTTTATCCCAGATAGTCCTGTACGCTCCTCTCGCCTTCAAGGATCTGATCAAGCATCACAGCCCAAAACCCCGCAGACCAAAGCCTCCACTCAGAAAAACTGTGACTCCCAAAATACACCCTGGCCCCGGGATCGGGCACAGAACCTGGGCTTGTTTCAAGGATGGGAGATCCCGGGCTCGGAGAAGTAACTTCCCGCCCTGGTGACAGCCGGTCTCACTCTGAAATGAGGCCCCTGCCCCGGCTCCGACCCCCCCGGCACACCAGGTGGCGGGTTCGGATCCCGCCAGGGGTCTGAGCGGACAGGTGGCTCCGAGCGGCTCAGCACCGAGCGTACTGGGGTACCGCGTCCCCCTGGAAGCCGAGGGTGTGCAAGGGGCTCCCGGCAACGCGACCACTGCACTCTGGAAAGTTTGCAAACGCCGGGGGTCGGGGGGGCACTGCGCGCCGCTGAGGCGGGGGCGGAGGACGGCGGGAGGCCAGGCCCGGCCCCGCCCGCGGCAGCCCCCTCCCGCAACGCGGGGTCCCGGGGGCGCGCTGAGACTCTCGCCCGGCCCCCCACCCCGTCCACGCCGCCGCGCATGCGTAGTGCTGCCCGCGATGTGGCACGGGAGGGGGGGCCGGGCCGGGGGCGGCCGCCGACGGAGCCCCGTGCCCTCGGCCCCGGGCGCGCGCAGCGCCCCGGGCCCGGCCCCAGAGCGCCGGCGCGAGCGTCTTCGCGCCCGGGACCCCCGAAGCGGACAAGCCCGGGCGCCGGGGGCGGGGGCGCGGGGCGAGGACCGGCTCCCCCGGCCCGCTCACTCACCTCCGCCATGGCCGTGTGTGCGCGGGAGGCGGCGGCCGCGCCGGGATCCCCGGATGCGGGGCCGCGCGCTCATTGGCTGTGGCGCGCGGGGGCGGGGCCGGGGGCCGGCGCGTAGTAGGTGTGCGCGCGGGCCGGGGATCTCGAGCGCCGCCTGCCGGGCCGCGAGGGCGCTCGTGTGCCCGGGTCCCGGTCCCCGGGCCTGGCGTCGGCCCTGGGAGGAGGGGGTGTCGTTAATACACTACGGATCCCCAGTAACCGCACCCGCGTTTAAGCACGTTGTCCCATTTCTTCCCTCCCACCCGTGGGACCTATGGGGAAACTGAGGCCCTGCGTCACGGGCCACCTGGTGCATGAGTGATAGAGGCACAGTTGGAAGTTGAGCGGCGTGGTTCTGGAACTTTCTGCACTTTGGCACCCACTGGGGAGCTTGGAAAGTGCACTGTTAAAACGGGCTTTGAGAAGCATGAGTACCCCATACCGGGTGGTGGGCAGGGGAGGTGGATCCCCACTCATGGTCGTTTGCCTCTGAAGCTGTATTTTTTTTTTTTAACTCGTTGACTTAATATTTATGGAAAGCCAGCATGCATCTGGGTCCCTGGGGGCCCAAATGGTTAAGCGTTTGACGACTAGTGGAAAAGTTGGTGGTTCAGACCCACCCAGAGGCTCCTCGGAAGAAAGACCCGGCAATCGGCTTCATAGGTCACAAACTTGAAAATCTTAGGGAGCAGTTCTACTCTACACACGTGGGGTCGCCAGAAGTCTAAAGGGACTCAACAGAATTGAGAACACCAACAGGCACTTGCCTGAGCCTGTGCTATGCAGCTGGCATGAAATTTAAACAAGAGGGTCCTAGCACCTGTTCTCAGGGACCTTAGAAGGGGGATAGGGAGGCAAGGATTCACTACATTTTAAATTTCAGGCTGATGTGAAGCATGGGGCAGAAAGTGTGAAGTTGTTATGTGCCATCGAGTCAGTTCTGACTCATAGCGACCCTATGTAGAGCAGAACAAAACAATACCTGGTCCTGCGCCATCCTGAAAATCCTTGCTGTTTGAGCCCATTGTTGTAGCTACAGTGCCAGTTTATCTCATTGAGGGTCTTCCTCTTTCTCACCGACCTGGCATTGTGGTGAAGAGCTTGCCTTCTAACCAAAAGGTCAGCAGTTTGAATCCACCAGCCACTCCTTGGAAACCCTATGGAGCAGTTCTGCTCTGTCTTATAGGATCACCATGAGTCAGAATCGACTCAACGGATTTTGAGATTTTTCTACTTTACCAGGCGTGATGTCCTTCTCCAGGAACTGGTCCCTCCTGATAACATGTCCAAAGTACGTGAGATGAAGTCTCTCCATCCTCGTTTCTAAGGAGCATTCTGGTTGTACTTCTTCCAAGACAGATTTGTTCGTTCTTCTGGAAGTCCATGGTGTATTCAATATTCTTCTCCAACACCATAATTCAAAGGTGCCAATGCTTCTTCGGTCTTCTGTATTCATTGTCCAGCTTTTGCATGTATATGAGGTGATTGAAAACACCATGGCTTGGGTCAGGCACACTTTAGTCTTCAAGGTGACATCTTTGCTTTTTAACACTTTAAGAGAGGTCTTTTGCAGCAGATTTGCCAGCTGCTATACATTGTTGATTTCTTGACTGCTTCTTCTGTGGATGTTGATTGTGGATCCAAGGAAAATGAAATCCTTGACGACTTCAATCTTTTCTCCGTTCATCATGATGTTGCTTATTGGTCCAATTGTGCAGATTTTTGTTTTCTGTATGTTGGGTGTAATCCATACTGAAGACTGTGGTATTTGATCTTCATCAGTAAGTGCTTCAAGTCCTCTTCACTTTCAGCAAGCAAGGTTGTGCTGTCTGTGTATCTCAGGTTGTTAATGAGTCTTCCTCCAATCCTGTGTGGAGATGGTGGGGGTTACAGAGGAAGCAGGGAGACAAGTGAGGAGGCAAAGGGTTTGAGCCATGGACCAGGGTGGTGGCTGTGGAAGCCAGGAGAAGTGGAGAGCTTTGAGAAGGTAGACTCCACAAAAATGTGATGGAGTGAAGGACAACTCCCAGATTTCTGGCTTGAACAGATGAGTGGATGAGTGGAAGGTGCTTCCTACTGAGGACAGGAAGAATGGAATTGGGGGGGGCCCAAATTGTTAGGCTGAGGGCTGCGGGGACTATGGTCTTGGGGAACATCTAACTCCACTGGCAGAACGTAGTTTATAAAGAAAATGTTCTACATTCTACTTTGGTGAGTAGCATCTGGGGTCTTAAAAGCCTGTGAGCAGCCATCTAAGATACTCCACTGGCCTCACTCCTTCAGGAGCAAGGGAGAAAGAAGAAAACCAAAGACACAAGGGAAAGATTAGTCCAAAGGACTAACGGACCACAACTACCACGGCCTCCACCAGACTGAGTCCAGCACAACTGGATGATGCCTGGCTACCACCACCGAGTGTTCTGACAGGGATCACTGACAGGGACAGAGCTGGGGAAAAGTGTAAAACAAAATTCTCACACACACACACACAAAAGACCAGACTTACTGGTCTGACAGAGACTGGAGAAATCCCGAGAGTTTGGCCCCCAGACACACTTATACCACAGTAATGAAGTCACTCCTAAGGTTCACCCTTCAGCCAAAGATTAGACAGCCCCATAAAACAAAACAAGACTAAATGGGCACACCAGCACAGGGGCAAGGACGAGAAGGCAAGAGGGGACAGGAAAGCTGGTAATGGGGAACCCAAGGTCAAGAAGGGGAGAGTGTTGACATGTCATGGGGTTGGCAACCAATGTCCCAAAACAATACATGTATTAATTGTTTAATGAGAAACTTGTTTTCTCTGTAAACCTTCACCTAAAGTACAATAAAAAAAAATTAAGCAAAAAAAAAAAAAAAGAACGGAATTAGGGAGGGCAGGGGGCTCAGGAGCCCCATTGGATTCTCAGCCATCAGACAAAGTTGAGATGCACCAGGCTTGATGCTGATACAAAAGGATTAGGCCAGTCCTCTGAGAATTGACCACTGGAGAGTGAAGAACACTCTTGTAAGGTCTGTCCCTGACCTCTACAGTTTCATGAGTCGGGAAGCCCCCCATCCCTTTTATTGGCTTATGTCATTTGGGTGGGGGGTTCAGGCCCTTGTGATCAAGAGTCCACTGATAGAAGGAGCAGCTGGTTCATTCAATCAATCATCAGTCAGTCAATGAGCTAAACTGTTCTGTGGTTTGTCTGTAACAGAATATCATTACTATACTTAATCTTGGAGCCCTGATGGCACAGTGGTTAAGAGCTCGGCTGCTAACCAAGAGGTCCTCATTTTGAATCCACCAGTTGCTCCTTGGAAACCTTATGGGGCAGTTCTGTTCTGTCCTATAGGGTTGCTGTGAGTTGGAATCGACTCGATGGCAATGGGTTTGGGTTTATACTTATTCTCGCAACTATCCTGTAAGCTTGAATTTGTTTCCTAATAAAATGTAAAGAAATAAAACAAAAAGCAGTGCACCTTGAGCTGACACCTAAAAGAACAGCAAAGGTGCAGAGATTTGAACAAGCAAATCCTTTCAAGGAAACACAGTTGTGCACATGCATCCATGTGGGTTTTTCCTGTCAATTCTCTGCCTAGTGTTGTACCCAGGCATTGACCATTGGATAAGGGCTGTCCCGAGGAGAGAGCCTGACCAGGGGTAAGATAGTCCCCTTCAGGCAAGGACAATTCCTAGAGAGCTGTGTCCCAGAAGCTAGGGAGAAGAGAGCTCAGCTCCAGAGGGAGGTCTTCGGAACCACAGCATCCACTACATTTTGTGCTTGTGTTTTATTTTTATTTTTTCTAACAATTCGGGTAGTTTGTGTTTTTATTCTAGTGATGACCTTTATAATTAAAATTTCATCTAATGTACTTAGTTTTATTTCATTACACCAGTACTGTCCAATAGAAATATGATACAAACCACATACGTGATTTTAAATTTCCTAGTCACCACATTTTAAAAAGACAAAGAAAAAATTAGTCCAAAGGACTAATGGGTTACAGCTACCATGGACCTCCACCAGACTGAGTCCAGTACAGCTAGATGGTGCCTGGCTACCACCACTGATTGCTCTGACCGGGATCAAAATAGAGGGCCCTGGACAGAGCTGGAGAAAGATGTAGAACAAAATTCTAACGCACAAAAAAAGAGCAGATTTACTGGCCTGACAGACTGGAGAAACCCCGAGAGTATGGTCCCCAGACACCCTTTTAGCTCAGTGGTGAAATCACTCCCGAGGTTCACCGTTCAGCCAGGGATTGGACAGTCCCATAAAACCAAAACAGGACTAATGAGGCACAGCAGTCCAGGGACAAGGGCGTGAAGGCAGAAGGGGACAGGAAAGCTGGTGATAGGGAACTAAAGTTTGAGAAGGAACAGTGTTGACACGTCGTGGGGTTGTTAACCATTGTCACAGGGCAGTACGTGTACTAACTGTTTAATGAGAAACTATTTGTTCTGTAAATCTTCATCTAAGGTACAAAAAAAATTATCTATGTGAGATCAAAAACAAAAACAAAAAGAAACACGTGGAATCGATTTTAATAATATATTTTATTTAACCCAACTTATCTAAAAATACTATCTTTTCAACAAGTAATCAATATATAAGGTTACTAATGAGATAGTTCACACTCTTTTTCCACACTAAGTCTTCAAAACCAAAAAATACCAAACTCATTGCCGTCGAGTCGATTCTGACTCATTTGTGTTTTACACTCACAAACGTTGCAATTCAGATCAGTCACATTTCAAGAGCCCAATAGCCACGTGTGGCTAACGGCTAGGGTTGACTCTACTATAAAAAATAAATCAGCGTATTTCCCCTTTGTCTTCACCCCTCTCTCTTCTGCATTACAGAATCCTAGTTGATCATTTTTCTAAATGTTCACCATTATACTCTTAAATACACTGAAACTACAGTTATCGGGATTATAGTTTTAAGCTATATCCTTCCATGTGGGAATCTGCATATCTACACCACCTCTTATCTCCTCTCTCCTGCCCCTCTCCATTTTGTCAGACCATTTCTAATGTTGGGATTTATAACATTTACACTTGTAGCCATTATTCTTAGATTTGATTTAACGTTAGTCCTAAAGTTATGTGTGTACAGTGCTCATCTCCAGTTGTTTTGCTGTGATTTTTTTATCTCTCAGTTGTCTGAAGTTACTCCTCACATAATTTCTTCAGTAAATTCCTTGAATTCTTGCACATTCAAAAATATTTGTACATTTCCTAATACTTCAATGACAATTTGGCTAGGTATAAAATTCTTCTCCACACTACCTTCCTTCAGAGAGTCCTCAGGATCTTTGCAGGCAATGTTCTGTTGGCCTAGCTTTTCCCATTTTAATTCACCTGGTCTACTGATGCACTAGCCAAAGGATTCTCTTTATATTTTATTATAACTTATTACAACTCCTCTTAGATATATCTTGGTGTCAACTACCGTCTCAGTTATCTAGTGCTGGGATAACAGAAACACCACAAGCGGGTCACTTTAACAAACAGAAATTTACTTTCCCACAGTTTAGGAAGCTAGAAGTCTGAATTCAGGGCACTGGCTCTAGGGAAAGGCTTTCTGTCTCTGTGAGCTCTGGGGGAAAGTCCTCGTCTCTTTGAGCTTCTGCTCCTGGGCAATCTTCATGTGGCTTGGCATCTCTCTTCCCCCATCTCTGCTCTGCTCACTTGTTTAATCTCTTTTATATCTCAAAAAAGATGGACTCAAGACACACCCTACACTAATTCTTCCTCATTAAAATAACAAAGACAACCCATTCCCATATGAGATTATAACCATAGGCATAAAGGTTAGGATTTATAACACGTATTTTTGGGGAACATAATTCAATCCGTAAGAACCATTTAGTGTACTCCAACAAATTAGATAACCTAGATGAGATGGACAAATCAGAGAAACACACAAGTTACCAAAACTAACCCAAGAAGAATTATAAAATCTGAACAGAACTATAACAAGTAAATAGATTGAATCAGTAATCAAAAACCTCCCAAGAGAGAAAAGTCCAGGATCAGACAGTTCCAGGTTCAATTCTGGGCCAATGCACCTCACGCGCAGCCACCAGCCACAGTGTTTTATCCTGTTGGGCATGAGTCCGGGGCCAGAAGGCCGGCAGCTAACAGCAACAACGGCAGTTTCCCAGGAAAGACGATGGTGGCTTGGGCTGTGATGATAGTGGTGGCAGTGGAGAGAAATATATGGATTATTTCCAAGGTGCAGCTTATGGAAGAGACGTGGGAGGTGAGGGAAAGAAAGGGGAACCCAGAATGAGGTCTAGGTTTTTTAGTCTGAGTACCTAAGTGAGCACTGTAAAATGAAGATTGTAACAATATGACTCTCTTTGGGTTGTTAGGATCATGAAAGTGCTTAGAACAGTGCCTAGCGTGCCGTAAGTGCTCAATAAATGTTAACTTCAAAAATGGTACTGGTATTCATAGTGGCCTAACAGTGGGGACAACCCAAATGTCCATCAGCTGATGAACAGATAAACACCATGTGGTCCATCCACGCAGAGGAATAATAAAAGGCATTAGAGATTGATATACCCAAGACATGGTGTTTTCAATGGCCTCATGTACATGTGAAAGCTGGACACAAGTAAGTGTTCTGGAATTCCCATTCTTCACAATGTTATCCATAATTTGTTATGATCCACTCTCTTAGTTATCCGGTGCAGCTATAACAGACATACCACAAGTGGATGGTTTTAACAAAGAGTAGTTTATTTCCTCACAGTAAAGTAGGCTAAAAGTCCAAATTCAGGGTGTCAGCTCCAGCGGAGGGCTTTCTCTCTCTCAGCCTTCTCATCTGTATTTGCCCGGACTAGGAGCTTCCCGGAGCAGGGACCCGGGTCCAAAGGACGCGCTCTGCTCCTGGCACTGCTTTCTTGATGGTGTGAGGTCCCCCACTCTCGGCTTGCTTCCCTTTCCTTTCATCTTTTGAGAGATAAAAGGTGGTACAGGCCACAGCCCAGGGAAACTCCCTTTACATTGGATCAGGGATGTGACTTGGGTAAGGGTGGTGTTACAATCCCACCCTAATCCTCTTTAACATAAAATTACAATCACAAAATGGAGGCCAACCACACAATTCTGGGAATCATGGCCCAGCCAAACTGATACACACATTTTTTGGGCGACATAATTCAAACCATGGTATCCACACAGTCGAATGCCTTTGCATAGTCAATAAAACACAGGTAAACATCTTTCTGGTATTCTCTGCTTTCAGCCAAGATCCATCTGACATCAGCAGTGATAGCTCTCGTTCCACATTCTCTACTGAATCCGGCTTGAACTTCTGGCAGTTCCCTGTCAACGTACTGCTGCAACCACTTTTGAATGATCTTCAGCAAAATTTTACTTGTGTGTGATATTAATAACATTATTTGATAATTTCTGCATTTAGTTGGATCACCTTCCTTGGGAGTAGGCATAAATACGGATCTCTTCCAGTCATTTGGCCAGGTAGCTGTCTTCCAAATTTCTCAGCATAAACGATTAAGCACTTCCAGTGCTGCATCCATTTGTTGAAACATCTCAGTTGGTATTCCGTCAATTCCTGGAGCCTTGTTTTTTGTCAATGCCTTCAGTGCAGCTTGGACCTCTTCCTTCAGTACCATCAGTTCTTGATCATATGCTGCCTCCTGAAATGGGTGAATACCGACCAATTCTTTTTGGTACAGTGACTCTGTGTATTCCTTCCATCTTCTTTTGATGCTTCCTGTGTCGTTTAATATCTTCCCCATAGAATCCTTCACTATTGCAACCTGAGGCTTGAGTTTTTTCTTCAGTTCTTTCAGCTTGAGAAATGCCGAGCATGTTCTTCCTTTTTGGTTTTCTATCTCCAGGTCTTTGCACATGTCGTTATGATACTTCACTTTGTCTTCTCAAGCTGCCCCTTGAAGTCTGCTGTTCAGCTCTTCATCATTTCCTCCCTTTGCTTTAGGTACTCGATGTTCAAGAGCAAGTTTCAGAGTCTCTTCTGACATCCATTTTGGTCTTTTCATTCTTTCCTGTCTTTTCAATGACCTCTTGCTTTCTTCATGTATGATGTCCTTGATGTCATTCCACAACTCTTCTGGTCTTCGGTCATTACTGTTCAACACGTCAAATCTATTCTTGAGAGGGTGTCTAAATTCAGGTGGGATAACTCAAGGTTGTACTCTGGCTCTCGTGGACTTGACCTTGCTTATCAGCAGTTGATGGACTGTACGGCAGTCACCCCGGCCTTGTTCTGACTGATGATATCAAGCTTTCCCAGCGTCTCTTTCTACAGATGTAGAGGGTTTGATTCCTGCATGTTCCCTCTGGTGAGGTCCACGTGTAAATTCGCTATTTATGTTGGTGAAAAAAGGTATTTGCGATGAAGAAGTCGCTGGTCTTACAAAATTCTATCGTGCGATCTCCAGCATCACTTCTGTCACCAAGGCCATATTTCCCAACTACCGATCCTTCTTCGTTTCCAACTTTCACTTTCCGATCACCGGTAATTATCGATCCATCCTGATTGCATGTTTGATCAATTTCAGACTGCAGAAGTTGGTAAAACTCTTTAATTTCTTCATGTTTGGCCTTAGTGGTTCATGAGTAAATTTGAATAATGTTCGTATTAACTGGTCTTCCTTGTATGGGTATGGATATTATCCTATCACCGACGGTGTTGTACTTCAGGATAGATCTTGAAATGCTCTGTTTGATGATGAACGCAATGCCATTTCTCTTCAAGTTGTCATTCCTGGCACAGTAGACCATACGATTGTTCGATTCAAAGTGGCCAATACCAGTCCATTTCAGCTCACTAATGCCTAGGTTATCGATGTTTATGCATTCCATTTCATTTTTGACAATTTCCAATTTTTCTAGATTCATACTTCATACATTCCACGTTCTAATTATTAATGGATGTTTGCAGCCATTTCTTCTCATTTCGAGTCATGCCACATCAACAAATGAAGGTCCCGAAAACTTTACTCCATCCACGTTATTAAGGTCAACTCTACTTTGAGGACGCAACTCTTCCCCAGTTTAGAAGGCTAGAAGTCCGAAATCAGGGCACAAGCTCCAGGGGAAGACTTTCTCTCTCTGTTGGCTCTGGGGGAAGGTCATTGTCATCAATATTCCCCTGATCTAAGAGCTTCTCAGCGAAGGGATCCCAGGTCCACTCCCAGCTCTTCTTTCCTGGTGCTAAGAGGTCCCTCTCCTCTGCACTCTATTCCTTTTTTAAATCTCAAAAGAGATTGTCTCAAGATACAACCTAATCCAGTAGATTGAGTCCTGCCTCATTAACATAACTGCCTCTAATCTTGCCTCACTAACTTTCTGAAGGTTAGGATTTACAACATGTAGGATAATCACATCAGATCACAAAATGGTGGACAACCACACAGCACTGGCAATCATGGCCTAGCCAAGTTGGCACACATTCTGGGGGGGACACGATTCAGTCCGTAACGCCATCCACTTGTAGTATTTCGGCTATAGCAGCACTAGATGACTAAGACACTGTCACAGACTGCAACATGGATGAGCGTTGAAAACACGATGTTCCGTGAAAGAATCCAGTCACAAAACGCCACAGATTGTATGTTGTTGGTCGGTGCCGTCCAGTCAGTTCCAACCCATGATGACGCTACACACAACGGAACAAAACACTGCCCGGTCCTGCGCCATCCTCACAGTTGTTGCTGTGTCTGAGCCCATTGTTGCAGCCACTGCATGATCTCATTTATATGGAACAGCACAAGCAGAGGTCAGAGTGGTGAGCTCTGAAGATGGAGGAAGGGCCACAAGCCAAGGAAAGTGGTGGCTACTAAACCAAAAAACCGAAAGCTGTTGCCGTTGAGTCGATTTCGACTCCTAGTGACCCTACAGGACAGAGTAGAACTGCCCCATAGGGTTTCCAAGGAGCAGCCGGTGGATTCGAACTGCCAACCTTTCGGTTAGCAGCCTGAGCTCTTAACCACTAGTAGCTGAAAAAGGCAAGGGAATAGATTCCCCTGTAGCTCCGGAAGGAACCAGCCCTGCCAACACCTTACTTTAGCCCAGAGGGACTGATTCTGTGCTTTTGGCCCCCAGAACTGTCAGAGAGTAAGTGTGTGTTGTAGGCTGCTAAGTTTGTGGTGATTTGTCACAGCAGCCCCAGGGACTGTGGGTGTTTTCCTAACCTCTCTGAGCCTCAGTTTCTACCTCTGCAAAATGGAGACAATTATAGTCACTCCCTCATTGGGCCTCTGTAAAGATCAGTGAAGTCATACAGCAGGTGTTAATTGGTTTTGTTATGGGTGTTTTCCTGAGTTTGAGGTGCTTGGGGGCACCTAGGAGGGAGCTGAATGAGCAAGCCTGGATGTAAGAGATTTGAGGAAAAGGTTTGAAAAGTTAAGGTCATAGAGGAAAGTGGTTTGGAAAATAAAAGGGCTGTACAAATCACAGGTTAGATGCGAACACAAGCGTTATTATTGTCCTCATCATGGCTTTCCAGCCCTGCCTCCCTCCTCCCCAAAGTGCCTAGAGCTGAACACATACACAGGGTTGAGATGCACTTGGGTGTTTACTGGGAACAAGGCGTCTTACAGGGCCTGGCTGGTCACACTTTTTTGGTGATGCTCTTGGGGGTGGCAAGCTCGTAGAGGCGAGCAGATGCCTGAGCCCCCAGGGATGCTGGAGAAATGCAGTAAGGGTTGTAGCCCTCGTTGAGGTCCTTGCGCACTTTCGGCTTGGCCAGGGAGATGATCCGGGGGCTGGCCACTGCCTTCTTGGTGACCTCCAGCACCTCCCAGCGTGGGTCTCGGTCGGGGACGCACTTGTCCGATTGGGCCTTGGGCACTGGAGGGGGCAGGAAAGAGGGGAAGCAGTCAGGAGCGAGAGCCACTCAATGGCCATGTGGCCACCTCCACCCACCAGAGCTCAACCTTCCAGGCCAAAAGTCTCAAGTTCAAAGGGCCCATCCATCAACGGACAACGGCTAAACACGCTGTGGTCAGCTCACGTGGTGGAATGTTATTCAGCCATAAACAGGAACAACGTTCTGATACAACACAGCCACGCACCTTTGCACATCTGCAGGCACACCTTGTTGCCATCAGGTTGATTTCAACCCATATAACAACACTCAGTGGCAACAGGTTTGGTTTGTTTTTATGAACACCCCGATGGAAACATGCCAAGCTGGTGAGATTAACTGGAAAAAAAAAAAAAAACACCCAATTCTGTCTGACTCATAGCAACCCTATAGGACAGAGGAGAACTGCCCCATAGGATTTCCAAAGAGTGGCTGGTGGATTCAAACTGCTGACCTTTCGGTTAGCAGCTAAGCTCTTAACCACTGCACCACCAGGGATTCGAGGTGATTTTTATTTTCTTCTTTATGATTTTCTGTGTTTTCCAAATTCTTTACAATTAGTACATATGAGTGGTTTTGTCGTTGGGGGAGGGGCACAGAAAGAGCTTTAAAGGACAAGGAGGGACTCTCACCTAGAACCACTATAAAGCCCCCTTTGCACCTCAACTTGGTTCTCTGCACCCCAACTTTCTCTCCTGCACTCACCGCCCCTCCTAGGAGACCCACTCAGACAGCACCCTCTCCTTCCAGACTGTGAACTTTTCTGATTCTGCTTCCGTGGCACTGAGGGAGTGAGCCTTCTGTCAGTTGCCCGAGAAGCCTGCACGGCTGCAATGTGAATTGTTCACAGGGACTTGGACAATTGTTCTGTAGTTCGGGGAGGAAATGAGGGAAGAGGGAAGCAAAAATCCGGAAGGATCAGGCTTCAAATCAAGTCTTCCAGCCCCCTGCCTAGTCCAGTGTCTGTCAAGAACACCTGCCAGAGGTGAAGGCACAAGGACACCATAGGAGCCAAACCCTGCACTCGACTCACTGGCCAAGTGAAGGAGGCGGTTATAGTCAGACACGTGTGGTTTAGGTTTCGGCATGGGGTCCCACTCTTCCAAGAGGGTGGCTGGGGGCCTGGGCTTTGCCAAGTGCAGGATCCGTGGGCTGGGGATGGCCATCTGGGCTGCCCGGGATACCTGGGACACCTGTGGACAGAAAGAAGGGATGGGGAGTAAGACAGTCCACAATTCTTCATAAGCCCCTGGAGCGAAAGAACCCCCTAAGCCAAGCCCTGTGAGTGTCAGAGTAGAACTGTGCTCCATGGGGATTTCAGTGGCTGTGATCTTTCGGAAGTGGATTGCCAAGCCTTTCTTTGAAGGTCCTGTTTGTGGACTTGACCCTCCAACTTTTGGCTAGCACCAAACACATTAACTGTGCCACTCAGGGAGAAGTTATTTTGCAACGCATTCAACAAAGGATTGATAACCATCATACACAAAGATTTTTGTTGTTGTGTGATGTTGAGTTGATTTTCGACTCATAGCGTCCCCACATGACAGCGTAGAACTGTTCCATAGGGTTTCCAAGGCTGTAATCTTTACAGAAGCAGACTGCCACATCTTTTTCTCCTGAAGAGCGGCTGGTGGGTTCAAACTGCTGACCTTTAGGTTAGCAGCTGAGTGCTTAACCGCTATGCCACCAGGACTCCTTAGAAACAAGAGCAAAGTGGGTAAATGATCTAGGACACTAAACCTAAACGAAGACTCCAAAACCTGTTGCCATCAAGTTGATTCCTACTCACAGCGACCCTATAGGACAGGGTAGAACCGCCTCACAGGGTTTCCAAGGAGCAGCTGGTGGATTCAAACTGCTGACCTTTTGGTTAGCAGCCACTTAACCACTGAGCCACCAGGGCCCCATCAGTAGAGGTCTAGATAAATTAATCACAGTGTATTCATATGACAGAATGCAATCAACAGTTAAAATACATTTTCTTTATGAATTTACATGGATCACTCTATAAAAATATACGAAAGGAAAAATCAAGAAAGACATGATGCCATTTATGTACATTAAAATCACAAAACACTACAATTATGGTCTGTGGGTCCATATATGTCAAAAATGTTGGAAAGGAGGCAGATCTGGCCAAACTAAGGTGGGTGACGGTGGAAGGACCCCAGCAGACGTTCCGTGGAGAAACCTGACCGCTCGCTCCACAGATAAAATCAGGTTTCCCAGAGAACCCGTAAGCAACCGCAATTGTTGTCTTTGGCACTTTGAGTCTGTCTGCTCAAAGACAGAGTACCCAGACTGAGCTCTGCTACCTTCCCCAGCCCACTTTTGGGTGGGGCCGTGACCTCCCCCCAAGATTGGGGTGGGGGTGAGATCCATAGAAGAACCAGCTACCTACCTCAGACATGTTTATACTCCAAATGTTATTCCGGATCCTAGGGGCGGCCAGTTCCTTCAAGCGACTAGATACTTGGTATTCCAAGGTGGACCGAGGGATGGGCCAGAAGGGAGTGGTCCTGAGGGACATCCATGCTTTAGACCACTGGCTCAGCCAAGAGGGAACGTGTCTGTGTGTTTCTGTGTGCATGTATGTCATCTCTTTCTCAGCTCCTGTCTCTAGGGACAACGGAGACCCTGGGAATGTGGCGGGTTTTGAAAACATCACCAATAACGGATTCCTAAAAGACTCCCAAGAGAAACCCCCGCGAGTTCTCAAGGACAATGCTACCCCCTCTCCAGGTCACCCCCCTCAATGAGCAAATGGCTGTCTTCGGGTTCAGTCCCTCCTCATTCCCCTCTATGGGGACAGCTCCTTCCAGGACCCTTTCCCCACCCCTATGATCTGGAGCTTGAGTGAGGATTTAGACCCAAGGGATCAAAGTGTTTGTCCTGCAGTTAACACAGGAAGCTGGGGAAATGGACCATCACTGGGACTATGCCTGCTAAAATCAGAGCTCAGCTATGCCTCTGCTCCACAAGCAAAGCTGCATTTCATTGACTCTAAGGCGGACTCCGTTCACATTTTAACATCTGAGGATGGAACGCAGCTTATAGTGCTGTCAGCCAGGTGGCAGAAGCTCATGGTTATCCTTGCCTGTTCTTGGCTGTAGCTGTTCACACAGAAGTCACTTCAGTTGAGCTCTGGGCATTGTTGGTTCTACAGGTGTTAGGTTTAATTCCAGTTTAAACTGCCTTCAAACACTATGATTCAGCACTAAAATGAAAAGTTATTGTGCACACAGACAGGTGTGAACACAGTGTGTGGGAGAACACACACATCCACACCTCTGAGTCAAAGGGGATTCAAAAGAATCGGATACACGTTAGTTACCTTATTTCAGTTATATTTTCTTTTAAATGTAATCAGCTTTGTGTCGGAATAACTCTAAAGATCACTTTTAACAAGCATGAAAATTCTAAATGATAAGAAGGAATTGTATCATAAGTTGTACATGAAAAAATGCGCCTTGGAATTGCTAGCTCTTTAGAGTCAACAAAACACAGTTGTAACAGTAGTAACTAACATTTATTGGGCACATACTGTGTCACACACCACGCTAAGCACTTTTTATGCATGATCACCAACCGCTCATTTTATGTTCAGTATGTGTGGCGAAATGAGTTCCTTTAGGTAGCCTTTTGCCTTGGTTCTTTGGAAAAACAGCTTGAGAGATTTTTCCCCTGAGCCTTGAGGAGTTACCTTTGCCCTAGTTTTCTACCCCAGCGAGTGTGTTACTTTTGTCCAGGTTGATTGACATTTTCTGGATAAGCTGTAAACAACTTGGTTTGATACTTTTTGTCTGGCTGGGCTGCAGCCCGCCCTGTGATTGGTGTGCACCTTGCAGGGATTGGTCAACAGACTATGCAAATGAGATGAGTTGTAGCCTAGCTGCGCCTACTATGCAAATGAAGTGTCTGTTGCCTGCCAAGAGGGGGTTGGTCAGTTTGTGGTCTTGGTGGGAGTGCCAGCCCTTGAAACTGACAAAGGGTTATGTATATAAACAGCCAACCCCACAGAGATTTAGCAAACAGAAAGAAACAAAAGAAGAAGCAAGAAGCAGTAGCAACAGCAAACACACAAGAAGCAAGGAATCCCCTAAAAGAGATGTAACACTGGTCAAGGGTTATAATGCTGAAGACCTTGAGTAGGCCCAGAAGGGTTCCAGTGATGATAAATAGCAGAACCAAAAGGAGCCTGTCCTCAGGGGGCTGAGAGGAGGCCTGTGTGGTCAGGAGGAGCTGAAAGAGCTATCCCACACTGAGGAAGGAAAACTTTGCCTACATGCTTCCTGATCCTGATTCTGAGTTGTACACTGTTCCCTAATAAACTTACGGTTTAAGTATGGTTTGTGAGTTCTACGTGGCAATTGCTAACAGATTATCAAACCTAGAAGAGCAGTAGATAGTGCTGTCGGAGGGACAGCTGATGTCAGAATTGCTAAAACGTTTGGAGGGTGGAGGTATGTCTGATCTCCATGTCATAAAAATTAGCTTTGGGCTGGTGGTGCTTCTTACCCTTCTGCCTTGTGAACTTAGACAAGTTCTGATGCTACTCTTCTTCCTCTCCTACATTTTACAGTATGTATGTCCAAGTGGAGAATTAAGGTCAGAGGGGCATGGCCTGCCTGTGGGCATTCAGCTGGAGAGTGACCAACCCCAGTTTGAACTCAGGGTATCTGACCCTTGGGTCCAGGAGATTTTCCTGCAGATTCTCTTCAGAGGGACCCTTTCCCTACCTGTTGTTATTGTAATACTCCGAGTAGAACCTTTTAGGTCGAGCCAGCTCCTCCATGCGGGGGGACACCACTACACAAAATGGGAAACAACCCAGTCACCCCAAAGCCAGTGAACCCCAACTTAAACATCCCACCCTCCCCTGGGGATCTCTGAAAACTGAGTCAGCATCCACAGCTCCAGTAGGAGGCCCAAGCTGAGGGGCTGTGGGCTGGCCGCAGGTGACCCAGGATGGGAGCTGGGGCTGGGTACAGACCCAAGACCACAGATGGGAAAGTGAATTTGGGTCTAGAGTCGGTGGAGGCCGAGGGCTTCCAGGGGCTCAGTATTCAGTGTTATTTATCTCCACGATGAGCGTTCTCTAAATGCTTGATTTGAAGAAAGGGAGCTAACACTCTAAACAAATGTGGGAGCCAATCAGGAAGGGAAGGCAAAGGGCTTTCTGGAAATACTGACCCCCACCTCTGCTGTGGTGTAAACAGGAACCCCCTGGAGAATGTGTCCTACACCCCACCCCCAGGACGCACCTCCAGAAGGTGGGGGACAGAGTCCAGAGACGGGACCCTTGAAGATGGAGCACAAAGATCCCTGGGGGATGGGGGCAGAGACCACTGGGATATGTGGGGGTACAGAGACCCCTGGGAGATGAAGGGCAGAGAGTCTGTCATAGATTGAACTGTGGCCCCCCCCAAAAAATATGTGTCAACTTGGCTAGGCCATGATTCTCAGTATTGTGCACTTGTCCTCCATTTTGTGGCCTGATGTAATTGTCCTCCATCTTGTGGTATTGTGTAATTATCCTCCATTTCATGTGTTGTGGGGCTCTGGTGGCACAGTGGTTAAGAGGTCAGGCTGCCAACCAAAAAGTTGAGCAGTTCAAATCCACCAGCCGCTCTTTGGAAACCTGGTGGGGCAGTTCTGCTCTGTCCTGTAGGGTCGCTATGAGTCGGAACTGACTCACTGGCAACAGCATTGGTTTTTGGTTTGGTTATATGTTGTAAATCCTAAACCTCTGTATGTTAATGAGGCAGGATTAGCATGGGATGTATCTTGAGTCAAGTCACCACCTTACTCAAGTCATCTCCTTGCTTGAGTCACACTTTTTATCTCACAAGAGCTAAAAGGAGACAGAAGCAAGCAGAGAGGAGAGGGATCTCCCTACTACCGAGAAAGAAGAGCCAGGAGTGGAGCATGTTCTTTGCACCCAGGGTCCCTGTGCCGAGAGCCTCCTAGACCCTGGGGAAGATTGATGCCAAGACACGTGGAGATCTCCACGGAACAGCGGGCCCATAGATGCTGAAAGGAGACAAGGAGTGTCCCTCAGAGCTGACAGAGAGAGAGAGCCTTCCCCTGGAGCTGGTGCCCTGAATTTGGACTTCTAGCCTCCTACACTGTGAGAGAATAAATTTCTGTTTGTTCAAGCCATCCACTGTGGTATTTCTGTTATGGCAGCACTAGATGACTAAGACTGACTCCCAGAGATGGGAGATGGGCAGGCGCAAAGACCCCGAGGTCCCCGGTGCCCAGGCTGGGCCCAGGGTGGGGATAGCAGGTGCTACTTCTCAGTCCCTGCCCCACAAGGCGACAGTTGACACCACGTGCCCCCTCCTTACCCGGCACCGTGATGGATAGGGTGGTGTCCTCGAGAAACCTCTCCGTCCAGTATACAGATGGCCTGGAATACACCAGTGTGGCTCAGTGGGAAGGAGGCACCGGGGTGCCCTGCTGAAACAGAGGCTCAGGGGTTCCCCGCACACACCCACATACAGTGGGGGACAGTGATGGGGGAGGAGGGGCAGAAAGGGGAGCAGCTCCAAATGAAGGGAAGGGGCAGGTCAGAGAGGACTGTGGGGAGAGGGTCTTAGACCCCTGGGATGTACACGATTGTGAACAAAACCCCTGTTCACGGGAAAAAGGCGTAACTGAGAACAGGGACATATCATGCAAACCGGCCCACTTGGGGTTAGGAATGGCCCTGGGAAGAGCAAGCCCCCATCTTTGTCCTGGGGAGGAGAAGGGGGTGGCTCCAGCAGAGTGACCCCAGAAACCTGGCAGGTCCCCCCATGGGGCAGGGGTGGGAAGGGATGGGACTTACCAGTAGAGGGAGAAGTGCAAGGTTGTCTGGCAGGGGGATATCCAGGCAAAGCCCTGGCAGCAGCCCACCCTGCGATGAGAACGTCCGGCCCCCACTGCCCTCTGCTCTGGGGCTCTGCCTGCACCCACACTCCCAACTATCCTGGAAGCCCACCAGGGGCCCCTGCCCCCTAGGAGCCCCACCTCCAGTATCTTGACTGCTCACCCCCCCTTCGGCATCCTTCTTAACTGCCTGGGACCCCCTACCCCAACTCTGTCATAGGTGGGAACCTGGGGAGGGCCTGGGAAGATGCAGAGGGGACCCCAGGGGCCACTTCCCCACCTTGCTCCCCCAGGTGCCTAACTGGCATACCCTCACCTGTCTTTCAAGACTTGCCAGTTGGTTTTGGGTCTTGCCAAATTGAAGATCCTCTTCTTCTTCCTCCCTCTGGGCGCCGGCCACTGGTGGCTGATGGACAGCTGGCTTTGGGAGAATCGGTACCAGCTTGGAGCAGCGTTTCCACCCCAACATGATGGGGAGTCCACAGCCACTTTGCTCTTGCTCAGGCATTTTGAATCTGGTCTTACCCTACCCATATGAGTCTTCCCTCCCTCTGAAGGTGCCTCTTTGAGGCAGAATTCTGTGGTCAAGAGGACCTGAGTGTATGAGCTTGGCCAAGTCACCTCACTGCCTAAGCCTCAGCCCCCTCTTCTCTGAAGTGGCTGTGAGAATAGGTCCTACCTCCCTGGAGTGCGGTGGTGACCGAATAAGGTAAGTTTCACTATCTCACAAACATTTATCAAGCACCTATTGTATACCGGGCCCCATGGGGGAACCGAGGTAGGGCCCCTGACTTGTAACCTCTCCCCTCTGGTGTCTGAAGGCTCTCTGCTGACTCCTGAACAGGGGGCTGTGTTCCCAGATTTTGGACTCAAAAGCCATTGGGGGGTGCCCTCACCTCAGCCTATGGCCTTCACTCCCATAACCTCACTCAGAGGCCCCAGGAGGCAGCTCGGCCTCCTCCCTGCATCAAGGGGAGGCAGTCTGGTTGTGATGGGCATGGAGCTGCTGCCCCGTCCCCCATCCCACCTCCGCCGCCCTGCCACCCCCGACCCCCACCGCCCCGCCCCCTGCCACCCCGCCGGCGCCCCACCGGCCCGTCACCCACCTACCTCACTTCGGGAATGTCCTCCTCCACACCTTTCTCCAGAACCCTCTCCAGCTCGGAAAGGACCTCTTCCGCGTCCTCCCCAGCCGTCTCCTCTAGCGGAATGTCCTCCTCGTGGTCCTCCAGTCCCAGCGCGGCAACGTCTGGGTCCCGGTACTTGGGGACCAGGACCCCCTGGCTCTTGCCTGCAGGGTCCTGGAGGCCCAGGGCATCATCGTCCTGTTCTGTTTCTGCCTCCCTTGCAGCCTCAGCGACATGGTTGTTCCTGGTCAAACTCTGCCTATGGTCCCCCATGGGACCTCCCGACCTTGCGCCTTCTTCCCTCAAAACCCAAGTGGCTCTGCGGTCGTCATGACGACAGGAGAATGCCCCACCCACATTCTTGGCACATTCTGATCTCCCCACTGCCGAGTCACCCCGGACAGGACTGGAGCTCACCGTCCACCTCAGCCCCACCCTCTCCCCTCCAGCCACACTGGCCTCAGGGAGGCAGCCGCACTCCCACGGCTGTCTCGCTGTATCCCAGCTTCTTGCCTGGTTTCTCCACAGCATTTGGCGTTGCCTAAAGCGGTGTCACGGATTTGTTTTCTTCCTCAGTGTCTGTCTGTGTCTTCTAGAAAGTTGTCTCCCGAGACCAGCAGCCGTGTGTGCTACTCACTGCCGCTTACCACGGCCTAGAACAGAAAACGTTCTAGTCTACAGAAAAAGATCGGCTCAACCCAAATGGATTCCGATTTGAATGTCAAAACAAAACTCTAGAACTACAGAAAAAATTATGTGGAGTGGTGCAAATACTTTGCACTCAGCTACTAACCTTAAGGTTGGTGGTTCGAATCCACCCAGTGGCACTTCGGAAGAAAGGCCTGGTAATCTGCTCCTGTAAGATTACAGCCATTGAAAACCCTATGGAGCACTTCTACTCTGTAACACATGGGGGCATCACGCCATTGTTGTTAGGTGCCATCAAGCTGGCTCTGGCTCTGACTCATTGCGACCCCATGTACAACAGAACGAAACACTGCCCAGTCCTGTGCCATCCCCACAATCATTGTTACGTTTGAGCCCATTGCTGCAGCCACTGTGTCAATCCATCTTGTTGAGGATCTTCCTCTGTTTCCCTAACCCTCTACTTTACTAAGCATGATGTCCTTCTCCAGGGCCTGGTCCCTCCTGATAACGTGTCCAAGGTACATGAGACCATTCTCACTTCCAAGGAGCATTCTGGCTGTACTTCTTCCAAGATGGATTTGTTCTTTCTTTTGGCAGTCCATGGGATACTCAGTGTTCTTCGCCAACACCACAATTCAAAGGCATCAATTCTTCTTCAGTCTTGCTTATTCATTGTCCAGCTTTCACACGCATATGAGGTGATTGAAAACACCATGCGTAGGGTCAGGCGCACCTTTGTCTTCGAGGTGACATCTTTTCTTCTTAACACTTTAAAGAAGTTGTTTGCAGCAGATTTGCCCACTGCATTGGGTGTTGATTGTGGATCTAAGTAAAACGAAATCCTTGACAATTTCAATCTTTTCTCCGTTTATCATGATGTTGCTTACTGGTGCGGTTGTGAGGGTTTTTGTTTTCTTTACGTTGAGGTGTAATTCATACCGAAGGCTGTGGTCTTTGATCTTCATCAGTGAGTGCTTCAAGTCCTCTTCACTTCCAGCAAGCAAGGTTGAGTCAACTGCATAACATAGGTTGTTAATAAGTCTTCCTCCAATCCTGATGCCCTGTTCTTCATATTGAACAACTTCTTGGATTATTTGCTCAGCATACAGATTGAATAAGCATGGTGAAAGGATATAACCCTGACACACACACCTTTCCTGACTTTAAACCACGAAATATCCCCCTGTTCTGTTCGAACGACTGTCTCTTGATCTATGTTCAGGTTCCTCATGCGCACCATGGAATTCCCAGAAGGGTGCCATAAGTCAGAATCAACTCGACAGCACCTTTTTTTTTTTTTTTATTTAATTTTTCTGCCCTTGGGCTAGGAAAGGATTTTTTTTTTACAATAGATGCCGAAAGTGCCAATCATCAATTATGAATAAATTCAGCCATATTAAATTTAAGCACCTCTGATAATAAAAGACACTTTAATAAAATGAAAATACAAGCCACAAAACTAAAGACAATATTTGCCACATACATAACTGATTAGTATCCATAACATAGAAATAACTCCTACAAATCAATAAGAAAAAATGATGAACCAAGTAAAAAATAGGCAAAAGACATGAAGAGACACTTCTCAGGGGTGAAAGCCATATGGAAAACATATATACTGAGGAGTGGAATTGCATATTGCATTTGTAACATAAATTTGTTGCCTTTTTACCTCTGTTAGAGTATAAGTGGGCGGACACCAAGCTTACCTGGATCATGGCTGGCACGCACAGGATTTCAGGACCTAGCTGCTGAGCGAATGAAGAAGGCAGCAGTACCCCAGAGTGACCACAAGATGTCGCCCCACTCAAGAGGATAGTGGTCTCTGCTCTATTGGGCGTTAATAACCACTGAGGTCTTGGCTGCGTCATCTCATTGAGTCTTCCCAAAAGTCTGTCCTTCGATGGGTTTATTATAATCACTCCCACTTCACGGAGAAAGAAACAGGCTCAGAGAAGCAAGGTCACTGGCCGAAGGTTGAACAGGTCGGATCCCTCAGGAACCCAAAGCCCGCAGTGCTGAGGAAAGAGAAAGGCTTGGTGGACACCAAGGGGCCAGTGTGTCGGGAAATGTCCAGGGATTGTGGGTGCAGCAGGGCCTTCCAGGGTCTAAATTCATCTCCCAGGAGTCAAGGCACAGCTACACTCTTCCCTGGATCAGTAACCATCTGTGGTTCCCACCTTCTACAAGAAATGTTCCCACAGGAGGGACACAGACTGGTGGCTTCAAGGTGCCTGTAAGTGGAACACAAGGCCTGGAGTTAAAGACCATCAAGGGTGATGAGAAGTCACTCCCCTTGTCCTTTAATCCCTGTCCCTCTGGCCAGAAACAAGGCTTCTGAGTATCAAAAGCCTCCATTTTGATTTTTGAAAGCACAGCCCAGTTCCTGAGGGGAAGCAAGGAAAGAAAAATATAAGATGTGCAAAGCTTCCTTCCCCCACTCTGAAGCCAAAGGGGTGGGGGGTGGCCAAAGGAGAGGGAGCCAAAGAGTGAGTTGAGAGTGAGTCAACTTTGGGGGACCCAGAAGAAGGCTTACCAGAGACCGTGCCCACTCTGCCGCCTGCCCCAGGGTCTGGGCACAAGCAGTGGGGAGAACAGAGGACTCAGCAAGGCCTAGGGGACCTGAGAGCAGAATAGACGGCTCCTCTGTCTCAGACAGAGCCTGGGGTAGGTGGCATGGGGGCCTCTATCTGCTTTGTGTTTTATTAATATTTACCAGAGCCTCCCCCTACCCCGCAGCACTACTGACAGGGGGCGGGATCTTTCTCTGGGGTGGACTGTCCACTGTAGGGTATTGAGCAGCATGCCTGGCCTCTACCCACTCGTTGCCAGTAGCACGCCACCTCTGTTGTGACAACCACAAATGTCCCCAGACATTGCCCAGTGTCCCCTGGGGGAGGGATGACCCCTGATATGTAGGGAGGCCTGGTTTGGTGTGCCGACCAGCAGGGCCCGGGGATTAAATACATGCTGTCTGCTTTTGTCTAAAGTAGCAAAAATCCCACACTTGCACACAGAGAAGTTTTGACCCTTTAACTCTGAAAAGGAAGCTGCTGTTGGGTTTGGTTTCTCTGGCCCCAATTCGGGGTCCATTTTCTCCCACAGCAGCAGGGCCCAGAACGAGGTGTCACCGAGGGTCTGGCAGATTGCTCAAAGCCGTGCCCACAAATGTCTGCACACACACACACAGCTGGACACGGGGGAGAAGAACGTGTTCTAGTGCCCAAAAAGACGCTGGGGTTGGCAGGGGAGTGCCAGCCCTCCACGTTCTGGGGTGTTTGGGGGTATAGATTCCACAGCCCCAGCCAAGACCAGGATAACCAGGTGCAGAGCAGTCGACTCCAATTCATGGCGCCCCCATGTGTATCAGAGGGGAACTGCGCCCTCCAGGGCTTTCAATGGCTGAGTTTTTGGAAGTAAGTAGATCACCAACTTTTCTTCTGAGGAGCCTGTGGGTGACTCAGCCTCCAACCTTTCGGTTAGCAGGCGTCTTAGTCATCCAGCGCTGCTACAACAGAAATACCCCAAGTGGACGGCTTTAACAAAGAGAAATTTATTTCTTCACAGTAAAGTAGGCTAGAAGTCCAAATTCAGGGCATCAGCTCCAGGGGAAGGCTTTCTCTCTCTGTCGGCCTTCTCTTCGGTGTTCCCCTGGACTAGGAGCTTCTCCCCGCAGGGACCCCAGGCCCAAAGGACAAGCTCTGCTCCTGGCACTGCTTTCTTGGTGGTATGAGGTCCCCCTGTCTCTCTGCGCACTTTTCGCTTTTATTTCTCAAGAGATTGCCTCAGGACATAATCCAATCTTGTAGACTGAGTCCTGCCTCACTAACACAACTGCCACCCATCCTCCCTCATTAACATCACAGAGGCAGGATTTACAACATATAGGAAAATCACACAATACCAGGAATCATGGACCAGCCAAATTGACACACACATTTTTTTACCTTTTTTTTTTTTTTATTGTACTTCAGGTGAAGGCTTACAGAACAAATAGTTCCTCATGAAACAGTAGTACACATGTTGTTTCATGACGGTGGTTAACAACCCCACAACATGTCAACCCTCCAACTTCTCAACCTTTTTTTTTTGGTGAAAATACATATAGCCAAAGATACACCATTTCAAAAATTTCTACATGCACAGTTCAGTGACATTGACTACGCTCTTCGAATTGTGCTGTTATTCTCACTTAAGATGAAGGCTTACAGAACAAAAGAGTTTCTCATTTAACAGTTACTACAAATGTTGCCCTATGACAATGGTTAACAATCTCACAACACATCAACAATATCCTTACTCAACCTTGGGTTCCCTATCACCAGCTTCCTTGTCCCCTTCTGCCTTCTGGCCCTTGTCACTGGACTCCTGTACCTCGTTAGTCTCATTTGGTTTTACGGGGCTGTCCACTCCCAGGCTGAACAGTGAACCTCGGAGGTAACTTCACCACTGAGCTAAAAGGGTGTCTGGGGGCCATACTCTGGGGGTTTCTCCAGTCTCCTTTAGGCCAGTAAATCTGGTCCTTTTTTTGTGACACACACATTTTTGGGGGGACATAATTCAATCCATGACAGCAGGTGAACAGATTAACCATCTGTGTCAGCCAGGGACTGTGACTGGGTTCGGGCTCGTTAAAACAGAAGTTCCTTCCTCTCGTGGGAAGTCTAGGTGTGCAGTTCTGATGAGAATAGCAGCTCCCTCCCACCCCCTCCCCATCATTGTGAAGCCTGCCCAGCCCACAACAGAAGGGGGTGGGGGGCGTGTCCTGCATCTTGGTATTTTTTAGCTTTTCAGTATCACATCCCCCACGTGTCTGTCAGGTGGAGCCGTGGGGGCTTGTGTGTTACTTGATGCTGGAAGCTATGCCACCGGTATTCAAATACCAGCAGGTTCACCCGTGGCTGACAGGTTTCAGCTGAGCTCCCAGACTAAGACAGACTAGGAAGAAGGACCCAGCAGTCTACTTCTGAAAAGATTTAGCCAGTGAAAACTTTACGAATAGCAGTGGAACATGGTCTGGTACAGTGCCAGAAGATGAGCCCCCCAGGTTGGAAGGCAATCAAATACAACTGGGGAACAGCTGCCTCCTCAAAGCAGAGTCGACTTTAATGACAAGCATGGAGTCAAGCTTTCGGGACCTTCATTTGCTGATGTGGCATGACTCAAAATGAGAAGAAACAGCTGCAAACATCCATCAATAATCGGAACCTGGAATGTACAAAGTATGAATCTTGGAAAATCGGAAATCGTCAAAAATGAAATGAACCGCAAAAACATCAATATCTTAGGCCTTAGTGAGCTGAAACGGACTGGTATTGGCCATTCTGAATCAGACAGTCATATGGTCTACTGTGCCGGGAATGACAACTTGAAGAGGAACGGTGTCGCATTATCGTCAGAAAGAACATCTCAAGATCTCTCCTGAAGTACAACAGTGTCAGTGATAGGCTAATATCCATATGCCTACAAGGAAGACCACTTAATACAATTGTTATTCAAATTTATGCACCAACCACTGAGGCCAACGATGAAATGGAAGATTTTTACCAACATCTGCAGTCTGAAATTGACTGAATATGCAGTCAAGATGCATTGATAATTACTGGTGATTGGAATGCGAAAGTTGGAAACAAAGACGAAGGATCAGTAGTTGGAAAATATGGCCTTGGTGATAGAAATGATGCCAGAGATCGCATGATGGAATTTCACAAGACCAACGACTTCCTCATTGTAAATACCTTTTTCAACAACACAAACGGTGAATTTACACGCGGACCTCGCCGGATGGAATACACAGGAATCGAATTGACTGCATCTGTGGAAAGAGATGATGGAAAAGCTCAATATCATCAGTCAGAACAAGGCCAGGGGCCGACTGCAGAACAGACCATCAATGGCTCATATGCAAGTTCAAGCTGAAACTGAAGAAAATTAGAACAAGTCCACGAGAGCCAACGTACGACCTTGAGCATATCTCACCTGAATTTAGAGACCATCTCAAGAATAGATTTGACACACTGAACACTAATGACCGAAGACCACATGAGTTGTGGAATGGCATCAAGGACATCATACCTGAAGAAAGCAAGAGGTCATTCAAAAGACAGGAAAGAAAGAAAAGACCAAAATGGATGTCTGAAGAAACTCTGAAACTTGCTCTTGAACGTAGCTAAAGTGAATGGAAAAAATGATGAAGTAAAAGAGCTGAACAGAAGATTTCAACACTGGGAGTGCTCACTTGTCTATGCCAAGAAATGTGGAAGACAGCTACCTGGCCAACCGACTGGAAGAGATCCATATTTATGCCTATTCCCAAGAAAGGTGATCCCACCGAATGTGGAAATTATGGAACAATGTCATTAATATCACACGCAACCAAAATTTTGCTGAAGATCATTCAAAAGTGGTTGCAACGGTGTATCGACAGGTAACTGCCAGAGGTCCAAGCCGGATTCAGAAGAGGACATGGAACCAGAGATTTCATTGCTGATGTCAGATGGATCCTGGCTGAAAGCAGAGAATACCAGAAAGATGTTTACCTATGTTTTATTGACTATGAAAAGGCACTCAACTGTGTGCATCATAACAAATTACAGATAACGTTGTGAAGAATGGGAATTCCAGAATACTTAATTGTGCTCATGCAGAACCTGTACATAAACCAAGGGGCAGTTGTTTGAACAGAACAAGGAGATACCTTGCTATTTAAAAACAGAACAAGAGGATATCACGTGGTTTAAAGTCAAGAAAGGTGTGTGTCAGGGTTGTATCCTTCCACCGTACTTATTCAATCTGTATGCTAAACAAATAATCTGAGAAGCTGAACTATATGAAGAAGAATGGGGCATCAGGATTGGAGAAAGACTCCTTAACAACTTGCTTCATGCAGATGACACAGCCTTGCTTGCTGAAAGTGAAGAGGACTTGAAGCAGTTACAGATGAAGGTCAAAGACCACAGCCTTCAGTATGGATTACACCTTAACATAAAGAAAACAAAAATCCTCACAACTGGACCAATAAGCAACATCATGACAAACGGAAAAAAGATGGAAGTTGTCAAGGATTTCATTTTACTTGGATCCACAATCAACACCCATGGAAGCACCAGTCGAGAAATCAAACGGTGCATCGCATTGGGCAAATCTGCTGCAAAAGATCTCTATACAGTGTTGAAAAGCAAAGATTTCACCTTGAAGACTAAGGTGCGCCTGACCCAAGCCATGGTGTTTTCAATCACCTCATACGCATGTGAAAGCTGGACGATAAATAAGGTAGACTGAAGAAGAATTGATGCCTTTGAATTATGATGTTGGTGAAGAATACTGAATATACCATGGACTGCCAAAAGAACGAACAAATCCGTCTTGGAAGAAGTACAGCCAGAACGCTCCTTAGAAGCAAAGATGACGAGACTACGTCTCACGTACTTTGGACATGTTATCAGGAAACACCAGTCCTTGGAGAAGGACATCATGCTTGGTAAAGTAGAGAGTCACTGAAAGAGAGGAAGACCCTCAATGAGATGGATTGACACAGTGGCTGCAACAACGGGCTCAAGCATAGCAACCATCGTGAGGATGGTGCAGGACCAGGCAGTGTTTCGTTCTGCTGTACACAGGGTCACCATGAGTCAGAACTGACTCGGGGGCACTTAACAAAAAGTGTCACACAGCATGTATCATACATGTAGGGCCTAAGAAATTTCCACAACTGAACACATCCACGCAGCTGGCCCCAGGAGCCCCCTCAGACCATCCCAGCCCCCCCCCCTCCACCCCTCCCCACAAAAAAAGTAATTCCTATCTTGACTTCTAACCGCAGCGATTAGCTCTGCCTGGTTTGTAAATTGAATTGTTTGAACTGCTCACGGGAATCCGTTAGTTCCCAGGTCTGGCCTGTCCCTCATCTTTACAGGTGAAACCCAGCTGCTCGAGGCATTTTTGTTCATACCTTTTTGACGGCAACCTGTTCGGTGGACACACCTAGCTGCCAGGGAGGCTGTAAAATATAGTTTTTGTTGGGTGGACGTGTGCCCAGATGAAAACCAGGGGATTCTCTATTTCCAAGAGATGAGAGCAGACATCTGAGGGACAGCTAGCATTCTCCCCACCCAGATGCCTTCAGCTGTAAACAAGCTAAAGTCTTGCCTCAAATGGGCTTAAACAATGAAGCAATCTGTTATCTCACCCACAAAAAGGCTCTACGAGGGAGGCTCCCAGCCTCTTCTCTGATGCACTTCTCCACAATCTTCTTGGCTCTGCCCCTCATCCTGCATTGGATTCATCCTCAGATGGACACCAGCATGGCTGCAGCTGCTCCGGACATCTCATCAAGATGCAGCAGTATCTGCAGCAGAAAGGGACCATCTCCTTTGGGCCTCCTCCTTGGAGCAAAGAAACTGTCTGTGGCCTGCAGGATAACAGCTCCCAAAGATGACCACATCCTAATCCCCAGGGCCAGTAAATATGAAGGTTACATGGCAAAGGGGAATTAAGGTTGCTAATCAGCTGATCTTGAGATGGGCGATTATTCTGCATTATCCAGGTGGGCCCGATGTAATCACAGGGTCCTTATAAGTGAAGAAAGGAGGCAGAAAAGAGAGAAGCAGAGATGGCGGTGTGAAGCCTCTATGGACATGCTGAAGGTGCCAGGAACCTCGGCTGCTGAGAGCTCAGAGGGAGCACCCCCACCCCCACCCCGTGTCTCAGTTTCTCCATCTGAATGGAAAATTACTGCAGGCACATCACCACCCCGCCCCGTACCCCTGCCCCTGCCGAGGCAGAAATCATCAGCCAATTGCCAGTTGCTGCACTGTTTCCCACTGGGCACTGATAGAGCCTCAGAATCCTTCTCAACCCTTCCCTCACACTCACCCAGCCAGGGCCGAGTGACTGGGAGGCTCAGGAGGAACCTCACTCTGTGTGGTCCCTGGACCCTAGGGCCAGTATCATTGCCAAGCTCAGTGAGACACATGGGCTCCTGGCACCCCCCACCCCCAGGCTGGTTCCCCAGGAGACCCAGCCCAGGCCCCTCTGAGCTGCCACCTGCTGACCTGCCTACCAGCCTCTGTTGCCATGGCACCCAGCTGTGTACCGAGGCCCCCGCAGTGGGACTGCTTTGGAGCAGCCGGTAGGATGTGAGTAGGACGGTGGACCAAACACGAGTGTTGTATCGACCAAAACTTCCCTGTTTAGAAAGCGGCAACAGGCGACAAATCGAGACCCTGGTTTTTAGAAAACATAAGGTGAGGTATTCAGGGATGAAGACGCAGCACGTCACCAGTGTGGTCAGAGAAAATTCAGAAAATGCATAGAAATACAAACAGATGACAGACTGATATAGGTGATACAGATATAGAGATATAAATATAGATGCTGTTGTTAGGTGCCATCCAGTTGGTTCTGACTCATAGCGACCCCAAGTATAACAGAATTAAATACTGCCCAGTCCTGCGCCATCCTCACAATCATAGCTATGTCTGAGCCCATTGTTGCAGCCACTGTGTCAGTCCATCTAGTTGAGGGTCTTCCTCTCTTTCGCTGACCCTCCACTTTACCAAGCATGCTGTCCTTCTCCAGGGACTAGTCCCTCCTGATAACACGTCCAAAGTGTGTGAGATGAAGTCTCACCATCCTTGCTTCTGAGGAGCACTCTAGCTGTACTTCTTCCAAGACAGATTTGTTCGTTCTTTTGGCAGCCCATGGTATATTCAATACTCTTTGCCAACACCACAATTCAAATGTACACCAAGCCATGGTATTTTCGATCACCTCATATGCATTTGAAAGCTGGACAATGACTAAGGAAGACTGAAGAATTGATGCATTTGAATTGATAGATATAAACACAGGTACACATATAGATATGAGTGATATACAGATAAAGGTGATCCAGAGATACAAAGACACAGAGGACATACAGTTACAGATGTAGTTGATATACATGTAGGTGGTACAGACAGATATAAACAGACGCAGACAGAGACATGATAAAGCAAGAATACAATAAAGCAAGCAGGGAAACCGTGAACAACTGGTGAATATGGGTAGAGTCTATAAGCGTTTACGGTACTAATTGTGCAACTTTTCTGTGCATTTGAAATTATATCAAAATTAAAAATTATGAAGACAAAAACCCAAAGTGCAGCCCCTTGGGCCCCAGAGACCATGCTCCTGGGCTGGTGGTCGCAAGTCTGATTTAAGCGTGGCCGGGAGAAGCTGTGTGCCAGGAGCTCCCTTGTGTGTGTGTTGGGGGTGGGGGTTGGAAACCGAGGATAAGGTGGGCATCTCGGGCAGGAGGAGCCGGGAGCCCTCACTCCTTCCCTCCCACTGGGTCCAGATCCAAACGCTTTGGGAACAGTTGGCATAGGCCTGCACAGCCACTCATTCATTCACTCCTACATTACGCACATATTATTAAGTGTCTACTATGTGCCTCGCACGCTGTATCTTGCGAAAACCCTGGCCCTCTTGGAGAGGAAGTTCCAGCCGGAGAGCAACACCAGATAAGAAAAGCGAGAGAGTTACAGATTGTGTTGGAAGGAGAACCCCACGGGGCTGAGCCGGGGCGGGGGTGGGGGCAGACTGCTGTATCACAGGGGGTCGGGAGGCATTCCTAACACAGGGCCTCATGGAGAGTGCCCGGGCAGGGGGCCGCGGCCCTGCAAAGGCTCGGGGTGAGTCCCGCTGAGCGTGTGGGGCACGCGTGTGCGGCCGGCGCCAGGCGTGCGCCGCAGAGGGCTTCTCTGGGGTGCGGGGCGCGTGGGCGAACACGTGAAGGATCACGCGGCGGGCTACACATGGGCCTGCTGCGTGCGCCGTTTAATTTTAGGATTGCTCACGCGCCGGCCTGCCCTTAGTATTGTGCAATTAAAACCCTTGACGCGACCAACACGCAGTTAAAAATAGCCGTTCCCAGTCGGGCAGAGCACACGAGTGTGAGTTGGCGTGAGGTGCGTTCGCGGCCGCCTTCAAGGGTGGGACGGCCCTGGTACCGGAAGCCCTCTGCTCCCTCCCCCGCTTCCTGCCAGTTGGCTGCTGAGAAAAACGCAGCGTCTTAACGCCTTAATATCATTCACTGGGTCATTCATTCCGCAAATATTTGTCGAGCACCTACCGTGTGCCAAGCGTTATTCTAGGCTTGGGAAGCAGCAGGGAGTGAGGTGAATAGAGCCACCCCCACCCCCTCCCCCATCTGGGCCCTCATAAAGTGCTGGGAAGAAAATAAGGGGGCGGGGGGAGGTGGGAGAGGTATTATGGTTGGATGGGAGAGCGGGAGCCTTGTGGACACCTGGGATGAGCGTTCAGGAGGCAGGAACAGCATGTGCAAAGGCCCTGAGGTAGGACCCGCCTGGCATGGTGGGAGAACAGTAAGGAGGCTTATGGGGCTGAAGCGAGTGAGCGAGGTGGAGAAAGGAGGAGGAGCGGGCAGGAAGAAGACGGGGTAGGTCGTGCAGGGACCTGTGGGCAGGGAGGACTCAGGTTTTTACCCAAGGGACCTGGGAACCCTGGAGGGCGGGCTGCCGGCGGGGACCGGCGGACTCGCTTCTCACGGGCGCCTTCTGGCGGCAGCGGAGACCAAGGCGGGGCCACTGCGCTGGTCCAGGTGGGGTGATGGGGCGGGTGGGGTGATGGGGCGGGCGGACTGGGACCGCGGAGAGGGTGAGAAGCGCCCGATTCTGGGACTAGTTTTTTTCCTTAACCTTTTTTATTGGAGTATAACATATACAGTAAAGTGCACAACTCGTAAATGCATAGCGCTCAGGGAACTTTTTTTAAAGGTAAAAATGACATAACATAAAATAACCGTTTTGAAGCGCACCTACGGTTCAGTGGCATTTAGTCACTTACAGTCTGGTGCAACCATCCCCTCTCTCTAGTTCCGGACGCTTTCATCACCCCTAAAGGAAGCGCATTAACAATCCTTTCCCCTCACGCAGCCCCAGACAACTCCTGATCCACTGTCTGTCGCACAACGTGGCGGCTGGGCTCCCAGTGTGAACATCCGGAAAGAGAAAGCCAGGCGGAACCTGTATCCTTTTTATGCTCTGGTGTTGGAGTAGCACGGCCGTCACTTCTTCATCACAGCACACCAGGGGCCGACAGGAAGGGACACAGATCTTGGAAGAGGCTGCATAGGCCCGGCTCACTAGTATTTACTCCCCATTGCTAACCGCTACATTGTCTCGTGATTTTGTTTTTCCCTCTGGCTCCAGTCTCTACAAAAGGTTTAAAATTAACCGGTCTTCCTCCCTGGAGGGTAGAAAACAAGTGATAATGATCTAAGAATGGACAACCAAACAAAGCACCCATCTTGCGACAAGAAAAAGCAGGATGTTGCCAGATAACCCCCAAGAAAAGATTAACTCATCTGGGACGTGAGCACCTCAAGGGGGAGCTAACACAAACTTCTAAGACCCATAATCCTGTCCCTGTAAAAGCCTTCAGCCGATCTCCAGTTGGGGAGACGGGTTTTTTGGAGGAATCTATTCCCCTCCGTCTCCTATATATCGATATATAATAAACACCTTACTGCTCACCTCACCCGTCTCAGAATTGGCTATTGTGGCGGGCGGCTGCCATCCACGTTATTGCGGTTAACAACCGCACCCCTTTTTGTGTTTACTGTTGTTGAGAATATACACAGCAAAACACACAAATTCAACGGTTTCTACATGTACAGTTTGCATGGATCACAGTCTTCCAGTTGTGCAACCATCCTCACCCTCCTTTTCGGAGTTGTTCCTCTGCCATTAACACAAACTCACCTCCCACTAAATTTCCTACGTTTGTAATATCTGGAGTTGCTGTGGTCAGTTCTATTGCTTACAGATAGATTGGAAAAGCACAATGCTCAAGGCGGACATTCTTTACTAGTTCAGCTAAACTGTTGTTTGCAGACCCCACCTCTTGATGGGAAGAGCACATAGGGCCAGAAAGATCAACGCTGATGTTTGGGAAGCTGCAGTCAGCCACCGTAGGTGCTTCTCTGCGTGCTCCTCGTGGGATACTTACTTTCAAGCACAAGGCTCAGCAGGTTGCGGACACTCAGTTAATACCAGCCATCTGAAAGAGGAACAGCTAACATTTATTGAGCACTTACTGTGTGCCAGCCACCACACTAGGCGCTATACATGCTTATCTCTCACTTCATGCTCATGCTAAGAAAAACTATCTAGAACTTGGAAAGAGGCAAAAAATGGGGGCGAACTGTTGACGTTTGTGGCCAGATCATTCTCCGGGGTGGGGCCATCCTGTGCACTGCAGGGCCTTGACCAGCAACCCTGGCTTCCACCCAGCTGAGGCCAGTAGCAGTCCCCCAAGTCATGACCACCACAAATGTCCCCAGACTTTGCTGACTGTCCCCTGGGGGAGAGGGGAATCGCCCAGGTGAGAATTGCTGTCCTAGAGCACCTGGGCCAACCTGGGCACCTGCATCAGTGTCCTGGGGCCGCTTTAACCAGGTACCAAAAACTAGGTGTCAGTGGGGCTGCGCTCTCTCCAGAGGCTCTAGAGGGGGGATCCTCCCTTGTCTTCTCCAGCTTCTGGTGGCCCCAGGCAACCCCAGGTTGGTGGCCGCCTCACTCCCTGTCTGCCTGGTCTTCACGTGGCCGTCTGCCCTGTGTCTGTGCGTCGGTGTCTCGAATCTCCCTCTGCCTTTCTCTTATAAGGGCATCTGGCATCGGATTTAGGGCCCACCTTAATCCAGGATGATTTCATCTCGAGATCCTTAACTCATTACATCTGCAAAAACCCTATTTCCAAATACAGTCACGTGCTGAGGTTCCAGGTGGGTATGCATTTTTGGGGACACCATCCAACCCAGTGTGCCGCTGTGTGGGCTCATCTGACACCGAGGGACAGTCACTTTGTTCGACTTACTCTTTGGTCTTGATGGTGCCTCAGCTATGTGGGGTTAGACGTCACCTTGAGGACTGACAAGCTGCAAGTGAGTTCCATCCCCAAGGTTACGGAAACGGCCCTGGATGTTAGCTGGTTTTGTCTCATACTCCGTGGCTCCACTCAGGCCCCTTTCTCTAACCAGCTCTAGAACTTTGCCCTTCTTCCCTGTGACAGGTGGCAGCTGGGTGTTTGGATGAGACTAACGTTCTGAATGTTTTGAAAACTTGACTTTGCCATTACCCCAGCCCTTGGAGGCAAGGGCACGGTTAGCACCCCATTTTACAAATGGCATCTTAGTTACGAAAGGTGCCGCTATAACAGGAATACCACAAGGGGGTGGCTTTAACAAACAGAAGTTTATTTTCTCACAGTTGAGGAGGCTAGAAGTCCGAATTCAGAGCACCAGCTCTAGGGGAAGGCTTTCTCTCTCTGTTGGCTCTGGAGGAAGGTCCTTGCCTCTTCAGCTTCTGCTTCCTGGTTCCTTGGAGATCTCCATGTGCCTTGGCATCTAACCCCATCTCTCCTCTGCTCATTTGTTTAATCTCTTTTATGTCGCAAAAGAGACTGACTCAAGATACACCCTACACTAATCTCGCCTAATTAACCTAACAAAGACAACCCATTCCGGAATGGAATTATAACCACAGGCACAGAAGTTAGGATTCACAACACATATTTTGGGGGGATGCAATTCAATCCATAATAGATGGAGAAACTGAGGTTCAGAGAGGGGGCTTGCCTGAGATCCCGCCTCGGGAGCTGGGGCTGAGATCCACCTGGAAGTTGCCTTCTTGACTTTGAGAAGTACGGAAGAAGTTTTGCCGTGAGGTTAAGGGCTTGGGGTTTGGACCAGCCCTGGGTTCGAATTCGTGCCCTGTCATTGCCAGGGATGTGATGTCCTGTGGATCACTTCACCACCTCGCCCCCCGCCCCCGCACCTCAGTCTACCCATCTGTGAAATGAGGGCCGTCAGAATCTTGGTGAGGATTCTGTGGGCTGCTCTGCACCCCGCCCCCAGCTAGGGGTCAATAAACGTCCCGTGCGCGCAGCATCTTATGTAACCCTGGAGGAGTTACTTGCACCATCTCCGTTGCGCAGGGGTAAACTGAGGCTCAGCCCCAGGCAGCTAGCTTTGAGCGTGGAACCGGACTGGAGCCCGCACCTCCTGGGACCCCACGCTCTCAACCAACATGCGCGACCGTGTCGCGGGAAAGGGAGGTGGGCTGGGGAACGGTGCGGGAGCTGCTCGGCGTGGGGGGAGGGTGTGCTCGGGCCTGCTCCCTAGAGTTTCCTTTTTATTGAAGTCATTTTTCTCCTGTGTCTGCAGAGTGGCCGCCGGCAGCCCCTCCTTCGCACGCGCAGGCGAGCGGAGAAGAAAACGAAAGCTTCATTGAACCCCACACTGTGGGGGAGGGGCAAACAGGGAACCCCGCTCAGCCAGAAGGAGGGGCAGGTGCTGGCGGGGTGGGCCGAGGGACCCCTGGCCTCGGTGGGTCTGTGGTGTCTGTAATTACCATCCTAATGGGATTATATTAATTATCGTCGCCACCCCGTGCCGGCTTGGACTGGGTTTCGGGTGCGCGCCACGCATGAAGCACGGTCCATGCGTGATCCTGCGGCGCCTCCTCACAGCTCCGGCGTCTGGGGAGGCTGGGAGCCCGCAGAGTGGAAATCCGGGGTTTGAATGCCCCCACCGAACGCGCCCCTCGGGGTGTCAGGGTTGGGGTTCCTGGCCCCCGGAAGAGTGAGAGGGAGTGGGCGCGCTAGGCTGGGGGTCAGGAAGGGCGAGGGTCTGCAGTATAGGGCGTACAGGGTGGAAGGTGGACTGGGGCCTCAGATGCCAGGGTGGGGACCATGGGAAGCCATGGAAGGTTCCAGAGCAGAGGACACAGACTGGGGCAGGCAGGGAGGCTGAGGGTCAGGGCTGGATTCCCCGGCCCCTTCCCTCTACCAGGAGCCCTGGTGGCTCAGTGGTTAAGCGCTCGTCTGGTAACCAAAAGATATGCAGTTTGAACCCACCAGCCGCTCTGAGGGAGAAAGATGTGGCAGCCTGCTTCCACAAAGATTACAGCCTTGGAAACCCTGTGGAGCAGTTCTGCTCTTTGCTACAGGGTCGCTGTGAGTTCACATTGACTCAGGGTAACAGGCTTTTCCTCTGCTTTGGGATCTCCCTAGCAGACTCAGTGCCCCTTCCCTTCTTCCATCCTGAGTTGGAGGCCTTTCCTTGTTCCGATTCTCCTCCTCCCAAGAAGCCCGCCTTGATTACTCCCCTGATGGGAGGCTCATTCCCCCACTTTAGCATTCTCTTCCCAGCTCTGCAGGAGGTACAGAGCCAGGCCTTCAGGTGCTGCCTTCCTTCTCATGTCAGTTTCGGACACCCAAGAGCAGCACTGGGCCTTCTTCGTCAGACAGGAGATGCGCTGTGTCCTTGTTGTTTGGCTACAGATAAAAAAAATATATATATCATACTGGCTTAAGCAAAGAAGGGAGTTTATTGGTCCTCTGAACTGAAATGGTGGGCCGTCTCGGACTTCAGGCACATCTGGATCCAGGTGCCTACAGCATGTCCAAGCATCTGACTCCTGTCCCATCTCCACTCTGAGGAAGGGGCACTGTTTTCTAATTTGCACCAAGGTATCTTATGACTGCTGGTGGTCCTGGACGCCCGTGCCTGCCAGAGGGTAGGAAGACTCAGGACAGCAGTGTCCGGGAAGGAAATAGTGCTGGCACCCACACACACCCCCTTCATTTGCGCAAGACCCACTGTGGACCGGGCAGTCTGCAGCACTTGGGAAGCCACAGGTGTAGGTAACGGGCTCATTCCGACCAGGACCAACATCGCCCCGTATGCGTGCAAAAGCTGGGTGATGAATAAGGAAGACTGAAGAAGAGTTGACACCTTTGAATTGTGGTCTTTGTGAAGAATATTGAATACGCCATGGACTGCCAGAAGAACGAACAAATCTGTCTTGGAAGAAGTACAGCCAGAATGCTCCTTAGAATCAAGGACAGCAAGACTTCATCTCACATACTTCGGGCGTGTTATCAGGAGGGATCAGTCCCTGGAGAAGCATGTCATGCTTGGTAAAGTAGAGGGTCATCGAAAACAAGGAAGACCCTCAAGGAGATGGACTGGCACGGTGGCTGCAGCAGTGGGCTCCAGCACAGCAATGATATGTGGACGGCGCAGGACAGAGCAGTGTTTCGTTCTGTTGTACACACGGTCGCTATGAGTCGGAACCGACTTGGCGGTACCTAACAACAACAGCATAGAAGCGTGTCCTGGGGCCACCCTGAGGACAAGGTGGTGGGCACAGTGAGAGGAGCCAGCACACAGGGTGGCCGGTAAACCTCAGCCTGAGGGCACCGCACAGCCGCAGAGAACTTGGAGCTGGGCAGGCACAAAACCGTTTGTATTTTCCAGGAATCCCTCGGCTGCCCCATGAAGAAACAGACTCACAGTTTAGTTCTTTTTTTAAACAAATAGGTACTGAGTACCTGCTGTGTGGCTGGGGGACAAGGCCACCTGGTCCTGCCATCGGAGCCCCTGTTATCAGAATCATGAAGGGACAGCCCTGCAAATGGTTATCAGGCGGAAAGGAGACAGGACAAGGGCTCAGACATCAGGGGGGTCAGGAAGGGCGGCTAGAGAAGGCAACACCTGACCCCAAACCCAGGCCCACAAGCATATATGCCCACACATATGGTTACACACACACAGTTACACACGTGTGCTATTACACGCACGTTACACATGCTGTTATACGTGCACACAGTTACATGCACAGCATTACACAAATGTGGCACATTTTTGCACACATGGAACCATGTGTTACGTATGTGCACACACAAATACGCAAGGCACACGCATACGCACGGGTATGTGCATATGGTTATGTGCACACACATGCAGACACACGCGGTTACACCCGCACACACGGGCGACCCAGCGCCAAGCAACTGGTGGGAAGAGGCGCGAAGGCACCCGGTTGCCCTGGCAACACCTCCTGGGACTACCGGCCTCGTCAGTGCAGCTCATCTGGCTGTTGGCAGTGGGAGCTGCACTGGACCCCCACTCTCCACAAAGGTTCCTAGAAATGCCGGCAGCCTGGGCCCCTAGGGCTGGGGGACGTGGCCTGGGTCTGAGGGGGGAGGCACAGCCCTACACTGGGTCTGAGGGGGGAGGCACGGCCCTGCCCTTGGACCTCTGCACCCTCAGTTCCTCACTGTGGAGTGGACAATCCACAGGTGCTGCAGGAAGGCACACGTGAAGCCCAGGGTGCGGTGTCTGTTCACATGGGGCCACATCTGTTCTCACGACACTCCCTTCTCCGAACCCCCTGCCTTCCTCACAGGGCCACCCAGGGACCCCACTTGCCAACACGCCATGATGGAGATAACGTGGCCCAACCCTTACACTCAGTGGGAAACGGGAAGGCAAGGTCGGGAAACCCCACTAAAAACCGAGGCCACCGTGGCAGCGATTTTCCGTAAGAAGAGAGTAGGGGATGCAGGGACCACCCTACAAGTGCCACCCTTGGCCTCGGCAACCCCGCAGGAGCTAGAGGTGGGGACAGGCTGTGCTTGTCCATTTATTCACCCATTCACCATGCCCCCCCCAGGGCGCCTGACACAGTGCTGGGGATGCCCCAGTGATGGGGATAAACCTGCCCTCATCCTGGTGTTGGAGACAGACACATCTGCAGACAGAGGTGACGAGGTGTGAGCCGAGGTGGGGTGTGGACAGAGAAAGGGCATAGGAGGACTTCAAGGAGGAGGTGCCAGAAGGCCAAGGAGAAACTGGGGAGGGGGGGCTCCAGGTAGAGGGCATAGCCTACGTGAAGCCCAGAAGCCAGGCTCTCCTCCTGCCTCTGGCCTCAGGGTCTCCAGGTTGGAGGAGATGAGGGCAAGGGCTGGTTCCTGCCGGGTGGGGGGCACCGGGACAGGTTGGCAGGGGCTTCTCCCCAGATTTGGCAGTTTATAGCTTCAGAGGGGTCACCATTGGTGGTGGCACCCTGTGTCCAGTCTGTGTCCCCAAGTGGACACAGCCCAAGAGGTACAGACCTGGCACCTCTCTCCCTGTCGTCACAGTGGGGTCTGGGTTCAAATCCTGGCTCCCACCAGCAAGGCCACCCTGGGCGTGCCACTGAATGGCTCAGCTTGCTCGCCTGCAAAGTGGGGACATGAGCAGCCCTGCCTCGTGGGTCACTTCAGGGGTGAGAGGAGTATTACATAGATGCTGAATAAAAGATCAGCGGCTGTTGTAACAGGGGTCTGGGGTCTCCCCAGTGGTGACGGGGGCTTGACGGACTCCCTGCCTGCCTCCTAAGCAGGAGGGCAGAGGCGGAGGCAGAGAGTCTGTCGGGGTGAGAAAGGGCTTCTCGGATCTCCAGGGCCCCATCCTACCTAGAATTCAAGGCGAAATTCCTCTCTTGTTATTAAACAGCAGAGCAGGCACATCTCCACCCCCACATTCCAGAAACACCTTTATTGCACTAAAAACGGCATTTATAAACAAACACACTTGGAGGAGTGCCTTAAAGAATTATCCGGTCAACCCCAAACACACAGATAATCAAACAGTGCAGGGGATATAAAACAAGGACCCCCGAGAGGGAGAGCAAGGCGGGGAGAGGTCAGGGTCAGAAGGAGAGGGAGTAGGTGGCGACCTCGAGCATCTAACTCCAGGCAGGGCCCCTTCATCTGCCTCTCCAGGCCCCACGAGGCTCCACCCTGGAGGCCCCCTGATTCTAGCGTGAAGGAGAAGCCCCTAGGGCACCAGAGCAGGAAGCAAGAAGGAGCAGGGTCCAGGACAGAGGCCAGAAGGGGGCTCTGAGAGTGGCCCCTCATTCTAAATCCCAAGGAGACCACACACCTGGGGCACAGGTGTCTCACCTGAATGTGTGGGAGGGAACAACCCTCTCCTTGAGTCCTAGACGCCCCTCCCTGTTCAGCCATCACCCCCTTTGCCAAATGTTCCCCTCCTCCCTCCTGACTCTAGATTTCCAAATCCCACCAGATGAAGGGTGGAGGGGCTGATCTCCCCCAGGGTGAAACAGGCAATAGCCGTCACTCAGCACCCCTAAGGGGCCAGAGATGTGCCCTAGTCCTCCCACACCCCGCAGGGGAAAGAATAAGGGGCGGGGCTGGCCTGGCCCCTGCTGTGAAAACCCCTTTCTTTGTTTCATTCCAACTTAGAAAACCCCACGGCAATCACCCAAGGGCCCACCTGACACAACAGTGAAGCTCATGCAGCCTAGCAGGTGAAAAGACACAGCCAGGTGCCCCCCAGCGGGTCCCTCCGTGACTCCCACCTGCCCACCCACCCTAACCAAAGCCTATTTACACTCGTGGAGTAAAGGGTCACAGTTGCCGAGCACAGCAAGGGCACTGGGCAGGGGCGGCCCTGAGGTGGCAGTCCCCAGCCACGGAGGGATAGGGAGGAATGGGTGGGGGGCCAGGAGCAGGGAGCTTCTCTCTGAGTAACCCCCTCCACCAAGGGTGGCTTCAGACGACCCAGCAGAGACACAGGGTCCTGAGCAGGCACAAGGGACAGCCAGGCTGGACAGTAGCTGACACATGTGTGTGGAGGGGAGGCTGTCCCACTCTCAGGGGATAGAAAAGAAAAGCTGCATTGGCTCCTCTTCCCAGATGCTCCCTACTTCTGAGCTCTGTAGCAGCAACAGCTGCTCTCTCTTCCTGCCTTTCCTTTGTCAGGTGCTCACCTCGCCCAGAGCCAGCCTGACCTGCATCCCAGTGGGCACTGTGGGCAGGATCTGGGCCCAGGCCCAGGGTCGGAGGCTGTGCTCTCTCTGGGGTAGGGCAGGGCTTGGGGTGGCAGCAGGGCTCCGGGGGAGGGGGACATACCATGCCCTGAAGGAAGAGAACGTAGGCCAGCTCTAGGGCTCACAATCTCTGCCGCGACTGTGCCTAGCTAGAACTCCATGAGGAAAGGGTCGAGGGCACGGAACTTAGGGCGAAGAGCCCCTCAACTGGCCCTCTGTCTTCCTCGACAGCCCCTTCTCCTCCAAAGAGATGAATTCCTGAAAAATAGTATCCTGGTCGCTGTCTGCCTCCGGGTGTCCAGGAGACCCACAGGGACATCAGGGTCAAACCCAGCCTGAGTCTGAACTCACCTGCCCATCCACCCTCCCCTGCGGTCACCTGCCCATGGGGGCTGAGTGGAGAGGGGGATGGGGAGACTTCAAGGGGCTATTGGGGTCTCCCCTGGGCCCTTTACAAGAAGGGGAGCAGGGCGGTCAGGGGCAGCTCCTTCTCGCCGAGCAGCGTGTCCCGCTTGAGGCTGCTGCCCTTGTTAACCACCTTGATCCTGAGCGCCAGCTTGCGGACGCTGGCTGGGCCCAGACCGTCGAAGAAGAAGTCCTCGTTGAAGACGGGATGGCGGCTGTTTTTGATGATGGTGCTGCGCTGCTTCTGCAGCTTGCCGGGCACCAGGCACAGCCCCACGCAGCAGTTGATGCTGCGGGCGTCGCAAACGCGGTCGTAGAGGCCCTCTGCGGCCAGCAGCCGCACTCGCAGCCGGGCCTGGGCCGCCTCGTACTCGGCCAGCAGCCGCAAGCTGCCCCGCTGGCCCAGGCGCACGGCGTGCTCGGCACGCGGCGGCTCTGGCCCCGGCTCCGGGGTGGCCGCGCGGCGGCTCAGGCGGCGCCGCGCCCCGGGGCTGGTGTCCGGCGTGCTGTCGTCGGCAGACAGGGAGCCGTGGCGGCCCACCGAGTGCTTCAGCTGGCTCACCTTGGCCTGGCTGTCCTGGGCGAAGCCCTTGAGCAGCGACACGGAGCGGGACAGCAGCGGGGACCCGAACGGGGAGGACTCAGCCGAGGACCCCGTGTCACTCTCCCCGCCACTGAAGTAGCGCCCGGGGCTCATTAGGGCCCCGCCGGCCTCTCTGGCTGAGCCGTTGCCCCCGTTGGCCTTGGCGGCCGCCCGGCGACGCACAGAACCAGGCGAGGTCACCTGGGCCAGCGCCCCGTGCTCGCTGTGGAACAGGGACTCCTTGCGACGCGTGTGCGGACTCTCCGCCAGCGTAACGAAGCCGTAGGACGTCTGCGCCTTGGGCACGGAGGGCAAGGACATTGCGCCCCGGGCTGGGGGTTCGGCGCCCGGGGCTGCCTCCTCCGCCGGCGCGTCCTCGGCGCTCTCGATCTGGATGACGTGGCGCGTGGCCGCCTTCAGGAGGCTCCTGCTCTCGGCCGCCAGCTTGACCGGGAGCCGCGGGCTGCGGGGGGCGCGGCGGGGAGCGGCCGCCGCCAGGTTCTGCTCCGACGCGGACGCGCCCAGCTCCGCGGTGGCCTCGGTCTCGGCAGGGCCGGCGGGCAGCTTCGGGGGGATGAAGAAGTCGGGGATCTTGTCAGGCGTGAGCACGTTGCTGTACAGGGGCCCCTTGGAGGCCTTGTCACTCGCCTCACCTCTGGCCGTGCCGTTTTCGCCGGACCCCCGAAGCCGCTCCAGGAGCCACATGTTGGTTTTTCTCATGGGGGCGTAGGGCAGACGACCAGGACGCGGCGGCGGTGTCTGGGGAGAGAGGCCGAGGTCAAGAGGTGGCAAGGGGGCCTGAGCACCTGTCCCTGCGGGACCACCCTGGCCAGCAGAGGCAGTGGAGGGTCACTGGGGGAACCCAGAACAGGGGTGGCCGAGGGCACCCCTCCCCTTCCCAGCGCGACCGCGCTCAACTTCTAAGCACCAAAGCCCAGAGAGGTGGGGGCTGCGCTCGCGCTCTGGGGAAAGCTCCCGGGGGAGCGTGGCCCCTCTCCGCCCCTAACCCTTTTTTGAGGCTCACAAAGCGCTTTCTAAAGGGTTGCGCGCTCTGTCCCGAGGGACGACACCCAGGGTGTGGGTGGGCCCAGGGGTGTCCCAGCTCCGCCCCCCCCCCCCAGCTCCCACCTGTGGCTGCTCCTTGGGCAGGGGGTGCAGGCATTCGGGGCGGGGGGAGGGGAGGCACTGAGTCGGGGGGGCCGATAGCGCAGCGAGCTGACACCTCCCCCCCCCCGCCCCGCCCCACCATGGACTCAGCTCCTGGTGGGGGTGGGGTCCTGGCAGCCCCCGCGGTCGCGGCGGGGGTCCCTGTACTCACCTGCCTAGGGGGTGACCCGGGACTGGGGGCTTTCCCGCGGGCACGCAGGGCTCTCGGCGCGAAGGCTTTGTTGGGGGGGGTGGCTGGCGCGGGGACGCAGTGGAGCTTTAATACGGGTGGCGGCGGCAGCGCAGTCGGACTCATTCACCAGCGGCGGCGGGAAACCGCCCAGCCGGGCGGCCGCCGCCGCCGTATTCCTCCTAGTACCGCCGCCCTCGCTCTGCCCACCCCACCGCCCCAAGGAGTAGGGGGAGGGGCTGTCTCCCTGCGCAGCCCCCCAGGCTGGTGGCAGGGAGGACCCTCGCCAGGACCTGGCCGCGGATGGGCAGGGGGAAGCGGGCAGGTGGCTACGATTCGCTGACGACCACTTGCTGGCGGATCCAGGGAGCTGGGGACCCCCACCGGAAACCCCGAGCTTCAGTTCGTACCCCACTTTCTGTGGCCCCTTCTCCTCCGGCGAACCATGATGAACGAAATCATAGCGCTAACCACCATCGTCGCTGAATTTATTGGGCCTGTTCTCGGCACAAGCTCTCAATGTTCCTTCCGTCACCTCTTTGGTCCCCCGCGATCACCCAATAGGTCTGCGCTACCGCTCTCCCGATTTGTAAATGAGGAGGGTGAGGGTTTCCTTCTAGAGCTGAGGGCTGGGCTCGGATGCTGCTCCTCATTTTGCGGGCAAACGTGGACCTAGCGCCCGCAGGGCCAGGACGGTGATGGGGCACTGGGGACATGGCATCGATGAGGAACGCGGCCCCCAGCCCTTGCGTCCTGGTGGGAGGGACCAGCGATGATCAGGGACAGAGGCAAACAATACAACTGTAGATGTGGTACCGTCTGTGACAGAAGTATAACAGGAAACTGCAATGAAGGGCGGGTGTGATCCGAGAAGGGAGGAGACATCAGGGTGCTTTCAGAGGAGGGAACGAGGGGAGAGGCCAGACCAGGCCTCTCGGAGCTCCTGGGCCACCAGTTCCCCTGCCCTGCGGCCCCTTCCTGCCATCCCTGAGTCTCAGATCCTTGCTTCTCTCTTCCCTCCCAGCCTCAATTTCCCCTTCTGAAACCCAAGGCTATCCATTCCTGCCTCCGGTCTCGGTTTGCGGGGAGCCAGCAGGATAATGTATCACCAGGGCCAGCGGATGCCTAGCATTTTATTACATTATGATTGTCCGGGAGCCTTCCTCATTCTGGGAATGTCCTCATTCTGCGTCTTGCAGAGCTGGGATGGGGGCTGGTCTGGAGTGGCCACTGAGTCAACGGCAAAGGAAGGGGCAAAGGGGGGCAGTAGGGGCTGCCAGAGGACCCAATCCTCCAATGCTTCCACTCCACCTTGGAGTAAGGCACGTTTAGAGTCCTAATGTCCAGATGGGGAAACGGAGACTCAGGGGGCCATGACTCTTCAGAGATGTCCGTCTCAGCTTTTTCACCCAACATTGCTGAGCCCCACTTTGGCAAACTGATGCAGCCCCACAGTCTAATGCGGGAGGCAGGCACCATTTTGCCACCAGCGCTTCCAAGAAGCCAGCCCTCACTGCCACCCTGAGTCAACCACATGTCATCAGCTGATGAGCTTTTGTGCAGAATGTCCTAGTGCAACTCCCCAACATCAAATGATACTGTACAGCCACTATGATCAGAACAGCCTGGTGCTGGTTCAACATTATACACATAGATCCAGTGGAACACAACTGAGAACTCAGAATTAAGCCCAGCCATCTATGGACAACTGATTTCCGACAAGGGGTCAAATTCCATTCACTGGGGGAAAAACAGTCTTTTTAGAAGATGGTGTTGGCAAAACTGGATATCCGTATGCAGAAAAATGAAACAGGAACTATACCTCACACCACACACAAAAATTAACTCAAAATGGATCAAAGACTTAAATGTTAAAATTAAAACTAAAAAATTCCTGGGAGAACACTATGGGACCTAATCTGTGAAAATAGGATAACAAACATTACAAGAAACGCACAAATAGAAGATAAAACAGATAAATGGGACCTCATAAAAATTAAAAACTTACACTCATCAAAAGACTTTATCAAAACAGTAAAAAGAGAACCTACAGACTGGGAAAAAAATCTTCGGAAATGGCACATCAGATAAATGTCTAATCTCCAAAATTTATAAAAAACTTCAACAAGTCAACAGCAAGAAGACAACCCAATGGGCAAAGGACACGAACAGAACCTGCCCCCGAAAAGACATCCAAGCAGCCAACAAAAGATGCTCACAATCATTAGCCATTAGAGAAATGCAAATCAAAACTACAATGAGACACCATCTCACCCAGGCTAAAACAACACTGATTAAAAAAAAAAAAAAAAAAAAACAGGTAACAACAAACGTTGGCAAGGATGCGGGGAGATTGGAACTCTTCTCCGTCGCTGATGGGAATGTAAAACAGTACAGCCAATGTGGACAATGATACAGCGCTTCCTCAAAAAACTAGAAATGGAACTATCCGACGATCCAGCAATCCCACACCTAGGGATATACCCCAGACACCTAAAAATAAGGACACGAACAGACACACACACTCCTGTGTTCATTACTGCTTTATTCACAACAGCAAATCAATGGAAACAATTTAATTGCCCATCAGCAGATGAATGGGTAAGCAAAATATGGTACATTCATACAACGGAATACTACGCAACCCTAAAGAACAATGATGAGTCCGCGAAACCTGTTATAACATGGATGGACCCAGGGCATAATGCTGACTGAAATAAGTCAAGTACATAAGGAGATATATTGCATGATCCCTCTTTTATAAGGAGACAAGAATAGATATTTATAAAGGGACCAACGTTCAATGGTGGTTACCAGGGAGAGAAGGGGAGGGAGGGAGAAGCACACCCTAAATAGTAGAAACTTGTTATTTTTGGTGATGGGAAAAGTGGCACCAAATGTGGGTGTAGTGAACACAGCCTGACCAAAGTAAATGATGTCACTGAGAAGTGCTCAAGAGAAAGGATGCTTGTACGAAAGAAATTGACACATATAGTTTGGCAGCAATACCAACAATGACCAAAAAACAAGTGTATGGCCACATATATATGTGTATAGGCGTACAGACATACGGGTAGGTACAGGTGTGCACATAAGTATGCACAGACAGAAGTATCTATATGTATGTGTAAATACATGTGTGTGTGCATGCACATAAATTCATAGAAGACACAATTACAGATACTTCTCAGACATAACCGAACATCTTGCAAGATTTGTTTTCTAAGTTTGAAGGCTTAGAACCACAGTCTCATGTGACAACTCAGTCAACTGGCATATGCTCACAAAGTTCATATTCTGCATCCTAGTGAAGTGAGTACTGTCTAGGGTCCTAAAGCTTGCGAGCAGCCATCTAAGATACAATTATTTGTCTCCATTCATCAGGAGCAAAAAATAAAAGGTAACCGAAATCACAGGGAAGAAACAAGTCTACAAGGCTGACAGCCTACGCAAGCCACGACCTCAACTTTCCTGAGACCAGAAGAACTAGATGGTGCCTGGCTACCACCACTGATGGACCTGGCCAGTGGCACAATAGATAATCCTGGTTAGAATGGGAGAAAAATGCAGAACAAAACTCAAATTCATAAAAATGGCCAGACTAACAGGACCACTGAGACCAGAAGACTCCCTGAGACTATCACCCTGAGACGCTCTTCAAACCTTGAACCAAAACTACCCCCCTGAGATCACCTTCTAACAGAAAAGCAAAGTGACACACAAAATAAAGGACATTACCCATCAGATCAGTGCTCTACTGAAAAAAAAAAAACACCTATGTGAGTCCAAAAGGTTAACATTTATTCCAAAGCAAAGGTGAGAAGATAAGGGGGCAGGGAAACTAGAGTACTGGAAATGGAACAACCAGAACACAGGTAAAGAGAATGTTAACACAATGTGAAAAACGTAACTAATGTCATTGACCAATTTGTGTGGAAATTGTCAAAGGGGAACCTAACTTGCTGTATAAACTTTCACCAAAAACACAATAAAATATTATTTCAAGAAAGAAAGTACTAGTGGGATTACTTGGTTGATGTCCTTTGTGCCAACTGGGCCCAGCACTGCTGGGAGAAGGCCACTGCCATCTTGTCCCTGTGTGTCCCCAAGGCCAAGGGCTGGCACAGTGGGGCCTTCCATAAGTATCTACTGGACAAATGGATGAATCAGCACCATGGTAGGAACGGTGACTCCGAGAACAGTGCCCCCTCCCACAGCGGTTGTAGAGTAAGAGGGACCCAGGGGCTGTCTCTGTCCATTGTGTCTCTGGGACCAGCTCAGGTTTGGGGGAGGGCATGCCAGGCCTCCTGATGAGGGGCTGGGTCTGGGAATTGGGGGTTGCTCCCCCCAACCCCTCCCCTGCCATGTTGGGAGGAGGCAGTTTATTCTATGCCAAGCAATTCTGGACCCAGCCCATCAGGTTCAGATCCAGCGCCACTTGCTGGCTGTGTGGTTTCAGGCCAGTGTTTGAACCTCTGAACCTCTCTGGGCCTCCATCCCCTGCATCACAGAGCCGGGTGAAGGTCAGTATCTGCAAAGCGCCTGGGATGGGTCCCAGAGAGGCTGTGGTGTGATCCTGGTTTTTGCTGTTTTGTGGCCACTGGCACAGATGAGGAAGGGGCTCAAAGAGGGGAGGCACTTGCTCAGGCCTCACAGAGCACCCCAGAGCCTGCCCCCCACCCCATTGCATTTGGGGACTGGGGAAACTGAGGCCCAGAGGGAAAAGAGCACCCCTCCCAGCCGGTTAGCTCTGTGCTGTGGGCTGGTAAACACCAGCATCCCACGTCCACATGTTTCTGCCTCCCTCTCGCTGCCCAGGCTGCAGCAGCTCCAAGGTGGAGAGAGGGCCAAGTGGCATCACCTGGCTCCTCCGGGCCCTGAGCTCGGCCACCTCACCCACACTGGGTGTTCCACAATCCCCTCAAGAGGGGCAAGCATGGGGGACAGCAATAGCCACAAGTGGGGGCAGGAGGGGGAAACTGAGGCTCACAGGCTGCCTTCTTCTGCCTCCAGCAGGCCGACTGCCTGCCGGAGGAAGTGTGGGGCGGGGTCTGAGGTCAAAAAGGCTGCGATCCAGTCCCTATTTTTTCCCAAGCAGCCACCTACCCTCTGAACCTCATCTTCTCTCGGGAAAACGAGAGGGACCCAGGCCCAGTGCATCACCGGGGACGACCTCACGGAAAAGGGGAGGGGCGATCACGCCTGTCACCGGACACGAAAAACGGAGGCGTGGGGGCGTGGCTTGATTCCTGGGGGCAGCCGTGTGACCGATTTACTGGATAACAGACATTAATGCCATCTGCGTCTGTCCTACCCACGACAGCTCACGTGCGGCTGGGGGGGCAGGAGATTTCCTGGGGCCTCTAAGCTCAGCGCCCTCCTTTTCGCAGTTGTCATTATACACTTAGTGGTGTGATTCACTGATTCATGTCACTTGACTGTGAGATCCATGTGGCCAGGCTGGCCGTGGTCACAGCAGATAAGAGGGCTGATGCAGGCTTGTTAAAAAATGTTAAGATGGGTGGTGGGTAGGTGTGTGGATGGATGGATGGATGGAAAGATGGATGGGAGGGTGGATGGCTGAATCAATAAATGGAATGAATGGTGGATGGATGGATGGTTGTTGGGCTGATAGATGGAATGATGGATGAATGGTTGGGTGGGTAAATGAATAGATGGAGGGATGGGTGGATGGATGGGTGGGTGGGTGAGTAAATGACATGAATGATGGTTAGATGCATGGACGTATGGTTGTTAGACTGGTAGATGAATTAGTAGGTGGATGGATAATTGTTAGAGTGATGGATGGGTTGGTTGGTGGAATGATGAATGAATGGGTGGGTAGCCGAATGGATGAATGAACAGATGTGTGGGTGGACTGGTAGGTAGAATGATGAGTGGGTGTCGGATGGATAGGTGGATGGATGGCTCTTAGCCTCCAGGTCTGTGAAACTGATGCACCCAAGTCCCCTTCTGGCTCTGCTTTTTTGATGACTTCACCCCTAGTTAAGAACAGACCAGAGGGACTGTTGCTCCCCACACCCTGATGACAGGTGCTCCAGGGCATGGGGTGGGGCCTGCTGACTGCAAAGACTGCATAGCTCCAGCCCAAAAATCCAGACCCCAGGCAGCCTCTGCCCTTGACCCTGGGGGATGTGTGACCCAGGCAGGGAGTGGGGAGGGTGGGGGACCTCTTGGGGAGATGCACCATGTTTGTGGGAGGATCCAGAGGAGGGCCCTGGGGGAAAACAGAGTCTTGGGGAGAGGGGAGAATCCAGAATTAATGTAGGGGAAGGTCTAAAGAATAGAAGTTGGGGTGCTTGAGACTGAAGCTGAGAGATGCGAGGGGAGGGGGGCATGGAGGGAGAGCGGGGGTCTCAGAAGACTGGTGATGTCTCAAGAAAACAGATGGCTGGGAAGTTGGCTCGCATTTCGGAGAGAAGCGAGGAGCATCTTTGCCATATATATTTGGGGTATCTGTGAAAGAGAGGTTTGTAGCATTGGGAGATAAACCAGGGTATTTCCATAGAGAAGTTGGGGATATATTTGATAGAGAAGTTGGAGTGTGCTTTGTCTTGGGATAAAAAGTAGGGGTGTCTGAGAGAGATGTTGGGGGGCCCTGGGGAGACTGGGATCATCCCACACACACCCCACAACATGGGCACACCCCCAGGTTCAGCTCCCTCTTCTCTGACTCTAGGCCCTCAGCCCCTCCTCTACCTTCTCCAGCCCTTGGGAGGCCAAATCTGGGAGCCCGGCTTCACCCGCAAGCCTCCTCCTTAGCTTCTGCCTGGTGGGCTCATCCCACCACACTTGCGAGTCCCCTTATGTGCAGGCGGGCTGCAGCTCCTCATGGTAATTCCCAGGTTTAATTACAAACAGAATCCAAATGTCCAGTCCAGGACAGCAGCTGGGAGGACAGGAAAGCTGGTGGGCACGCCAGGCCAGGCAGCCACAACCTCTTCTTCATCCACGTGGGCAGGGGCACACCATTGCCCCCCATCAACTGTCCTGGAGCCCCCTATCATCCCAGGGGAACCTCAAGGCTGCCCCCACTGTAATGTTAGCAGTGTGCCCAGCCTGAGAACCCCAAAGCACCTTAATTCTCCCCCAAGAAGGCAACACTGTACTCAATTTTCAGGAGGAGAAACTGAGCCAGCCAAGGGAGGAAGCCAGGGGGCCCCTCACTTTCTCAGGAGAAAAATGAAGTCCAGCCCCAGAGGAGGAGACATGCTGCCTCCCGGCCCCATTAGGGGTCCCGGACGTGTCTGGCTTCCAAGGCCAGGTCTCAATACAAAGGGCTGCTTTTCAATATATTCTTAAAGGCGAGAAGAGGTTCCGTCTTTGGTATATACAGCCTCACTCCAGGCAAAGGGTGGAGGCCAGCTGACCCTGGCCTCCAAGGCCAGCAGAGGAGAGTGATTCCAGATGCTCATGCGGGAGGAAGGAGAGAGAGCGGCAGTTCTGGCCTGAGCGGGTCCAACAGGCTGAGAGCTCGTAAGGCCACAGGGGGCTCTGGGAACAGGGTAGGAGCCACAAGACCCACCACCTGGGGGAGAGAGGGAAGCAGATGTCAGGGGTCAACTAAGACAGTCACTCCAATCCCAGAACAGCCTGAGCTCAAGGTCCAGATTCCTGACAAGCCATGCCCTGTGCTTCTGCCTCGATGGAACAAATGGGCTTCACTCCTGGTGAGCTCCGGCCTCGGTTATATGGCACAGGCCCCTGGGCCCTGCTGTGTGACCCACGACAGCACCTCAGCCTCTCTGGGCCATCTCCCAGGCACAAAGCAAAAATGCTGATAACAACGCCTTCACAGGGCCTCGGGCCCAGAAAGGGCCTTCTGTAACTACTATTACTGCCATCAGCATTATTGGTTTGGCCACAAACCTCTTTGGAAACTGAAGAAATCAGGAACCTCTGGCAGGTGAGGAACCCACAGGCCCACAGTGATGCAGATGGTTTTGGGGATTTCATAGGACCTCCCATCCGGAAGCCAACCCCCTAGGCCTGGAGCCCCCCTCTGCCGGCAGCCCAAGGCCTAGACAGGGGAGGGAAGAGGCTGCGGTGGCAGGGTGGGTGGGGGGAGGGTGATGCCCAGGAAGGAGGAAGTAGAAGGTGACCGTTGTCATGGAGACCAGAGAGCAGCTCAACCTGGCCCAGAAGCTCCTCTCCCGCTCAGCTCTTCAGGGAGATTCTGCCAGCTCCTGGCCTCCCGCATCCCTGAGTCTTCCCCTACTCCCCAGTATCTGCCCTTGCCGTCCCACCTTCCTCCCAGCTCAGTCTCATCCTTTCCTGCCTGGACACCTAGCTGCCCTCCTTGCCCAGCCCTACTCTCTAACCAGAGAGATCCTGCAGCACCAGACCTGCCTGTCCCTCCCCATCCTCAGCTCCTAGCCCAGCTGCCTGGCATCTCATCTTGCCTACCTCACAGCCACACCAGCCCCTGCTGGCCCCGTGCCACACTGCTCCCTCCACCAAGGACACCCCACTGCCTCCACCCTGCCAGCCACAGTCCCAAGGTTCCTCCAGGGTGGCCAAATGCCCAGTCCTCCTAGAAGAAAGCCAGAGCACTCGGCAGGGGCCCCAAAAATCCTGTTTAACATAGAGTTAAATATGGAGTTACCATGCAACCCAGCAATTCCACTCCTAGATATACACCCTAAAGAAATCAGAATGTACATCCACAGAAGAAGTTGTACATGAATGTCCACAGCAGCACTATTCACAACAGCCAAAAAGTGGGGGCAACCCAAGTGTCCATCAGCAGATGAATGGATAAACATTGTAGTCCATGGACTATTATTCAACCATAAAGAGAAATCATGCTTGGTAAAGTGGAGGGTCAGCAAAAAAGAGGAAGACCCTCAACGAGATGGATTGACAGTGGCTGCAACAATGGGCTCAAGCATAACAACTAGTGTGAGGATGGTGCAGGACCGAGCAGTGTTTCGTTCTGTTGTACACGGGGTCACTATGAGTCGGAACCGACTCCACAGCACCTAGCAACAACAACAAAGGGAAATGAAGCTCTGACGCATGCTACAAAGTGGATGAACCTTAAAAGCACCATGTTCAGTGAGAGAAACCCGAGACAGAAGGTCACAAATGGAATCATTCCATTTATATAAAATTTCCAGAAACGGCAAATCCATAGAGACAGAAAGTGAACTAGTGGTTGCAGGAGCCGGGGGAAGGGTAATGAATGGAGAGTGACTGCTGTTGGGTGAGGTGTCTCCTTTCTAGGTGATGGAATGTTCTGGAACCAGAGAGAGGTGCTTGCTGCACAACCCTGTTAACGTACTGAAAACTACTGAGCTGTATACTCTACGCAGTGAATTGTACATACATGGATTGTGTCTCAATGTTTTTTTAATGAGGGAGAAACCTGGCTAGTGGGCAGTGGCCCCAGTACACACCTGAAGACGCCTGGCTCAGGGCTCCCTCTTGACCACGCCACGCAGGTGCAGCTCACTCTCGGCTGCCACAATGGGCTGCCCGTTCTGCAGGTGGTAGTCGATCAGGTGGCTGATGCTCTCAAACAGCACATCCTTTGTCCGCACCTGTGGGGCCAGAGGCAGCAGCGTCAGCACTCGGGAACCTGTCAGGGGCAGGTACACAGCCCCATCCAGCCATGCTGAGTGGAGTCCGTGTCTTAACAAGCCATCAGGTGATCCTGAGGCTCGCTGGAGGCTGAGGACCCCTGACCAGAGAATGCCAGGATTTTGGCCACAGATCAGCCTCAGAATCTCAGAGCCCTGAGCAACAACTGGTAGTGGACTGAGTGATGGCCCCCAAAGTATGTCACATCCTAACCGCTGGAACTTGCGAATGTAACCTCATTGGAAACAGGGTCATTGCAGATGTGATTAAGTGAAGGATCTGGAGATGAGGAGATCATCCTGGATTAGCTGGGTGGGTCCTAATTCCAACAACAAGTGTCCTTATAAGAAGGGGAGAGGACAGAGATAGAGAGACGGCGGCCACATGAAGAAGGAGACAGAGACTGGAGTGATGCTGCTTCAAACCAAGGAACACCAAGGACCCCAGCCACCACCAGAAGCTAGGAGATGGGCAAGTGACAGGCTCTCCCCTAGAGCCTCCAGAGGAAGCCTGGCCCTGCTGACACCTTGACTTCAGACTTCTGGCCTCCATTATTGGAGAGGACAGATCTCTGCTGTTGTAAGTCACCCACTTTGTGGTGACTTCATATAGCAGCCCCAGGAGACGAGTCACCCTGCAATCTTGGAGACACAGACCTGAACACTAGAATCTAGAATCTGAAAACCATCCACATCTTAGAATGAGAAAAATCTCAACATCACCAAGTGCTGGGGGGTGGACAAAAAACTGAAGGGCCTTCACGTGCATGGTCTGGACTTTTCATGGATGAGCCTGGTCTCACTGGGCACACAGTGCCCAGGAACAGGCAAAGATGCACATCTCCTGGCTCCATGGCATAATCATGTGCTCAATGGCACTGGGGACAAGACCTGGGAATATGCATTTAACAGTTTGTCGTACTGTGGTGGCTTTCATGTTGTTGTGATGCTGGAAGCTATGCCATGGTATTTCAAATACCAGCAGGGTCAACCATGATGGACAGGTTTCAACGGAGCTTCCAGACTAAGACAGACTAGGAAGAAGGACCTAATGGTCTACTTCTAAAAAAAATTGGCCATTGAAAACCTTATGAATAGCAACAGAACACTGTCTGATGTAGTGCCAGAAGATGAGCCCCTCAGGTTGGAAGGCACTCAAAAGACACCTGGGGAAGAGCTGCCTCCTCAAAGTAGAGTCGACCTTAATGACACGGATGGAGTCAAGTTTTCGGGACCTTCATTTGCTGATGTGGCACAACTCAAAATAAAAAGAAACAGCTGCAAACATCCACTAGTAATCAGAACGTAGAATGTACAAAGTATGAATCTAGGAAAATTGGAAGTCATCAAAAATGAAATGGAACAAATAAACATCAATATACTAGGCATTAGCGAGCTGAAATGGACTGGTATTGGCCATTTTGAATTGGACAATCATATGGTCTACTCTACCAGGAACGACAAATTGAAGATGAACAGCGTCACATTCATCGTCAAAAAGAACGTTTCAAGATCTATCGTGAAGTACAACGCTGTGAGTGATAGGATAATATCCCAATGTCTATAAGGAAGACAAGTTAATACGACCATTATGATAATGCCAAAAAAGAGGAAATGGAAGATTTTTACCAACTTTTGCAGTTTAAATTGATCAAACATGCAATCAGGATGCATTGATCATTACTGGTTTTGGAATGGGAAAGTTGGAAACAAAGAAGAAGGATTGGTAGTTGGAAAATATGGCCTTGGTGATTGAAACAATACCAGAGATGGCATGATAGAAGTCTGCAAGACCAACGACTACTTTATTGCAAATACCTTTTTTCACCAACATAAGCGGTGACGATACTTGTGAATATTACTGGATGGACTACACATGTTGATATTACCAGATGGAATACACAGGAATCAAATCGACTACATCTGTGAAAAGAGACGATGGAGAAGCTCAGTATCCTCAGTCAGAATAAGGCCAGGGGCCGACTGCCGAACAGACCATCAATTGCTCATATGCAAGTTCAAGTTGATACTGAAGAAAATTAGAACAAGTCCACAAGAGCAAAAATACAACCTTGAGTATATCCCACATGAATTTAGAGACCATCTCAAGAATAGATTTGACACATGAACACTAATGATCAAAGACCAGATGAGATGTGGAATGACATCAAGGACATCATACGTGAAGAAAGCGAAAGTCATTAAAAAGACAAGAAAGAAAGACCAAAATGGATGTCAGAAGAGATTCTGAAACTCGCTCTTGAACGCAGAGCAGCTAAAGCGAATGGAAGAAATGATGAAGTAAAAGAGCTGAACAGAAGATTTCAAAGGGCGGCTCAAGACAACAAAATGAAGTATTATAATAAAATGTGCAAAGACTTGGAGTTAGACAACCGAAAGGGAAAAACACGCTTGGCATTTTTCAAGCTGAAAAGCTAAAGAAAAAATTCAAGCCTCAAGTTTCAATGTTGAAGTACTCTATGGGTGAACTATTGAACAGTACAGGAAACATCAAAAGAAAATGGAAGGAATACACAGAGTCACTTTACCTAAAAGAATTGGTCAACGTTCAACCATTCCAGGAGGTAGCATATAATCAAGAACCAATGGTACTGAAGGAAGAAGTCCAAGCTGCACTGAAGGTACTGGTGGAAAACCAGGCAATAGGAATTGACAGAATACTGACTGAGATGTTTTGACAAATGGATGCAACGCTGGAAATGCTCATTTGTCTATGCCAAGAAATTCGGAAGACAGCTCCATGGCCAACAATATTTATGCTCATTCCAAAGAAAGGTGATCCAACAGAATGCAGAAATTATCTAAAAATATCATTAATATCACATCCAAGTAAAATTTTGCTGAAGATCATTCAAAAGTGGTTGCAGCAGTACATGGAGAAACAGCTGCCAGAAATTCAAGAAGGATTCAGAACAGGATGTGGAACGAGGGGTATCATTGCTGACGTCAGATGGATCCTGGCCGAAAGCAGAGAATACCAGAAACATTTTTACCTGTGTTTTACTGACTATGCAAAGGCATTGGACTGTGTGGATCATAACAAATTATGGATAATATTGTGAAGAATGGAAATTTCAGAACACTTAATTGTGCTCATGAGCAACCTGTACATAGACCAAGAGGCAGTAGTTCGAACAGAACAAGGGGCTACTGCGTAGTTTAAAGTCAGGAAAGGTGTGTGTCAGGGTTGTATCCTTTCACCACACTTATTCAATCTGTGTGCTAAGCAGATAATCTGAGAAGCTGGACTATATGAAGAAGAATGTGGCTTCAGGATTGGAAGAAAACTCATTCACAACTTTCTGTATGCAGATGACACAACCTTACTTGCTGAAAGCAAAGAGGACTTGAAGCACTTACTGATGAAGATCAACTACTATAGCCTTCAGTATGGAGTACACCTCAACATAAAGAAAACAGAAATCCTCACAACTGGACCAATAAGCAACATCATAATAAATGAAGAAAATACTGAAGTTAAAGATTTCATTTTATTTGGACCCACAATCAGTGTCCATGGAGACAACAGTCAAGAAATCAAACAATGTGTTACATTGGGCAAATCTGCTGCAAAAGACCTCTTTAAAGTGTTGAAGAGCAAAGATGTCACTTTGAGGACTAAGGTGTGCCTGACCCAAGCCATAATATTTTCAGTTGCCTCATATGCATGCGAAAGCTGGACAATGAATAAGGAAGACCGAGGAATTAATGCCTTTGAATTATGGTGTTGGCAAAGAATACTGGACTGCCAGAAGAAGGAACACATCTGTCTTGGAAGAAGTACAGCCAGAATGCTACTTACAAGCAAGGATGGCAAGACTTCATCTCACGTACTTTGGACATGTTATCAGGAGGGACCAGTCCCTGGAGAAGGACATCATGCTTGGTAAAGTAGAGGGTCAGCGAAAAAGAGGAAGACCCTCATCAAGATGGACTGACACACTGGCTGCAATGATGGGCTCAAGCATGACAATGACTGTGAGGATGGCACAAGACCGAGCAGTGTTTCATTCTGTTCCACACAGGGTCTCTATGAGCTGGAAATGACTCGATGGCACCTAACAACAACATAACAACATGCAAGGAGATTCAGAAGCTTCTCCAGGTTTAGGATCTTCTGATCTCATCCCTGTGACCTGGCAGTGAGGGGGCGCCAGGTCACCCTGTCTCTTCCAGCTGTGTGATCCAGGAAAGTTGTACACCCTCCCTCAGTGTAAGCGAGCTCCCCCACATGGAGACCAAGACAAGGAACGCTTAGCCCTTACCTAAGGATTCTTCTGAGGATTAACCTGGGTGGCACCAGATCACGAAAGTGTTTGTAGACTCTGAAAAGGCTCTTAACCCTCCAGCACCTTTTCACCTGGGAAATAACCTGCAAGTCTAAGGCCCTTGGACGCTGGAAAATGCTTCATAAACCCTAAAACTCCTTGCACACAGGGAAATGCTCCCCAAACCCCAAAGCGCCTTGTAAATTGGACAACGCTTAGTAAACCCTAAAATGCTTTAGAATCTGGAGAATAGTAATCTTCAAGGACTGGAAGACACCAGCAACTGTAAGACGCTTCATTAATTTATGTACCACAAGGAAAGAGGGAAAAACTTCCCAATTAAATAATGATGCAGTTCAAAGAAGCAATCGATGATAAAAAGAAAATAAATCCAGATTTCAGAGATGTCAAAATAAGAAAAAAAAAAGTGTATATTGTAATTGAAACAATTCAGTTGTAACTTGTAGCCTCTAAAAGTCCTTGCAAATTGAAACATAGTTTGTAACCTCCAAAATACATTAGAAACTGAAATACCACATTCATCACTCAAAGGCATCATTATTTGTAAGACTCTGTCAATGATGGTAAAATGTGAAAAGAAAAAAAACAGCACCTTAGAATCAGTGAAATACGGTACTTTGTAAACCCTGAAAGGACGTGAAATTGGGAAAGGTTTTGTAAACCCCAAAAAGCTTTATAGACTGGGAGATCCTTTATAAGCCCTAAGGTTCTTTTTAAACTGGAAAATACTTTGTAATTCTAAAGTACCTGGTACACAAGAACAGAATCTGTTAACATAAAGGGCTTTGTTATCTAGGAAATACTTCATAAAACCTAAAGGGCCTCGCCAGCGCTGGGCAGAGGGGAGCTGGAGGCTGGCTCGGCCTCACCTGAACCACTCACTGGAGGAAGGACCCCAAACACCGGGCGTTGAACGAATGTCCAGGTGCTCAAACCAGACCCAGCTCTCAGAGAGTAAGGGTCAAGGCGGGGTTCTGTGTCACTCAGAGTGTCTGAAGGATGCCGCTTCTGCTTCCAGCAAACCCACTCCCCACATCCCAATTTAACAGAGGAGGGGGCGCTGAGGCGCCGAAAGGAGATGTGGCTTAGCCAACGGAAGGCCCCGCCCCCAGCACTCTCAGGCCCCGCCCCGCCCCGCCCCCCTCTGTGACCCGCCAGCACCAAGTCCAGGCCTCGCCCACAGCCCTCCCAGGCCCGGCCCCTAGTGCCCAGCGAGCACCAGGTCCAGGCCCCGCCCTCTGTGCGCAGCCAGCACCAGGTCCAGGCCCCGCCCCGCCCCGCCCCGCCCCGCCCCGCTCTGTAACCCGCCAGCACCAGGTCCAGGCCCCGCCCCCAGCCCCACCCCCAGCCCTGCCCCCCGTACTCAGCCAGCACGAAGTCCAGGCCCCGTGCCAGGCCCTCTCAGGCCCCGCCCCGCCCCCTCAGGCCCCGCCCCTCCTTACCACGCCCTCGGGGTCCACTAGCAGCAGATGTTTGGGCTGCCCCAGGTGCATGCCGGTCAGCACGTACTGCCCAGGGTTGGTGATGCTGTCACGAACAAGGAAGTCCCCATCGGCTCGAAGCAGTTTCTCTGCCGCCCGGCGGCTCATGCGGCCGTGGTACCAGGGCTCCTGCCGCAGCTGTTCCTCCGTGGGGGCGATGGGAGCCCGGCGGGTGGGGGGACTGGGCCACTGGTCCTCCAAGGGAGGGGGCGCCGCAGCTACCGAGCACTCATGGAGCTTCAGAGCATCCTCAAAGGGTCCTGCAACGGGGATGACAGGAGTGCTGGGGAGGGCAGGGGCCGGGGCAGCAGTCTCCCGCTGGGACAAGGCCTAGTGGAAGGGAGGAGCTGAGACCTGGGATGGGCGCTGGGCTGAGGAACAGCTCCCATGGCTAACTGACGGAACAACACTGACACCTGCTGTGTACCAGCCCCTGCACGCAGCTCAGCCCCCTGCACGCAGTGTGCATGCTGATCTTGTACCCTGTCACTGTGCTCCAGTCACATTGCCTCAGTTAATTATTCAACATGTTCTCTCAGATTTTGTAAGTAGATGCAAATAATGCAGCATTTCTTCCTTTCCAGTGTTCACACGTATTTGTCTTTCTTGTCTTATTGCATTAGCTTTCCTTCAGTGTTTATGTCTCTTGTTTCATTTGCTTGTCTTACTGCATTGGCCAGGACCTCCAGTACAATGCTACACACTGCTGGGGATAGTGGGCGTCTCTTTCTTGTTTCCAATTCTAACAGAAATGCTTTCAATGCATTGGCCATTAACATTACACTTGCTGTGGGTTTCTCACAGATACTTATGTGGTACATGCCACTTCCCCTCTCTGTAAAATGGGGGCTTGAGGAACGGGTTTGCTGGAAGCAGAAGGCGGCATCCTTCAGACACTCTGAGTGACACAGAACCCCGCCATTGCCCTTACTCTCTGAGAGCTGGGTCTGATTTGGACATCTGAACGTTTGTTCAACTCCCCGTGCTTGGGGGTCCTTCCTCCCTGAACCTCCTCCCTCCAGTGGTTCAAGTGAGGCCGACCAGGGTTCAGCTCCCATAAACATGTGACCAACTCTAGCCAATCAGCACATTCATTTCATCCTCCTGGCCAAGGATTGGTTCAGGGATGAGCACATGACCCAGGCTGAATCAGAGGCAACCCCGGGATTTTTAACGGAGACTGGCAAGAAGTGGCCTCTCTCGGCTGGGTTTGCTCAACTGGGGTCACTGGGCATCGCATCCCTTAGGGGGACAGCCTGCCTCAGAAGGAAGCTTACACCCTGAGCCCCTCTGAGAAATGGGGGCTATCTCCTCTCTTTACATGAGGCCACACTCTTGGGCCAGTGCCTGGTGCAAAGCTGCTGTTAGGTGCCTTCCAGTCAGTTCCAACTCCTAACGACCCCGTGTACAACAGAGTGCAACACTGCCCACTCCTGCACCATCCTCACAATCATTGCTATGCTTGAACACACTGTTGCAGCCACTGTGTCAATCCATTTCGTTGAGGATCTGCCTCTTTTTCGCTGACCCTCTACCAAGCATGATGTCCTTCTCCAGGGACTGGTCCCTCCTGATAACATGTCCAAAGTACATGAGACAAAGTCTCACCATCCTCGCTTCTAAGGAACATTTCGGCTGTACTTCTTCCAAGACAAATTTGTTCGTTCTGGCAGTCCAATATTCTTTGCCAACACCATAATTGAAAGGTATCAATTCTTTTTCGGTCTTCCTTATTCATTGTCCAGCTTTCACATGCATATGAGGTGACTGAAATACCATGGCTTGGGTCAGGCGCACCTTAGTCCGCAAAGGGACAGCTTTCGCTTTTTAACACTTGAGAGAAGTCTTTTGTAGTAGATTTGCCCAATGCAATATGTTGTTTGATTTCTTGACTCTGCTTCCATGAGTGTTGATGGTGGATCCAAGTAAAATGAAATCCTTGAAAACTTCAATCTTTTCTCCGTTTATCACGATGTTGCTTATTCATCGGGTAGTGAGGATTTTTGTTTTCTTTTTGTTGATGTGTAATCCATACTGAAGGCTGTAGTTTTTGATCTTCATCAGTAAGTACTTCAAGTCCTCCTCTTTGCTTTCAGCAAGCAAGGTTGTGTTATCTGCATATTGCAGGTTGTTAAGGAGTCTTCCATCAATCCTGATGCTGAGTTCTCCTTCCTACAGTCCAGCTTCTCAGATTATTTGCTCAGCATACAGACTGAGTAAGTACGGTGAAAGGATACAACCCTGAAGCACACACCTTTCCTGATTTTAAACCATACAGTATCCCCTTGTTCTGTTGGGCTGCCTCTTGGTCTATGTACAGGTTCCACATGAGCACAGCTAAGTGTTCTGGAATTACTATTCTTCACAATGTTATCCGTAATTTGTTATGATCCACACAGTACAATGCCTTTGCATAGTCAATAAAACACAGGTAAACATGTTTCTTGTATTCTCTGCTTTCAGCCAAGATCCATCTGACATCAGCAGTGGTACCCCTCGTTCCAAGACCTCTTCTGAATCCGGCTTGAATTTCTGGCAGTTCCCTGTCAATGTACTGCTGCAACCACTTTTGAATGATCTTCAGCAAAATTTTACTTGCATGTGATATTAATGATATTGTTAGATAATTTCTGCATTCTGTTGGATCACCTCTCTTTGGAATGGGCACAAATACGGATCTCATCCAGTCGGTTATGGCTGGCCATGGAGCTGTCTTCCAAATTTCTTGGCATAGATGTGTGAGCACTTCCAGAGCTGCATCTGTTTATTGAAATATCTCAGTTGGTATTCTGTGAATTCCTGGGGCCCTGTTTTTCACCAATGCCTTGGACTTCTTCCTTTAATATTATCAGCTCTTGATTATATGCTACCTCCTGAAATGGTGGAATGTTGACCACTTCTTTTTGGTGCTGCTCTTTGGTGCATAATGGGTGCTTGATAAATATTAATGCATGTTGTTATGTTAATATGATCATATCATATTATCATGGTAGTATTAATTCTGCGTTGATATTGATACATATAATTATCATGTTAATATTAGCTTATGTTACGGAAGAAACTATGATGTCAGATGGTGGAGAGATCGAGGTGTCTTGAGGGAGGGGGGTGACTCCTGGGCTAGCATGGAGCCAACACACCCACAGCAGAAGAGGGTGGAATTGATATTGTGGGAAATGAGGAGAGTATTTTAGACACTTCAAGTGAGGAAGGACAAGCCTTCTCCATCAGACTGAGCCCTCCATCAGGCTAGGGTATTCCACAGGGAAAGGAGGAATGGGTTCTGCCATCAGACTAGTTAGTCACTCTACCAAGGTGTGGACTAGGCCTCCCGCATCAGACTGAGTTCCCTCTGCAAGCAGGCTGTGCCTCCCCCATCAGACTGAGTTCCCTCTGCAAGCAGGCTGTGCCTCCCCCATCAGACTGAGTTCCCTCTGCGAGCAGGCTGTGCCTCCCCCATCAGACTGAGTTCCCTCTGCGACCAGACTGTGCCTCCCCCATCAGATTCCACAGCTGCATTCAGGAGAGGGAAACAGGCCTCCCCTGTCAGACCTGCCACTCTTCTAAGGCAGGGTCCAGGCCACCATCTGACTAGGCCCCTCCCCCTCCTCTATCAACCTGCAAAGTCCCAAGGGGAGAAGGGTGAACCTCCCCCATCAGACAGCATTCCCATAGGGAGAAAGGGGCTGTGCCTCCCCCATCAGACCTCAGAGTTGCATGGGGAGGTCTCCTCTGTCACACTGGCCACTTTTAGGGGGCAAAATCCAGGTCTCTCGCTCAGGTGACCCTCCCCTCTTTACCCCTTTAGTGGGCCACCCCTCCCCCCTCAGGCTGGCCTTCTCCCTCAGTGGGTCAACCCTCCCCGGTCTGGCTGGCCTCCCCCACTTACGCATGTCGAACAGGTCCTTCTGGGGGCTGTCCTCAGGCTGCGGGGCCACTGCCGCTTCTAGCTCCGGGGCTTCCAGACCCTGCATGTTGACGTACAGGTGGTCCTCGTAGTCGCGGGGGCCCCGGGCGTCCGCCTGCACGTAGCCGTCACCCGGTGGGACTGGGGGGGTGGGGAGGGGTCGTGGGATCAGCCGGGAGAAGCCCAAGTAAGGGGGCCCCGGATGCAGGGGCATGGTGGGATGGGCGTCCACCTGGACCTTTCCCCACCCTTGTCTTCCTGCCAGGAACGCAGTGACCTGGCCTCCGCAGAACAACGCACCCTATGGGCACAGCCTGGAGTCAAAGGTCTTAGAAGGGATGAAAATCTCCATACACGCCCAGCCAGGGACATCAGTGGATAAAGTGGGCGCGGGTCGAGGTCCTGACCAGGGAGAGGCAGCTGCCCACCCCACCCCCCAGCCCCAGGGCCAAATCTTCCCAGTTTTCAAAAGAAGTTTAAAATCTGATTTTTAGGTTAGATCTCCACATTTAACAAATACTAACACGAACTCTTTTCTCCCTGTGTGTAAGCGATCAGCAGGATACATAGGGGAGTCTTATTTCCGCTCAGGTCGGCTTCAGGGTTTGCTCTCGTTTTTTTAAATTCTAGTTTTGAATGTGTTTCATGCTTTCACTCCCATGGTTCAAAAGCCACAACTACAAGCAAGGTATTGGAAGACTTTCCTCTGGATTCTGTCAGACCCTGACCAATTCGCCTCTGAGAGGTGGGGGCGAGCTCTGCCTCTGATAGGTGGGAGCTGACCCCGTCTGTGAGAGATGGGGGCTCCGCCTGTGAGAGATGGGGGGCTCCGCCTGTGAGAGATGGGCGCGGGCTCCGCCTCTGACAGGTGGGGACGGGCTCCGCCTCTGACAGGTGAGGGCGGGCTCCGCCTCTGACAGGTGGGGACGGGCTCCGCCTCTGACAGGTGAGGGCGGGCTCCGCCTCTGACAGGTGGGGACCGGCTCCGCCTCTGACAGGTGAGGGCGGGCTCCGCCTCTGACAGGTGGGGACCGGCTCCGCCTCTGACAGGTGAGGGCGGGCTCCGCCTCTGACAGGTGGGGACCGGCTCCGCCTCTGACAGGTGAGGGCGGGCTCCGCCTCTGACAGGTGGGGACCGGCTCCGCCTCTGACAGGTGAGGGCGGGCTCCGCCTCTGACAGGTGGGGACGGGCTCCGCCTCTGACAGGTGGGGACGGGCTCCGCCTCTGACAGGTGAGGGCGGGCTCCGCCTCTGACAGGTGGGGACGGGCTCCGCCTCTGACAGGTGAGGGCGGGCTCCGCCTCTGACAGGTGGGGACGGGCTCCGCCTCTGACAGGTGGGGACGGGCTCCGCCTCTGACAGGTGAGGGCGGGCTCCGCCTCTGACAGGTGGGGACCGGCTCCGCCTCTGACAGGTGAGGGCGGGCTCCGCCTCTGACAGGTGGGGACGGGCTCCGCCTCTGACAGTTGGGCGCGGGCTCTTCCTCCTCTCAGCCTGGAAGCAAAGTGTCTTATCAAACCGTCAGAGGATAAGTGATAGAAGTAGCATCCTGGGTCATGTTTGTTCCCATTTCCCTTCATTGGAGCAAGGTCGAAGGTCTCTTCCTGGGTGTAAAGAGTATCTGTCTTTTTCTCTCAACTGTCTGTTCATGGTCTTTACTACACAACCCACACCCATCGCCATCGACCCTATAGTGGTCAAACTCAGCCCCAGGGTCTGCAGTTTGCAACCCCTGCTTTATGCAGATTCTATCATTAACCTCACAGAGGCCTGGGTTCAAATTCCAGGGCTGTCCTCTGTGGGCATGGGCAAGCTAGTCAACCTCTCGGTGCCTCAGTCTGTCCATCTTCAAAATGGGCAGAGTAAGAGTAGCTTCTTCATAAAGTTGGGGTGAAGATTAAAGCCTTAGAACAGTATGAGTCCTAATGCTGTGCCATACTGGGTTGGCTGATGAGGGGCAGCGGGGTCTCAGCCCAGCCTTCCTTCCCGGGGGGCACAGATTCTCCCCTCTTTTAATGGTCAGGGCCAGGTGAGAGGGAACAACCTGGGGTTGGGGGCATCCAGAGTGGGAGAGAAGCTGCTGATGGGTGGTGGAAGAGGTCCTGGATGTTAGAGGTGGGGCGTTGACGTATTGGTAGGAGTTCTTGGCCAGAGAAATGGGGAAGGTAAGCCAAGAAGCAATCACAGCATGTGCAAAGGCACAGGAGCAGGAAACACTGACGAGCCCCGGTATTTAGGGGCAAGCAGCCCACGTTTCAGAGAAAAAGCAGACCAGGGCCAGATTACAGTGGCCCCAGATGCCCAGGTGGGCACTCAGCAACATGCTTAATTTAAACCACAGGCACTGGGAGCCATTGAGGGCTCTGACGCTGGCAGCCAAACACCCGTGTTATTTGGGAAGATCTAAAAAAAAAGTCTTGCTTGCTGGAAGCAAACAGGACTTCAAGCACCTACTGATGAAGATCAAAGACTACAGCTTTCAGTATGGATTACACCTCAATATAAAGAAAACAAAAATCCTCACAACCAGACCAATAAGTAACATCATGATAAATGGAGAAACTATTGAAGTTGTCAAGGATTTCATTTTACTTGGATCCACAATTAATGCCCATGGAAGACAAAAAAAAAAAAAAAAAAAACCTATTGCCGTCGAGTCAATTCTGACTCATAGTGACCCTACAGGACAGAGTACAACTGCCCCATAGGGTTTCCAAGAAGCAGCTGGTGGATTTGAACTCCTGACCTTTCAGTTAGCAGCCAAGTTCTTAACTACTGTGTCACCAGGGCTCCTGCCCATTGAAGCAGCAGACAAGAAATTAAACAACATAATGCATTGGGCAAATCTGCTGCTAGAGATCTATTTAAAGTCTTAAAAAGTAAGGATGTCACCTTGAGGACTAAGGCACACCTGACCCAAGCCATGGTGTTTTAAATCACCTCACATGCATGCAAAAGCTGGACAATGAGTAAGGAAGACTGAAGAAGAATCGATGCCTTTGAACTATAGTGTTGGCGAAGAATATTGAATGTACCATGGACTGCCAGGAGAACGAACAAATCTGTCTTGGAAGAAGCACAGCCAGAATGCTCCTTAGAAGCAAAGATGGCAAGACTTTGTCTCACGTACTTTGGACATGTTATCAGGAGGGACCAGTCCCTGGAGAAGGACATCATGCTTGGTAAAGTACAGGAAAAAAGAGGAAGACCCTCGGTGAGATGGATTGACACAGTGGCTGCAGCAATGGGCTCAAACATAACGATTGTGAGGATGGCGTAGGATGGGGCAGTGTTTCACACTGCTGTACACAGGGTCACTATAAGTCGGAACTGACTCCACAGCACCTAACAAAAAGCCAACACAGATGTGAGTGAGGCTGGGGAAGCAGGCAGGCAGCCCTGGTGATTAAGGTCCACACTCTGTGACCCAGCAATTCAAGGGTCAGCCGCCACTGGAGGGACACGCTGGTGGGCACATGAGGCCAGCTGGGGTGTCTGCGTATAACAAGGGGAGCTAGAAAGGTCCCAAATGCCCGTGGGTGGGGGACCAAGTGAGTAACAAACTCTAAAAAGAAAAAACCATTGCCGTTGAGTCGATTACGACTCATAGCAACCCTACATATAAACAAACTCCAGGGGCGGGAAATTCTATGCAGCCATTCAAAACAATGCACCAACATCGAAAGACCCCAAAACTGATGAAGGGACCTGGGCAAGAACCAGAACGACGCCCACGGCATGGTGCCTCATGTGTGAGTTTCTCTGGGCACCTATTTCTAAAAGGTCTGAAAGGAGGCACAACATTATGCTTTAATGATTTGATTATGGCCATGATAAGGGCTACCCAGGAAGACGGCAAGAACAGGACAGACTTTGGTGATCAGGAGGACTTCCCTATGGAGGCTGCACTTGGTCTGGCCTCTGATGTGTGAATAGGAGTTTCCCAGAATCAGAGTGAGCTCCTCCGGGGGGCTGGGGCCAAAAGGGATTTTAACCTTCTCGGTCATTTTTTTAAGGAGCCCTGGTGGGGCAATGGTTAAGCACTCGGCTGCTAACCAAAAAGTCGGAGGTTCAAACCCACCAGCAGCTCCACAGAGGAAAGGCCTTATAATCTGCTCCCTTAAAGATTACAGCCAAGAAAACCCTAGGGGCAGTTCTACTCTATCACGTGGAGTCACTGTGAGTCTGAATCAACTCCATGGCACACAACAACAACAGTTGTTTTTAACTTTGTATAACACTGTATGTTCATTGTCTGACTCACTTACTTTGGACATACCATCAGAAGGGAGCAATCGCTGAAAGAGGACTGTGATGGTTAAGATTGTGTGTCAACTTGGCTGGGCCATGATTCTCAGTTGTTTGGCAGTTATGTAATGATGTAGTTATCCTCCATTTTGCGGTACAACGTAATCACATCCATAATTTAATCTGATGTGATCAGTTTTAAGGGGAGTTCCCTCGAGGGTGAGGCCTGCATCCAATATATACGGACATTCTGACAAAGCTCACTGGCTTTTGCTTGCTCTGGATCTTGCAACCAGCTTGTCATCAGCTGACTTCCAGTTCTTGGGACTTGAGCCAGCAGCCTGCTGTATTTCCTGCTGATCTTGGGATTGGTTGGCCTCTGCAGCCTGTAAGCCAGCAGCCTGCTGTCTGACATGCTGATCTTGGGCTGGTCAGTCCTGCAGCGATGTGAGTCAGGAGAAGCCTCCAGCCTGATGCCTAACCCACGGATTTGGAATTTGCCAGTCTCTACTACAGCATGAGCCATTTCCTTGAGATAAATCTCTCTCTCTCTCTCTCTCTCTCTCTCTCTATATATATATATATATATATATATATGTATATATATGGAGCCCTGGTGGTGCAGTGGTTAAGCGCTCAGCTGCTAACCAAAAGGTTGGCAGTTGGAATCCACCAGTCGCTCCTTGGAAACCCTATGGGGCAGTTCTACTCTGTCCTATAGAGTCGCTGTGAGTGGGAATCGATGGCAGCAGGTGTATAACATTGTATATACATTGTGTAACTGTGTATAACATGACTCCCTATGAGTCTCAACTCCACAGCACCTAACAACAGCAGCCAACATAACATGACACATGAATGCTGGTGGACTTAAAACTCAATCACTTTGTTAAAACAGAGTACGTGGAGGAGGGCAATCAGAGGATCTCTATCAACAAGGAATGAGCAGTTACACCCCTGGGCATGTGTTCTTATTGAAGTCTGTGCACTAGAGCAGAGCGTTCAAGGTGACTCTGCACCACTGTCATGCAAACACGGGGAAACCACCCACATGTCCACGAGCTGGTGAGGTGGGGATAATTATAGTCCTTCACACAGTGAGGCACTATGCAGTGGTGAAAAACATAGGGAAGACTGATGGGTACTGATGTGGGACGAATAGCAAGATGGATGCTGTTGTTAGGTGCCATCGAGTCAGTTCCAACTCATAGCAAAACTGCCTGGTCCTGTGTCATCCTCACAATCGTTGTTATGTTTGAGTCCATTGTTGCAGCCACTGTGTCAATCCATCTCGTGGAGGGTCTTCCTCTTTTTCACTGACCCTTTACTTTACCAAGCATGATGTCCTTCTCCAGGGACTGAGTCCTCATGACAGCATGTTCCAAGTATGTAAGACGTAGTCTCTCCACCCTTGCTTCTAAAGAGCATTCTGGTTGTACTTCTTCCAAGACAGATTTGTTTGTTCTTTTGACAGTCCATGGTATATTCGATATTCTTCTCCAACACCATAATTCAAAGGCATCAATTCTTCTTCAGTCTGCCTTATTCATTATCAGTTTTTGTACGCATATGAGGTGATTTAAAATACCAGGGATTGGGTCAGGCGCACCTTAGTCTTCAAGGTGACATCTTTGCTTTTCAATACTTTAAAGAGGTCTTTTGCAGCAGATTTGCCCAATGTGATGTGTCTTTTGATTTCTTGACTGCTGCTTCCATGGGTGTTGATTATGGACTCAAGTAAAATGAAATCCTTGACAACGTCAATCTTTTCTCATTTATCATGATGTTGCTTATTGGTCCAGTTGTGTGGATTTTTGTTCTCTTTATGTTGAGGTGTAATCCATACTGAAGGCTGTGATCTTTGATCTTCATCAGTAAGTGCTTCAAGTCCTCTTGACTTTCAGCAAGCAAGGTTGTGTCATCTGCATAACGCAGGTTGTTAATGAGTCTTCCTCCAATCCAGATGCCCCTTTCTTCTTCATATGGTCCAGCTTCTCAGATTAGTTGAAGATGAATGGTTAGGTGAAAAAAGCAATGTGGACAGTGTGCATGTGACACCCACTGTGTAAAAACGAGGGGAAATGGTGGTTGTTGTTGTTGTTAGGTGCCGTCAAGTCAGTTCCCACTCACAGTGACCCCATGTACAACAGAGTGACACACTGCCCGGTCCTGCGCCATCCTCACAATCGTTGTTACGTTTGAGCCCATTGTTGCAGCCACTGTGTCAATCCATCTCACCGAAGGTCTTCCTCTTTTTTGCTGACTCTCTACTTTACCAAGCATGACGCCCTTCTCCAGGGACTGGTTCCTTCCGTGTCTTTAAATTACTATGTCTTTAAATTGGCCTGAAGGCACATGGAAAATTCTGGAAAAGTAATTGAGAAACCTCTAAATACTAACTGGTAACTTGTTTAGGGAGGTACGTGAGGCAGATGGGGACAGGGATGAGAGAGTGACTTTTCATTGAATACCTGTTTATACTGTGTTTTGAACCAGGGGAACACATTATCTCCAAAACTGCAAGTACAGTGATCCTGAGGGGAAGTGAAAGATGCAGAGGGGACAGAAAGCCTGAAGGGAGGCATTGGGGTCAGGGACTGGCAGGGGAGCAGGCCTGGGCACTCACCTGGCCCTGAGGCCACCCTACCTGTTCCTGAGGGTCCCACGTCCCACAGCACACCACGGGTGTCTCTTCGAACAGGAGCTGCTCCCTGAAAAAGAGGGGTGTGAGGTCCCCTTGGGATGTGCAAACTCCTCTTCCCCAGCCCAGCACCCCAATCTCCTCCATCTCTTAAATAGCTCATAGCACCCCCTCTTCCCCAGCCCACCACCTCCTAAACATCTAGAGACATGACAGATTGGGGAGCTCGGCTCTCAGCCCTTCCCGGCTCCCCAGAGCTCAGTGGTGCCCACCTCTGCAACCTAATCGATCTTCTCTCCACTCCAGAAGGCAGCCTGCACCCTCCTGCCACTATGCACATGCTGTTCCCTCTGCCTGGATGACCTTCCCCACCCTCCTCTCCTGGGTGACTTCTATTCACCCATCAGGGCCCATCCCAAGCACTGCCTCCCCCAGGGAAACCCTTCTGACCACCCAAAAACTCAGTATCTTGCTGTGTGTTCCCACCACCTTCCCTGGTAGCCTTATCATAGCCGTAATCCAATCATGAATGTAATTATGTATTCAAGGCTTGGGGGATGAGGATGATGTCTGAAACGCTTATGGTCTCTAAAGTGTCTGGGATGGGGCTGAGCAGAGAGCCAGCACTAACCTGTGCTGCCTTTGTGGATAAGCAGATGGATGGACAGATGGACGGATGGATGGATGGATGGATGGGTGGGTGGGTGGGTTGGCGAGTGAGTGGGCAGGTGGGGGGGGTGGACGGGGGGGGATGGATGGGTGGGGGGATGGGCGGATGGGTAGTGGGTGGGTGGGTGGATGGATGGATGGATGGAGGGGTGGATGGGGAGAGCATGAGACCTTCCTCTGGGATTAGGGGAACAGGAGGAGAGGAAAAGCCAGAGATTAGCCTGAGAGGTCAGTCCCCAGGAACATCCCTGCACCCCAAGAGGATGGGAACTGACCTGGCCCAGGGTGCCCAGGGCACAGGGCTGTGACAGGGCCAGCCGTGAGTCCACCAGCCCGCCCAGGGGCGGCTCCTTCCCGGGGATGCTGTTGTAGTAATTGTGTTCTGCTACTTCCTCATCCCCCCAGGCTGAGTCTTCCAACCCAGTCAACCTGTAGGGGGAGGGGACAGACAGCAATGTTGGGAGCCCAGGAATGGACCCCAGCCTGCAGTGACAATGCATTACAGGGCCTTCCGAGGCCAAAACTTCATGCAGTGGAATGAGCCAGGCCCACGGGGACTCAGACAAGGAGACCTGGGTTCGAATCCCAGCCCCCCCACCTATCCCCAGAGCACAGAGCTCAACATGAAACACTTGTCAAATTAGTAACAGGTCCTTTTTCTCCTCGTCTCTAAACTGGGGACACCTCCCAGGGCCACAGCAGGAACACCCAGCAGGTCCTCATGAAGGCCGGTGTCTACCCCTTCCTGCCTACTCTGGCCCACCAAGCAGCTGGGACCTGACGCTAAGTTTTTACCAGAGCCAGATATTGTGGGGTGAGGCGGGATGCCATCAGCAGTGATTGCACTTCTAAGAAACTTAATCCAACACGTGCCCACACAGGGGAGCGTGGTCAGCGCAAAATGGTGGGAGCAACCTGCCTGCCCATCGACTGGAAATTGGGCAGATAAACGGCGGCTGGGCACACAGTGGAGCACAATGCTGCAGATAAAAGGCAGAAGCGGCTCCAGTGAGGAGCAGCCTCCCAGACCCAGTGCATGAGAAACACCGTGCTTGTCAGGAACAGTCTCTAGTGCTGTCTGCATTTTAATCACATGCATATCTTGCATTTCTAACAAATTAATCCAAAACCAAAAGCCAAACCCATTGCCACTGAGTCAATCCGACTCAGAGCCACTCTACAGGACAGAGTAGAACTGCCCCGTAGGGTTTCCAAGGCTGTAAATCTTTACGGGGGCAGACTGCCACACCTTTCTCCCGCTGAGCAGCTGGCTCTCTAGAGCAGGCGCCAGCCTACTGTGTACAGCTGGCGAGCGGGAATGGTCTGTGTACTTTTAAACCATAAAACTTTTGAGTGGTTGGGAAAACATCAAAAGACTAACCTTCTGCCACATGTGAGTTACATGAAATTCAAATTTCAGTGTCTATAAATAAAGTTTTACTGGCCCACAGCCACACTCACTTGTTTATGTGGTATCTGCAGCTGCTTTTGCAGCAAATCCGACAATATTAACTGCCTGGTCCTTTACAGAACAGTTGGAGGTGCCTGGTCCAGACTAAGGGCCCTAATAGTGAGAGCAGCTGCGGACTCGGCACCAGGCACGGCTCTTTCTCACAGCAACTGGGGCGTCCGATCCTTGCCTGGACCCCGGGAGGCAGGGGCTGCTTTTATCATGGTTTTACAGACGAGGAAACCAGGAGGTTTGGTGAGGAGCCCGAGGACCCAGGCAGAGGGGAACAAAGCTGAGATTCCAACCCAGGCACAGAGGAGAGAGCTGGGCTCTGCGCCCGGGTGGCCAGGGCCAGGCCAAGGTGCAGGATGGATGAGGGTGGGTCCACTCACTTTTCCGGGGGCATGACCACCTTGGGGGGGCTGTGCAGGTACTGCTTGAAGCGCAGCTCAAAGGCTTGGCCCACGGTGCTGATGACACTCTGGGCGAGGCCCCCGCAGCACTCCAGGATGTGGCAAGCTGCAGGCGTTTGTCACACGGTGTCAGTGGGGCTATGACTAGCCCATATGACTCCAGCCCACTGGCACCCACCCGGCCTCCCAGGGCAGCCTCACCTCTCTGGTTGATGGGGTCCTTGGCGACATAGGCCACATAATCCATCATGTCCTGGAAGACAGCAGCCAGCAAGGCCTGCTCCGGTGGCCCCATCTGGGACTCCCAACCGCCCACCCCCAGCCATGTAGCAGGCACGGGGCCAAGGAGACTGCAGGAGGGGCCTGGGAAGGGCGAGTGGGTCTCAGGGCTGGAGGAGCAGAAGGCTGGAAGACCCCCACCCACACCCCGGCCTTACTGTGTCACCACCGGACGCGAAGGAGATGGACTGCATGTGGTGATTGGCGATGGTCTGTGTGCAGAGAGACACTTGGTCACGGGCCTGGAGCAGGGTGAGCCCCGCAACCGGGCAGGTGGGTGGTGGGCCGGGCACACGGGAAAGGTGGGAGGGCAGGCCAGGGAAGGCAAGCCTGCAGCTGGTCCGGGATCCACCAGGAAGACTGAGAGTCCAGCTGGGTGGTGGAGCCCCCAGCCTGTACCCCCCAGCAAGGAGGGCCAAGGAGGGCACTGGACCCCCAAGGTCCCACAGCATGTGTGAGAGGACAAACCACCCCTCAGAGGCAGACACGCACACACAGACACACAGACACTCACACAGACACACACTCATACAGAGACACAGACACACAGACACACAGATACTCACACAGACACACAGACACTCACAGACACCCAGACAGACAGGCAGATACTCACATAGACACCTAGTCGCAGACACTCATACAGAGATACAGACACCCAGACACACAGACACATAGACACCTAGTCACAGACACTCATACAGACACACAGACACATATTAACACTCCTCTGACACACAGACAGATACTCACACAGACACTCACATAGACACACAGACACTCACAGACACCCAGACACCCAGACACACAGACACCTAGTCACAGACACTCATACAGACACACAGACACATATTAACACTCCTCTGACACACAGACAGATACTCACACAGACACTCACATAGACACACAGACACTCACAGACACCCAGACACACAGACACTTACATAGACACCCACTCACAGACACTCATACAGACACACAGACACTTGTTAACACCCCTCTGACACACAGACAGACACACCAACCTGCACCCCCACTCACACACCCAACCAGTCAACAACCACTTGCCGTCGAGTCGACCCCACTCATGGTGACATCATGCGTGTCAGAGTAGAACTGTGCTCAGTAGGGTTTTCAATGGCTGATTTTTCAGAAGCAGATCTCCAGATCTTTTTTCCGAGGCGCTTCTGGATAGACTCAACCTCCAATCTTTCAGTTAGCAGCTGAGCATGTTACCCGTTTGCACTACCGAGGGTCTCCTCACTCACACAAGCTCAAACAGTAAGATCCTCACACAGACCACACACTCGCACACACACTCACACAGTAAGATCCTCACACAGACCACACACTTGCACACACGCTCACATGATAAGATCCTCACACAGACCAAACACTCGCACACACACACAACAAGATCCTCATACAGACCACACATTCGCACACACACTCACATGATAAGATCCTCACACAGACCACACACTTGCACAGTAAGATCCTCACACAGACCACACACTCGCACACACACACAAGATCCTCATACAGACCACACATTCGCACACACACTCACATGATAAGATCCTCACACAGACCACACACTCACACACACACTCGCACAGTAAGATCCTCACACAGACCACACAGTCGCACACACGCTCACATGATAAGATCCTCACACAGACCACTCGCACACACACACAAGATCCTCATACAGACCACACATTCGCACACACACTCACATGATAAGATCCTCACACAGACCACACACTTGCACAGTAAGATCCTCACACAGACCACACACTCGCACACACACACAAGATCCTCATACAGACCACACATTCGCACACACACTCACATAAGATCCTCACACAGACCACACACTCGCACACACGCTCACATGATAAGATCCTCACACAGACCACTCGCACACATACACAAGATCCTCATACAGACCACACATTCGCACACACACTCACATGATAAGATCCTCACACAGACCACACACTTGCACAGTAAGATCCTCACACAGACCACACACTCACACACACACTCACACAATAAGATCCTCACACAGACCACACACTCACACACATACTCACATGATAAGATCCTCACACAGACCAAACACTCGCACACACGCTCACAATAAGATCCTCATACAGACCACACATTCGCACACACACTTGCACAGTAAGATCCTCACACAGACCACACACTCACACACACACTCGCACAGTAAGATCCTCACACAGACCACTCACACACACACTCACACAATAAGATCCTTACACAGACCACACGCTCACACACACACTCACACAATAAGATCCTCACACAGACCACACGCTCACACACACACTCACACAATAAGATCCTCACACAGACCACACACTCACACACACACTCACATAGTAAGATCCTCACAGACCACACACTCGCACAGTAAGATCCTCACACAAACCACACGCTCACACACACACTCACACAGTAAGATCCTCACAGACCACATGCTCACACACACACTCACACAGTAAGATCCTCACACAGACCACACGCTCACACACACACTCACACAATAAGATCCTCACACAGACCACACACTCACACACACACTCACACACACACTCACATAGTAAGATCCTCACAGACCACACACTCGCACAGTAAGATCCTCACACAAACCACACGCTCACACACACACTCACACAGTAAGATCCTCACAGACCACATGCTCACACACTCACTCAGTATGATTCTCACACAGACCACACGCTCGCACACACACTCACACAGTAAGATCCTCACACAGACCACACGCTCGCACACACTCTCACACAGTAAGATCCTCACACAGACCACACGCTCGCACACACACTCACTCAATAAGATCCTCACACAGACCACATGCTCACACACACACACTCACACAATAAGATCCTCACAGACCACACGCTCGCACAGTAAGATCCTCACACAAACCACACGCTCACACACACACTCACAGATACACACTCGCATGCAGACTCCCACACACGAGTAGACCCAGAGACACTGAACGGCGCACCCTCCCACGCAGATGCACACGCACTCACACACGCCCCAAGCAGCCACCGGGCCTGCAGAATCTGTGAGTGGGAAGATCCCAACTCCTGAACAGTTGACTCGCCGCCGTGTCAGTGAGCGCGTGTGCATGACCATTTGCATGCTCGTTTGCACGGCCCCTCCTCCTTGCCCACCCTCCCTGTTCCCAAACTCCCTGGTCCCTCTTCCCCAAGACCCAAGGAGCCGGCCAGGCGGGATCAAGTGATGCACCAGGCCTCCGCCCGGTGTCCTCCACGGAAGGTTCATGCCTCCGTACCCCCAGAGGGGACGCTCAAGGCTCTGCCTTTGCACAGTCCGGGACCAGCACAGAATATCCAGCTCCGCCATTGCCACTTGGGCAGGTGGCTCCACCTCTCGGACATTCGTGTCTTGTAGAGTGGGTGCAACGTGGCGGGGCAGGGCGGGGCCTGTGGACGTGGGGCGGGGCCTGGGGCCGCGGGGCGGGGCCTGGGGCCGCGGGGCGGGACCCGTGGGCGGCCTCACCTGGCGCGTGGCGGGCACCGAGAGGTTGAGGCCGTCGATGGAGATGTTGACCGCGATGCTCATGCCGGCAAAGCGCAGGTTGCTCTTGCCCAGGATGGAGGCCAGCGCCTTGTTGGTGGCCTGGGGAGGCAGGGGACAGCGCCAGGGTGCAGCGTGGGACGCGGGCTTGAGCACTGGGAAGGGGCCGCAGAGGGGTTGCTGGCCGGGGCAAGGGTCGGCGGAGGGCCCTGGTGTCCCCCGCCTCCCACCCCCCGCCTCCTACTCTGCCCACCAACCGCACCAGGGCCCCCAGCCCCTCACCCACCTTCTTCTTCCAGGAGCCCCGGAGGCCGGGCACAGCCTCATGCAGGCGGTTGATGGCTTCCCTGCGCGAGAGAGGGAGCAGGGATCAGAGAGCTCCGGGAGGGCTCAGAGGTGGGGGCTTGGAGGAGATGAGAACATAGAGAGAGGCAGGGGGCTCAGAAATGGGAAGGGGTCAGGGAGAGGACTAAGGGAGGGGAGGCGTCACGGGGAGAGGGCGAGAGTTAAGGGAAGAGGAGCTGAGAGAAGGGTGAGGGTCCAAGAGCCGAACAGGAGGGCAGAGAGAGGGAGATGGGGTTGAGAAAGGGGCACAGGTGTATTCAGAGAAGGAAAAGGGGGGCTACTATGGGTTGAACTGGGTCCCCTAAAAATATATGTTGAAGCCCTAATCCTCAGTACCTGCAAATGTGACCCTATTTAGAAATAGGCTCTTTGCAGATATAATTAGTTAAAATTAGGTCGTACTGACTGAAGTTACAAAAAAAAAAAATCTTTACCATCAAGTCGATTCTGACTTATAGCGATCCTACAGGACAGAGCAGAATTGCCCCTCTGAGTATCTAAGGAGCGGCTGGTGGATTCGAACTGCCAACCTTTTGGTTAGCAGCCAAGCTCTTAACCACTGCGCCACCAGGGCCCATACTGAAGTAAGATTGTCCTAATTCAATGACTGGTGTACTTATAAAACCAGCTGGGGTTGAGTAGATTCTGACTCATGGTAACCCATGTGTGTCAGAGTAAAACCATGCTCCATACGGTTTTCAATGGCTAATTTTTTAGAAATAGATCACCAGGTCTTTCTTCCAAGGTGCCTCTGGGTGAACTTGAACCATCAACCTTTCAGTTAGCAACTGAGCACATGAACCATTTGCACCATAGGGACTACTGGAATTACCATGGTGTCGTTAGCTATCATCAGATCAGTGCCGACTCATAGCCACCCCACATACAACAGGACAAAACACTGCCCAGTCCTGCGCCATCCCCACAATCACTATTATGCTTGAGCCCATTGTTGCAGCCACTGTGTCAATCCATCTCTTTGAGGATCTTCCTCTTTTTCACTGACCTTCTACTTTACCAAGCATGATGTCCTTCTCCAGAGACTGGTCCCACCTAATAACATATCCAAAGTACATGAGATGAAGTCTTGCCATCCTCGCTTCTAAGAAACATTCTGGTTGTACTTCTTCTAGGACAAATCTGTTCGTTGTTATGGCAGTCCACGGTATATTCAGTGTTCTTTGCCAACATCATAATTCAAAGACATCAATTCTTCTTTGGTCTCCCTTATTCACTGTCCTGCTCTCACATGCATATGAGGCGATTGAAAATATTACAGCTTGGGTCAGGCGCACCTTAGTCTTCAAAGTGACATCTTTGCTTTTGAACACTTTAAAGAGGTCTTTTGAGGCAGATTTGCTCAGTGCAATACATCGGTTGATTTCTTGACTGCTGCTTCCATGGGTGTTGATTGTGGATCCAAGCAAAATGAAATCCTTGATAACTTCAATATTTTCTCCATTTATTATGACATTACTTAATGGTCTAGCTGTGAGGATTTTTGTTTTCTTTATGGTGAGGTGTAATCCATACGAAGGCCGTAGTCTTTGATCTTCAACAGTAAGTGCTTCAAGTCCTCTTCACTTTCAGCAAGCAAGGTTGTGTCATCTGCATATTGAAAGTTGTGAATGAGTCTTCCTCCAATCCTGATGCCACATTCTTCTTCATATAGTCCAGCTTCTCGGATTATCGGCTTAGCACACAGATTGAGTAAGTATGCTGAAAGGATACAACTCTGACACACACTTTTCTTGACTTGAAACCACGCAATATCCCCTTGTTCTGTTCGAACAACTGCCTCTTAGTCTAAGTACAGGTTCCTCGTGAGCACAATTAAGTGTTCTGGAATTCCCATTCTTCCCAATGTTATCCATAATTTGCTACGATCCACAGAGTCAAATGCCTTTGCATAGTCAATAAAATACAGGTAAACATCTTTCTGGTATTCGCTGCTTTGAGCCAAGATCCATATGACGTCAGCAATGATATCCCTGGTTCCACGTCTTTTTCTGAATCCAGCCTGAATTTCTGGCAGTTCCTTGTCAACGTACTGCTGCAACCGTTTTTGAATGGTCTTCAGCAAAATATTACTTGCTAGGCTTAAAAGAGAGCCAATTCCAGAATAGAGTGACAACCCCACCCCCACCAAGAAAGGAGAGCCAAGAGCAGAGGGCTTCCTTTGGACCTGGGATCCCTGCACTGAGAAACTCCTGGAATCAGGAGACCAAGAAACAGAGCCGTAACATTGCAGACAGCAAGAAGCGGTGGCAGAGAAACAGCGGCAGGAGAAACTGGCAGGAGACAGTGCAGTGGGCTTCCCAGGAATCAAAAAGCTGAGTACCTTTGAGCCAAGGCTTACTGGCAAAGTGGGGTGCCTCTGGGCACTTATTGGCAGAGCTAAAAGAGCTCTGTAACACTTGCCTGAGCAGGGCAGAGGCCCAGGGCCCGGGAGAGACCTGCCTGTGAGCACAGCTGAAAAGAGACTGTCCTGATGGAAAAACTGTACCCTGATCGTTCCTCAATCTGGTACTTCCCTAAAAAAACCCAATAACTGTATGGTCTGTAAGCTCTGTGTGGCCATTGCAATGAATCATGAAACCCAGCAGAGAAGCAGAGAGTGCCATGGGAGGGATGGTTGGTGTCAGAATTGGTAAAGATGGCAGAGAGAGGAGGCGTGTCTCACGTTCACCTCAAAGGAATCAGCCTTGGGCTGTTGATCTTCATTTTCTTCCCGCCTCGTGAAGTTAGAGGAGGTAAGATGCCACCCCGACACCCCTGGTGGCCAAGTGGTTAAGTGTTTGGCTGCTAAGCAAAAGGTCGGCAATTCTAATCCACCAGCTGCTCCTTGGAAACCCTACGGGGCAGTTCTACTCTGTCCTGCAGGGTCACTATGAGTCAGAATCAACTCGATGGCATCCCGCTAGGCTTAAAATGAGTCACCCCAGATGCAGGAGGGGAGAATCTCACCACTACCAAGAAAGTAGAGCCAGGAGCGGAACACATCCCTGGGACACGGGATCCCTGTGCTGAGAAGCTCCTGGAACCAGGAGACAGAAAGAGCTGAAACATTAAAGACAGCGAGAAGCAGTGGCAGAGAAACGGCAGCAGAGGCAGGAGACGGGCAAAAGACAGCACAGTAAGCCGGGAGGTCACAGAGAAGTTTGTAAAAATCTTCCATTTCTTCATCTTTGGCCTTAGTGGTTGGTGCGCAAATTTGAATAATGGTCGTATTGAGTGGTCTTCCTTGTAGGCGTACGGATATTATCCTATCACTGACAGCGTTGTACTTCAGGATAGATCTTGAAATGTTCTTTTTGACGATGAAGGCAACACCACTCCTCTTCAAGTTGTCACTCCTGGCACAGTAGACCATATGGTTGTCTGATTCAAAATGGCCAGTACCCGTCTGTTTCAGCTCACTAATGCCTAGGATATCGATCTTTATGCGTTCCATTTCATTTTTGATGACTTTCAATTTTCCTGGATTCATACTTCATACATTTCACGTATTGGTTATTAATGGATGTTTGCGGCTGTTTCTTCTCATTTGGGGTTGTGCCACATCAGCAAATGAAGGTCCTGAAAGCTTGACCCCATCCACGTCATTAAGGTCAGCTCTACTTTGAGGAGGCAACTCTTCCCAGTCATATTTTGAGTGCCTTTCAACCTGAGGGGCTCATCTTCCAGCACTATGTCTGACAATGTTCCACGGCTATTCATAAAGTTTTCAGTGGCCAATTTTTTCAGAAGTAGACCGCCAGGTCCCTCTTCCCAGTCTGTCTTAGTCTGGAAGCTCCATTGAAACTTGTCCACCATAGGTGACCCTGCTGGTGTTTGAAATACTGGTGGCATAGCGTCCAGCATCACAGCACAAGCCAGCCACCAGAGTATGACACACTGACAGCCGAGTGGTGGAGAGTTACAAATAACCCAGCAATTCCACTCCCGGGTATGTACCCAAGAGAAATGAAAACATATGTTCACACAGAAACTAGTACACACATGTTCATAAGAACACAAGTCACAATAGCCAAAAGGTGGAAATAACCAAATGTTCATCAGGGGATAAATGGATACACAAAATGTGGTCCATCCATACAATGGGATAGTCTTCAGTCAGAAAAAGGACAGAAGGTACTGATGCACACTACAGCATAGATAAACCTTGAAAACACGCTCAGTGAAAGATGCCAGACACAAAGGGCCACACAGTGTATGATTCCACTTATATGAAATGTCCAGAACAGGGAAATCCACAGAGAAAAAAGCAGATTAATGGTTGTCCAGGGGCTGAGGAAGAAGAACGGACAGTGACAGGTAACGGGTATGGCGTTTCCTTTCGGGGTGATGAGAATGTTCTGAAACTCTGTGAATGTACTAAAAATCACTGAATGGTACGCTTTAAACGACTGAATTGTACGGCATGTGAATTATATCCCAATAGAGCTGTTTCTCATGAGTCTTCAGTGATCAGAATAAATCAGTTTTCACACACAAAACAGTGCCAGTCCCCTTCCTCTAAATACTGATTGTCACAGCTGCGTGACCTGATCCAGGCAGCTCAGAGCACCATGAGGGCAATGTCCCTTCTCCAGGCTGAAGACAAACAGGGGGCGAGGGAGATGATGCCCTCACACTGCCGGGCTCCCAGGCCCATCCCAGCCCTAACCTGAACCACAAGAGGGCACCAGCCAGCAGCCACAATCCCTAGGACATGCTGCGGACTGTTCACAAACACCCCTCATGTAACCTGCTCCACATTGTGCAAGGGCCGGGCTGTTACCACAGTTTGCAGGAAAACCTGAGGTCTGGAGAGTGGGCAGGGACTGAGCCAGGACTCAGACACAATCCGTCGGCCTCAGATTCATCTTAACCCTGGGCAGCACTGCTCCCCAAAGGGGTAAGGAGTTGTCGCTGAGTCAGCCGGCCTCAGAGTCCACCCATTAATCAGTTCAGATCCCACTTCTTTCACCCCTTGCAAAGCCTCACATAGGTCCTACTCACCAGGCAGAGCGGAGACTTGAACCCCAAGCAGTCCAACACCCTGTCTCAGAGACTCACCTGGTAACCTGGGTGCGAGTGTTAAAATCCAGGGAGCGCATGGAACGGAGGACTTCGATGCAGCCCATGTACTAAGGGGAAAAAGAAAACAAGGCATTGGAAGGTGGAGTCTAAGCACCAGACAGAAAAACACATCTGGGGACTTAGAATTGAGTCCAAACTCCTCACGCTTCACCCTCCTCTCTCACCGTCCCTGGACTCCAGTCCTTCTCTGTCCCTTGAAAATTTCAGCCTTGCTGCCTCAGGACCTTTGCACCTGCTGCTCCCACTGCTGTTCCCTTACCCCTGCTATTTGCAATATTGGCTCCTTACCCATCTTTAGGGCTCACTCCAAATGTCACCTGCCCGGAGCTGCCTTCCCTGACTCTAAGGAGGTTTTCTCTGTTTCTCTGCTTCACAGAAGCCTGGTTATTTCCTCCTAAGACTCCATCATACTGCCTCTTTGTGTATTATCTTTCTCTTCCTCAGAGCACGAGCCCACGAGGGCAGAGATGGTGGGAGTCTCTTCACATCTGTATCCCCAGCACCAGCAGAGGATCTGGTACATGGTAAGTGCTTGTCAAGCGTTCATTAAAAGGCTGACAGTTTGCAAATCCTTGGTCTAGACCTGTGCTATCTAATAGAGCAGCCACTAGTCATAAGTGGTTATTTAAATGTAGTTTTTTCTTTTCTAACTTTATTTTGACGTTGTTGAGAATATTCACAGCAAAGCATACACTAATTCAACAGTTTCTCCATGTACAATTCAGTGTCATCCATCACTTTCTTTCAGTTGTGCAAACATTCTCACCCTACTTTTCTGAGTTGTTCCTCCCTCATTAACATAAACTCACTGTCCCCTAAGATTCCTATCTAATCTTTTGAGTTGCTCTTGTCACTTTAATCTCATATAGATAGTTCTTAAAAGAGCATAATGTTCAAGGCAGACATTCTTTACTAGTTAAGCTAAACTATTATTTGGTCTTAAGAAGACTTCAGGGGATATTTTTGTGCTGTTGTTTTAGGATTTTTTTTTTTATTGTACTTTAGGTGAAGGGTAACAGAACAAATAGTTTCTCATTAAACAGTCAGTACGCATATTGTTTTATGACATCGGTTAACAACCCCCCGACATGTCAACACTCTCCCTTCTCAACCTTTTTTTTTCAGTGAAAATATACATAGCCAGAGATACATCATTTCAAAAATTTCTACACGCACAGTTCAGTGACATTGATTATGTTCTTCCAGTTGTGCTGCTATTCTCACTTTAGATGAAGGTTTACAGAACAAAATAGTTTCTCATTAAACAGTTAGTACACATGTTGCCCTATGACAATGGTTAACAACCCCACTACATGTCAACACTGTCCTTACTCAACCCTGGGTTCCCTATCGCCAGCTTTCCTGTCCCCTTCTGCCTTCTAGCCCTTGTCCTTGGACTGCTGTGCCTCATTAGTCCCATTTTGTTTTATGGGGCTGTCCAATCCCAGGCTGAATGGTGAACCTCGGATGTGACTTCACCACTGAGCTAAAAGGGTGTCTGAGGACCATACTCTCGGGGTTTCTCCAGTCTCTTTCAGGCCAGTAAATCTGGTCTTTTTTGTGTGTGTTAGAATTTTGTTCTGCATCCTTCTCCAGCTCTGTCCAGGACCCTCTGTTGTGATCCTGGTCAGAGCAGTCAGTGGTGGTATCCAGGCACCATCTAGCTGTACTGGACTCAGTCTGGTGGAGGCCTTGGTAGCTGTGGACAATTAGTCCTTCGGACTAATCTTTTCCTTGTATCCTGTTCTCTTCATTCTCCCTTGCTCCCGAAGGGGTGAGACCAGTGGAGTATCTTAGATGGCTGCTCACAGGCTTTTAAGACCCCAGACGCTATTCACCAAGGTAGAATGTAGAACATTATCTTTATAAACTGTGTTATGCCAGTTGAGCTAGATGGTCCTCAGGGGATGTTTTTGGTTTAATGTTTTAAAAGATTATCTCAGGGCAATAGTTTCAGGGATTCATCTAGCCCCATGGCTCCTGAAAGTCTGGAGTCCATGAAAATCTGAAATTCTGTTCTGTATTTTCTCCCTTTGGATCCGGATTCTTCTGTAGAATCTTTGATCAAAATGTTCAGTAATGGTAGCCAGGCACCATCCAGTTCTTCTGGTCTCTTGGCAAAGGAGGCGGTTGTTCATGGAGGCAGTTAGCCACACATTCCATCTCCTCCTCCTGTTCCTGACTCTCCTTCTTCCTCTGTTGCTCCAGGGGAAGAGAGACCAATTGTCGTGCCTTGGACGGCCACTGACAAACTTTTAAGACCCCAGGCACTACACAAAGAACTAAGAAGTAGAACAGAAGCCCTAAACATGTTATTAGGCTAATTAACTGGGATGCCCCATGAAACCATGACTCGAAACCTCCAAACCAAGGAAAAACCAAATCCCATGAGGTTTTTAGTTGTACATAAGCAGCCTCAGCTGCTACTTTTTTTTTTTTTTTTTTTTTGGTCATTGTTCTAAATATACCTATCACACGACTTCTGCCAATTCAGCTTTTTACGGGTGTACAACTTATCGATAGCAATTATAACAATCGGCTGTGCAACCCTACCCTTAATCAGTGTGATTTTTCCAACACCATTAACCCCCCCTTCCCCCTCCGTTCCATCCCCGGTAACCACTGATAAACTTTCATGTCTATACATTTGCCTTATCTTTTTACGTAAGTGAGGTCATACAATATTTGTCCTTTTGTGATTGACTTATTTCACTCAGCAGAATGTCTTCAAGCTCCATCCATATTGTAGCATGCATCAAGACTTGGTTTCTCCTGTCTGAGTAGTAATCCGTTGTACATATGTACCACATTTTGATTACCTATTCATCGGCCGATGGACATTTAGATAAATATAAATTCGAATTGAAATTAAAATTAAAAATTCCTTCTGGAAAAGGCAAAACTATAGAGACACTGAAAAGATTAGTGGTCACTAGGGGGTCGGGGGAGGGGGACGGATGAACAGGTGGAGCGTGGGACATTTTTAGGGCAGTGAAACGGTTCTGTCCACTGCCATCATGGGGCACACATGACGTTAAGCATCTGTCAAAACTCATAGGACCATACAACACAAAGCATGAACCCTTATGTGAACTACAGAGTTTAGATAATACTAATGTATTGATACATTATTGGTTCATCATCTGTAACAAATGTACCACAGGAATGTACCACAGCAATTACAGGAGAAACAGCAGAAAAGCAGGTGGGAGAGGTACATGGGGGACTCTCTATTCTCTGCACAATTCTTCTGTAACCTAAAACTACTCTGAGAAAGTCTATTCCATGACAGAATATATACAGTTAAGTGACAGTGAGACATACATATCACAATACAAAAATAAAGTCTATTAAAAAGAAGAAAAATTTTAATACCATTCCTCAGTCACATCAATCACATTTCAAGCGCTGGATGGCCACGTGTGGCTGGTGATGACATCAGACAGCGCAGATATAGAACATTTAATCTTTGCAGAAAGTTCTTTTGGACAGTGCTGGTCTAGACGAGTGGTCAGCAAACTACGACCCTTGCCACCTTTTTTTGCTAATAAAGTTTTATCGGAACACAGCCATGCCCATTCATTTGCATACTGCCTACAGCTGCTTTTGCCAAAGGCAAAGCTGAATTCTCAGGACAGAGACCACCTGGCCCGAACAGCCAACAATATTGACTCTTTGGCCCTTTTACAGGAAAAGGTTGCAAGGATCCTGGGCACCCAAAAAGTCAAGGTCATGGGATGGGTAAGCGATGTTCAGGGACTGTTTTAGAGGGAGCAAAGAGACATAACCAAGTGCAAACATAAAACTTCACGGTCCTCGCCCCAGAGAGCCAGCCAGGAGATGTGAACACAACCCCATGTTCAATGCCACTTTGGAATCACTGATCATTTTCTTAGATTTGACCATGGGCGGTAGATATGTGGGAGACGTGGAGGTATTTATGGGTGTGTCACTGTGGGCAGAGCCCCTAACTGAAAGGTTGGCAGCTGGAGTTCACCCAGAGGAGCTTCAGAAGAAAGGCCTGGCGATCTACCAAAAAAATCAGCCACTGAAAACCCTATGGAGCACAGTTTTACTCTGACACACAAGGGGTCGCCATGAGTGAACTCCACAGCAACTGGTACTAGCGGGCAGCTTGCTTTCCAACGGTTTATCAACAACCATATACAGGAATCGATACATTGAGCGGAGAACGCAAAATGCGGAGTCCCAGCTGGAGCTTTTCTGTATGTGCGAAAAGGTCCCAATAAACCCTCGGGATAAATAAATAAAGGCCGGTGTCCCTCCAGTCTCAGCTCCCCTGGGTTCTGGCTGGGCATCGGCCCCCTTCCAGATACCTCTTCCCCGACGAGTCCACACCCCCATCCCAGGCCACGGTCTTGGCCGGTCCCGGACATCTGTGATGGAGGCTTTTATCGGCGGTCTGGGCATCCCTCCCTCTGGGAAGCAGCAGTGCCCCCTGGGGTCCTCACTCCCTGGACTCTTCCGCCAGGCAAGAATCTGGCGGGAGGGGGGGGGGAGGTGCTACCCTGCGCATGCGCGTCCCCCTCCCACCTGCCCTCTCCCCGCCCCTCCCCACGTGACGCCGTGGGAACCCGGACCCCAGCGCCTCGCTGGCTGGAGATGGGGGTCCGGGTGGTGGGAAGAGAAGGGAGGATGGAGCAGGGAGCCAGGCTCTTGGGGTCCGTGGGATGCCAAGGAAAGGAAGTGGGGGAGCCCCAGTACCCGAGGCCCCGGGAGGCTGGGATAGCGGGTCCCGGCCAGCCTTGCACACTCACCCGCACGATGTAGGAGACCCCGGGCCCCAGGACCTGGGCGTCTGGGTGCAGCCAGCCGTGCGCCGGCTTGTGGATGAAGCTGCCCTTGCGGATCCATTCGGCAGCAGCGTCTGGGGTCCCGGCCGCTCCCCGCGCCCCCCGCGGGCCCCGCGTCCCCGCCGCCCGACAGCGGCTCAGTGCTGGCAGGGGACAGGGCGCGGCGCAACGCGGCTCGCAGGCGCCCAGGACCGCAGCCGCCAGCGCCGGGACGCCTGCCGGGCCCGCTGCCTCGGGATGGGGTTCCGCGTCCCCGGTGTCCCCTGGGCCCCCCGCTGCCCCCGCCGCCCGCGCCGCCGCGGGCCCGCGGCCCAGGAAGCCGCCTGGGGCCGCGAACTTCCACTGGGGCATGCGCGGCAACAGCGCGCAGAAGGTGGTGGGCGCCTCGGGTTCGGGGGGCGCGGGGGGCGCCGGGGGCGCGCGCCCGCCCGGACCCTGCGTCATGGCCGCGGCCGCCGAGCGAGCCCGACCGGGCGTTGAGCCTGGCCAAGGAGGCCGCCCGCTCCCGCCCGCTGCCGCCCGTCCCTCCCCGCCCCCGGCCCGGTGATGTCATCCGCCCAGCCCAGCGCGCAGCCGCGGGGGGCTACACCCCTGGGACCCCGGCCCTCCTCGCCGCGGCGCCCGGGGAAACTGAGGCCCGCCGAGGGCTCGGGCGCTGGCCGGCATCCCGCAGCGAGGGAAGGGAGAGCTCGAACTTGGGACCCTCCCCCGCCCAGATTCCTAGAAGGGCAGTGCTGGAAGACACTTAGAAATCACCCCCCTTCTTCCCCTGTCGACCTATGGGGAAACTGAGACCTGGGGAGGGGTGGAGACGCAGTCCAGGGAAGAGAGAGCCCCAAAGTCTAATGTCAGCCCCCACCCTGCCCACGGTTCAGGCCGAAAGGTACCTGGAAATCCCTCCCTGCTTCATTTCCTTGCGGGGAGACTGAGTACTAGAGAGAGGAAGGGGCGCGCCCAAGGTCACACAGCTAAGGCTGGCACCCGGAGGGCCGGGCTCGGGCTGGCTGGGTCAAGGAGCGGCACTCAGAGGGCCGGGTTCCTCCTCCAGGCTGTAACCGTGGGGCGCGGGCTGCGAGTCACGGCCCACGCCCCACCCCGCTCCATTTCTGGAGAGCTCTGTCCGGCATCAGCTCAGCTGAACCCTCAGGCCTCAAGACCCCTCGGTTCTCTGCCCCGCCCTCAAGGGTTTATTTTTTGCACTAGAGAACGGGGTGTCACTGTCATCCCGGGACACAGCCTCCTGGCCTAGGTCTTGGCCGGACCCCCTTCTGCCCCCCACCCCCGCAGGGCTGACTGCCGGGAAACAAAGGGAGGGGGCCCGCGCTTGGGCAGGTGGGGAGGGAGGGGACAGGCGGCCGGGCCGAGCCGATCGATAAATCAGAGAAATGAGATCACAGCCCGGCGCCGCCCTCGGACCCGGGGGAGGTGGAGGCAGCGCGGGAGGGCAGGGGGGAGGGGTTGGGGGCGATGGGAGCGGGGGAGGCAATGGTGGAGAGGGAGGAGGCGGCGGGGGTGTAGGAGAAGACGGCATGGGGAGGGGGAAGCGTGGGGGGGACGAGGAGACGGTGCAGGGGCGACGGGAGGGGGAGGCGCGCTGCCGCGACTGGCCCGCAAGGGGTGGTCGCAGATGGTGTGACAGACAGACACTGGGTGTGCTCCACCAGGGGCCGAAGGCCGGGGTGTGGAGGGCGTGTGCTGTTTCTGACTTCCTGGAGTCCTGGGGGCTTTGGCAGGTCAGTGTCTGGGCCCCACATCCCACCTGTGTGCTTGGTGTCAGTGTCGCAGGGCTGTGGACGTGCGGACTGCATGAGGGTTGGGGTGTGAGTGGACATCTGTGTGCATTGTGTACAGGTGTGAACACATCCATGCATGTGTGGAGGGGGTCCAGGTGTGAGTGTGTGTCCGTGTCTGTGTGTAGGCCATCCAGTCAAGTAAAGGATTGTGTGTTCAGGTGTGGCAGCCCTGAGCTTGGGGGGGAGGGGGGAGTGGGGTGAGGAGAGGGCTGACACCCACCATGCACCATCAGGGTCCTGCCTGCGGCACTGCCTCTGGGGCTGCCTCCTCCAGAGGGCTCAGTAACATGCTACCAACCCATGTATTTCCTACCTGTCCCTAGGAAAGAATGGGAGGAATGGAGCCTGATGGCCAGGGTTCATATCTTGGCATAAGGGTGCTATGCGCGGGGGCAGGTCGAGTTCCAGGCCAGTCACCTCCCAGAGTGCCTTTGGACAAACATCCAGTCTCTCCAAAGCTCCATTTCTCTCTGTAAACATCACCTGCCTCCCAAGTGCTATGAAATTTAGATGATCTTGATCAATATCTGGCACATGTCTGACAGCTGTTACAATACATCAAACTCCTACACATCCTTCAAAACTCAGCTTCAATGCCCCTTCTTCCAGGAAGCCTACCTGGCTTTCCCACTCAAAGCCCTGGCTCCACCTCTGGCTGCCCCAGCCCCAGGTCCCTCCTCTGGTCCCACCTGGACACCACCCCCCACCCCCGCCACCCAGGCGTAAAAAGTAAGGGTCTGGCTCTGGGGGATAGTGTCCAGGTCTCCTTCCTATGACATGAACACGCATGTGTGATGCTGACCGTTCTTGGTGCCAAGGAGTAATTTATTGGCAGGCAACTCTAGGCAGTGGGTGGATAGGCTGGGGCATCGGGGCTGTTTCCAACTTGATTGTGGCTCGGCTCGTGGCAGGCACAGTGCCTCCAGGAGGCCGAGGGAGGAGCCCAAGTTTGGCAGAAACCAGCACTCCATCAGGGACCCAGGCCCTAGCAGGCAGACACGGAGTTCTAGGACAGAGGAAGCTCATCCCCCGCCAGCAACTGGGGAGGGCCAGGTGTCCCTTTCCCAGCCTGGCCTGGCCTGGCCTGGTGTGACTGGGAGAAGAAACTGGGGTGCTGGAAGGAGGCTCACCTTGCACCCCGTGCAGGACCTCGGGCTCACAGCCCCCAGGGACTAACAGAGGACGGTGACTAGAAGGAGCTCAGACAGTTCAGGAAAGGGGAGAGCAGATGTGGCTTTCCTGGGCCCCTCCTGTGGCTTCTCTGAGGCTCCTCCTGACAAAGCCAGGCCATACCCACACCCCACTTTACTGCAGGGGAAACCGAGGCTGGCTGGGTGGGGTAGTCAGAGCATGGTGTTCCCTGCCATAGTGGCAGCCGGCTTGGAGTGGCGGCTGCCCATGGTGAAGGCAGGGGCCCTGGCCTTGTGCACGGTGACCTGCTCAGGGCTATGGGTGCCTGGGCCTGGTGTTTCATCAGGCGGGCGTGGGGCTCGGGGCCGCCCAAGCATGGTGAAGGCCGGCCAGCGGTGCCTGTAGGCATTGGGATCAGGGCAGTCATACTGGCCCGGGCCTGGTATCTCTGCGGGGTCCTGCGGGGGGCGGATGGGGGGCGTGCGGCCCACCACCGTGTAGCTGGGGCTGCTGGGTTTGATGAAGATCTGGGAACCCCAGAGGGAAGGCAGGGTGTAGGTATTGGGGGCAGGGGCCGAGGTGTCAAGTGGCTGCGGGCAGAGGCGGGCACCCAGCGTGAAAGCTGGGGGCGTCCGCTGGCGCACGGGGGGCACCTTCTCTGGGCTGTAGGCCCCTGGTCCTGGCGTAACCTCCAGACCTGTGGGAGGGGGCACAAGGTGGGCACTGAAGAGGTCCTTGGTTATCGCTCCCCTCCCTCCCCGACTGCCAGACACAGGGTCTGTTCTCTTTCAGGCCCCAGACTCTGCGAGGCTCAAATCTCCCCCATCTCCGCTGCCTCCCACACCCTCCCTCCACATAGAGCCTCACCCCCTTCTGGATCCCCTGCCCTGATCCCTCCTCCCTCCAGACATGACCACAGAGAGATGGGTCATCCTCATCTGAGTTTCCGCCCACCTCCAGGCTAGGATCTCATAAAAGGCAGGGACATAGTTCATCAACCTCAGCGCCTTGCAGCTGGCTTAATACATGTTTGTGTGGATGCCTGAGTAGACGGACAGTGGGTGGTTGAGAGAGGAGTGAATGGATGGATGGATTGAGCCCATGTGTGGAAAGAGAGATGGATCAGTTGATGGAAGAAAAGGATGGATGGATGGAAGAAAAGGATGGATGGATGGATGGATGGATGGATGATGGATGGATGATGGATGGATGGATGATGGATGGATGATGGATGATGGATGGATGATGGATGATGGATGATGGATGATGGATGGATGATGGATGATGGATGGATGATGGATGGATGATGGATGGATGATGGATGGATGATGGATGATGGATGGATGATGGGTGGATGGATGATGGATGGATGATGGATGGATGGATGATGGATGATGGATGGATGATGGATGGATGATGGATGATGGATGGATGATGGATGATGGATGATGGATGATGGATGATGGATGATGGATGATGGATGGATGATGGATGATGGATGGATGATGGATGGATGATGGATGGATGATGGATGGATGATGGATGGATGATGGATGATGGGTGGATGATGGGTGGATGGATGATGGATGGATGATGGATGATGGATGGATGATGGGTGGATGGATGATGGATGGATGATGGGTGGATGGATGATGGATGGATGATGGGTGGATGGATGATGGATGGATGATGGATGATGGATGATGGATGGATGATGGATGATGGATGGATGATGGATGATGGATGATGGATGATGGATGGATGATGGATGATGGATGGATGATGGATGGATGATGGATGGATGGATGATGGATGGATGGATGGATGGATGGATGATGGATGGATGATGGATGATGGATGGATGATGGATGGATGATGGATGATGATGGATGATGGATGGATGATGGATGGATGATGGATGATGGATGATGGATGATGGATGGATGATGGATGGATGATGGATGATGGATGGATGATGGATGGATGATGGATGGATGATGGATGGATGATGGATGATGGATGGATGATGGGTGGATGGATGATGGATGATGATGGATGATGGATGGATGATGGGTGGATGGATGATGGATGGATGATGGATGATGGATGATGGATGGATGATGGATGGATGATGGATGGATGATGGATGGATGATGGATGATGGATGATGGATGATGGATGGATGATGGATGGATGATGGATGGATGATGGATGATGATGGATGATGGATGGATGATGGATGGATGATGGATGATGGATGATGGATGATGGATGGATGATGGATGGATGATGGATGATGGATGGATGATGGATGGATGATGGATGGATGATGGATGATGGATGGATAATGGGTGGATGGATGATGGATGGATGATGGATGGATGGATGATGGATGGATGATGGGTGGATGGATGATGGATGGATGATGGATGATGGATGATGGATGGATGATGGATGGATGATGGATGGATGATGGATGGATGATGGATGATGGATGATGGATGATGGATGGATGATGGATGATGGATGGATGATGGATGGATGATGGATGGATGGATGATGGATGGATGGATGGATGGATGGATGATGGATGGATGATGGATGATGGATGGATGATGGATGGATGATGGATGATGATGGATGATGGATGGATGATGGATGGATGATGGATGATGGATGGATGGATGATGGATGGATGATGGATGATGGATGGATGATGGGTGGATGGATGATGGATGGATGATGGATGATGGATGGATGATGGGTGGATGGATGATGGATGGATGATGGATGATGGATGGATGATGGATGATGGATGGATGATGGATGATGGATGGATGATGGATGGATGATGGATGATGGATGATGGATGATGGATGATGGATGGTGGATGGATGATGGATGGATGATGGATGGATGATGGATGATGGATGATGGATGATGGATGATGGATGATGGATGGATGATGGATGATGGATGATGGATGGATGATGGATGGATGATGGATGGATGGATGGATGATGGATGGAAGGATGGATGTATGGATGGATGATGGATGGATGATGGATGGACTGATGGATCAATGGGTGGGTGGAATGATGGGCAGGTGGATGAGTGGGTGTGTGGGTGAGTAGATAAATGGATGAATGGATGGATCAGCGAGTGGGCCAGTGAATGGGTAATAGGTCAAAAGATGAAAGAGTGGGTGGATGACAGGATGGAACCAGGTAACCAAATCAGGTGCTTTAGGTAAAAGGGAACAGCTTGGAGCCTGTGAAGGGGGTTCCTGCAGTGCGCCGCAGTCCCTACTGAGCCCCAGTGTCTCCCAATACTAAGAATGTGTACCAGCTGCCCCTGCACATGTGCACTGGTTCAGGTTTTCACATGGCCTCTGTGGGCATTCGAGTTCACGGCCCCTCTTCTGTGCTCCTTGGGTTTTACCATTCCAGACCCAGAATTCTAAGGGCTCCGAAGACAGGGAAAGGGGAGAGTGAAGGCGGAATAGTGCCTGAGACCGTTAAGGGAAACAGTACTCACCCCGAGACTTGACCCGGCCCTGCATCGAGTAGGCAGGGGCACAGCTGCGGCCAAAACGCGTGATTTTGGGGTCCAGGAAGTAGACCGGCCCAGGGCTGCTGTCCTCAGGGAGAACTAGGAAGAGGGGCCAGGCCCTGAGGGCATCCCTGCAGGTGGCGCCACCCACCACCCAGCCCTCAGTGCCCCATTAGCCCTGAGGCACCTCCACCTGGTCCAACACCGCCCGCAGCCCTTCTTGGAGACAGAGACTGCAGAGAAACTGGGGGTCTCTGGTTCACGTTTGTCCCACTGAGCTTCTCTGTCTCATTGTCAAAGCGATTCCTTCGGACAGTTGCTCTGCTGTAGTTCTTAGCTGCCCCCACGCCTGCAGAGCGCCCCTGCTGTGGGCTGGGGACCAGTCTGGGTTATTAGGATTGTGCGCAGAGTAAGACTGACTAGGTGCTGAGCAAAGGTCTAAGGAGGCGATTTAGTGCCGGGACACGTGTGCTTGTAACGAGCTTGAGAGAGGGGCCTGTGTTCAAATCCCACAGGGCCTCTTAGGGGCGGTGTCCTGAGGCAAGCCGCAGAGTCTAAGCCTAGTTTCCTTTGTTCAGAGGTTGCGAAGAATAAAAGGTGAGAAAATGGAAGGGGTGGTCACAGCGCCTGGCACTTGACAAGTGGGGTCTATTACTGTGATTGTCTTTGTTATTATTTTTCAACATATTCACATATATATGCACAAGCATGTGTGTATAGTGGGTTTGACAAGTGTTCGTTGATTTACATACTCCGTATATGGGCAAGTATGCGTGTCTACAGCCAGTGTGCCTGACCCACGTGCATGTGTGGGACAGAGGGACTGAGACAGGCTAGGGAGCCGGGGGGCAGTGCTGACGCTGTTGCAGGGCTAGGGAGGACTTCCTGGAGGTAGAGGCACAGGATCAGGGCTTTGTAGGGTGAATAGGAGTTCAAGGAGCCCTTGGGAGAACAAGGGAACTCCAGGTAGAGCCTACAGCGTAGGCATGGGCCTTGAGGTGGGAATGGCATGGCCTCAGCACCGCCCCCCACCCCGGCCTCCTCCGTCACAAATCTGAGGCCTCCCCAGGGTCAGGAGTGGCTGGGAAACCTCTTCACCAGAGTCACATAGCAACTGCGCACAGACCTCCGTGCACACCCCCCTCACAGTGTCTCACAATAACCCATCAAGGGTCATTCCACTTTTCAGAGGGGGAAACTGAGGCTCAAAGGTCAGCCAGCAAGGACACGGCCGTCAAGACTCAACACGCGGAAGCCCCAACTCTTAACGTCCACCTGACACTTCCCACCGTCGAGCCTGTCCTCCTGCGTCTCCTGCCCTCCTGCCCGACCGGCCCTCCGCTCCCTGACAGGTCAGCACCTCCCAGATCATGGTGCACTTCCGGCCTACCCAGCCAGGAGCCCACCCTCCCGGCTCCCTGCCTCTGTCCCCTCACAGTGGGGGGGGCCTGAATCTAGCCATGTCGCCCAGCCCGCACCCCACCCACCCACCTTACCCTCACTGGGCTTCCGGACCAGGGAGCAGGCAGGATTGGCCAGTCTGGTGCGGTCGTGCTGGACGTAGCCAACGGTGGACAGAAGGACATACGGGCCTGGCCTGGCGCCTGCATGGGGCCCTCAGGTCATGGCCAGGGGTGCAGGGCCCCGAGAACCCAGCTCCATCCCCCCACCCACTCCCACCTGCCTTGGCTGGAGTGGGGGAGGCAGGAGGCAGCTCTCCCTCCCCAGGGATAGAGTGAGTGACACCGGCATTGTGAGTTGGCATGAATCACAGGTGGGGGGCCAGGGTCAGGGCCTCCCTGATGGAGGGGGAAGGGGGTTGGGCCCAGATGGGAAAGCTGGTGGGGAGGGACATGGGATGAGGTCATCACAGATGGGGAGACGGAGGCAGTTCCCGTCACAAGTGGAATGTGCAGCCTGCCCCACAAATGACCCAGCCCCCCAGGGCTCCCTCTTCCCCGGGTGTCATTATCAATTTTTCTGGTCACCCTGCCCTGTCCCACCCCCACAGCTTTGGCTCTTGGTCTGGCCGTACCCTTCACACTAGCGCAGGGCCTGAATACCTGGCCCTGTCAGTGGGTGGCTGTCCAGGCCACAGGAGCCCATCCTCACACCCATTCTCCAGGAAGGAAACTGAGGCTTGGGGCAGGGAGGGATTGTCAAGGCTGGGGCTGGGCTCCCGGAATATTCCAGAAGTGGGGGATGTGGGGAGTGGAGCAGGACAATGTCTCCTGGGACAGAAACCTCTGCCTGTAGCCGCACCCCATGGCCCCCATACCGGTCTCCAGGGCAGCCGCTCCACAGGATTTCCGAAGGCCCGTCTCGGGGATCTGGTACTCCGCAGCCCGCCGGCCCAGGGTGGTGGAGGTCGGCCGCGGGGCGGGGTCACAGCTGAGGGTGCCCATGGTGGGCAGCGAGGGCCCAGGGAACACAGGGCCTGGAGCTGCTCCTTAGCAGCCGTGTCTCTGGTGGCTGCAGCCCAGCCACTGTCCCCAGCCCTTGAGCCTCCGCCCGGCCTGGCAGAGCCCCGGCCTCACCACACCTCCCTCGGCCACACAGACGGCCCCTTGTCCCCCCAGCACGGAGTCGTGGGGCCCTGGCCTGAGAGGGCTGGCTGCCGGACGCTGGCCTGGAAGTGAGGCTGGGATCGAGTATCCCCCGGCAGCTGGACCGTCCAGGTGAGAATCCGGTGTCAGCAGAGTGGGTCCCCAGGGAGCTGACCGAGCTGGGTGGCCGGGGCCAGAGCTGGCTCCAGGGAGCAGAGCCACCAACGCGACACCAGGCCCAGCAGCAGGGGGGAAGGGCAAGGTTGCAGGTGGCCTGGCCCCATTCCCAAGGCAGGTAAACTGAGGCACAGGCCAGGGTCACACAGCAAGCTCACGACTCTGGGGGCCTAGGCCAAGAAGGTCCTTTCCTCCTTCCTCCAACAAGAACTTATTGAGGGCCTATTGTGTTCCAGGCTCCATTGTGGGGCAGTGGGGACACAGCAGGGAACAAGGCAGACAGAGACCCCTGCCCTCGGGGATCTGAAGTTCTAGAGGGGAGGCAGAAAATGAACAATAAATGTATTAAGTGAGCATATTCTGTTGTGTGGTAGAAAGTGCTAACTGCTAAAGGTAGGCCTGACAAACAGAGCAGAGTCACAGTCCAGGACTAGCTGCTCTGAGAGGTGAGATTTCAGCAAAGACCAGAAGGTGAGGGAGGGAGCCATGCAGACACCTGGGAGAAGAGCGTATGAGGAAGCGGGGACAGCCTGTGCAAAGGCCCTGGGGCAGGAGCAAAGTCAGAGAGGAAGACAGCTCACTGCCTCCCATAAGTCCACAGGGACTTTTTCCAGCCTGACATTGATTTTTTTTTTTTTGGTCAGAGGAGCATTTTTTTAATTTAGAAAATAAATATCTGTCACAAGAAATATTTGCCATTTTAGCCATTTTTAAGTGCACAATTTAGTGACATTAATTACATTCACCAGGTTGTACGACTGTCACCACTGTTTCCAAACATTGTTACTCACCCTGAACACGGATTCAGCACCACTGCAGCAGTAACTCCTATCCCCCGCCCACCTGCCCTGCCGACCATTAATAAGCTCTGTCGCTATGCACCTGCCTGTTCTGGGTATTTCATGTACGTGGGGTCATAGAGTGTTTGCGCTCGTGTGTCTGACACTATAAATTTTATTTCCCTGCCCCACCAAAGGCTACTGCTATGCAGGGCTCCAAGAAGGGACTTAGGGGAACTTTGCTGAGTGAGTTACAAATCCCTGTCTCCTCCATGGCTTCTCTGTCTCTTTCTGTATTGTTGGGGATGCTGGTCCCCGCACTAATCTCAAGAGCTTCTCTCAGCTCAAAGCTCTTCACCGACCACCAAGCAAATGGAATGTAAATGAAGGCAAATTAATTCAAAACACATGCAGATGAGCCATATTTTCAGTCCAATCTGATCCATTGACCAAAAACCAAACAAAAACATCCATTGCCTTCGAGTTGACGCCGACTCGTGGTGACTTCATGTGCTACCGAGTAGAACTGCCCCAGAGGGTTTTCTAGGCTGTAATCTTTATGGAAGCAGATTGCCAGGCCTTTCTTCCATGGCACCGCTGGATGGGTTCGAACCGCCAACCTTTAGGTTAGTACAACTAACTTAGCAGTCAAGTACAGACTGTTTGCACCACCAGGCATCTTGATTCATTGACAAAGGAGAGCAGATTAGAAAGAAAGAAAAAGGAAGCTTGGACTGGGAGTGAGTGTGAGAGACCCCCCACCCCCATCGCAGCTCCTTGTGTGGGTGCAGGTTGGGGGATCCCCCCAAGCAGGGCGTCATCTTCCTGGGCCTCAGGGTCCTAGCTGCAGAACTGCGTGTGACCACACGGATACAGAACGTTCCTGGTAAATTACAGCTCTTTGCGCGATTATTCATTCAACCAGCATCCCGATTATTCATTCAACCAGCATCCGTCTGTTCAGGTGCTGGGGAAAGACGAGTGAAGAAGCACGGACATCGCCTGTCCTCACCTTTTGTCCGGGATGCAGACAAGTAAACGTCACATTGCTTTAGAAGGTGAACGGTGCCATATAGAAAAATCTGGCGTGAAAGCGGATTGGAGGTGTGGGGAGTTTGCAATTTGAAATGGGGAGTTCAGGAGAAGCCTCACTGGGAGGGGACGTTTGAGCGAAGAGTCGAAAGTGGGGAGGGAGGCATGCAGGCATCTGAGGGAGGAGTGTTGCAGGGAAAGGGAACAGCAGGTGCAAAGGCTCTGGGGTAGGATTGTACTGATGGGTTGGAGGGACAGCGAAGAGGCCTGTGTGACTGCAGCAAGTGAGCGAGGCAAGAGAGAGGAGGAGGGGAGGGCAAGGAGGAGACGGGACGGTCGCGTGTGGGCGCGGGGAGGACTCGCGCTTTTACCGGAGACAGGGGTGGGAGCCCTGGAGGGTGGCGGGCAGAGCCTCGAAGGGCCGACTGGGTGCTCACGGGCGCCCTCTGGAGGCCGCAGGGAGGACGGCCGGTGGCGGCGGGCAGAGCTGGCCGGAGGTGACTGCGCTGGTCCATAAGGGCAAATAGCGCGGGCGGGGTGGGGGTCGCGGAAGGCGTCCAGGTAACAGTGCTATGAGATCATGTCAGTAACTAAATCGGTGTAGACCAGTCGTTCTCACCCAGGGAGATCCTGCCCGTGGTTGTCATGACTGGGGGGAGGGGGGCGGCTACCGGCATCCAGTGGATGGAGACCAGGGATGCTGCTCAACACCCTACAGCGCACAGGATGGAGAACCATCCGGCCCCAAATGTCAGCAGTGCCGCAGCTGAGAAACCCTGATTTCGAGAGTTGCAACCAGCATTTCTTTCCACAGCCCACTGAACACTCAGCAAGCACACCTGCGTAACCAGTGCTGCGCTCAAGCCACAGAACACTTCCTGCACCCGGAATCCTCCTGCGCCCCTTCCAGCCTCTCCCTGTAACCACCATTCTGACATCTAAAGCAGGCCTCCGTTTGCCTTTATGTGCTTTATAGAAACGGCTGTATATAAACCTCCCACTGTGTTCTCACAAGGCTTTTTTCCCAACCCCAGGTGTGGCTGGCTGTACACGGTTTCTGCTTCCATCATGTGAAGATGCCACCCTGAGGAGCTTTTAGGTCATCTCCCGGTCGGGGCTACTGCCAATAACGTCACTATGAACACCGTGTCCTTTGCTGGGTATGTGGACCTGCATCTGGGGGTGTCTCCCAGGAGTGGAGTTGGGGGTGTGTCTCCCAGGAGTGGAATTACTGAGTCACAGACTTTAGAGGATACAGCCAGCTTTCCAAAGGGATGGTCCAGTTCACCCTCCTGCAGCCAGCATTTAATAGGAGAGAACAAAATACTTCAGTAGGGCTAGGTATGACTGTGAAACTTTTGTCCATGTGTCTGCACGTGTGAACTGGGTCTCAGTGTAAGCTGAATTTCTTACTGTGGGGCACAGACAAAAACGTTGCGGATTTGTTTCTGCCCCGGGACCTTTGCACAGCTGTGTCCTCTACGTGGAGTGTGTACAAGTCTCCTGTGGCTGCTGTGACAAATCACCACAAACTTAATGGCTTGAAACAACACAGCTTTATTAACATCTAGCTCTGGAGGTCAGAGATCCAAAAGGGGTCTTACGGGGCTGAAATCAAGGTGTCAGCGGGGTGGTTCCTTCCGGAGGCCCCAGGGGAGAATCGTTTCCCAGCCTTTTCCAGCTTCTAGAGGTCCCGCGTTCCTTGGCCCGTGGCCCCTTCCTGCGTCTTCAAAGCCAGCAGCTGAGCACCTGCCAGTCTCTCTCTCTCTGCTTTCGTCCTCACGTCTCTTCCTCTGACTCTGTCCCTCCTGCCTCCCTCTAATGAGGACCCTGTGATCACATGGGCCACCAAGGTGATCTAGGATCATCTCCCGTATCAAGACCCGTGTCCACAGGGTCCCTTTTATGGTGCGGGGCAGGGGCATCATATTCACAGGTTCCCGGGATTGGGGGGGACGTCTTTGGGAATTGTATTCAGCCGACTGCATGTGGGCATGGCCGGCTCCTTCTCAGCCTCCAGGCTCAGTTCAGACACCTCCTCCTGGGAGAGCCTCCTGACCATGTAGGCAGCCACCACCCCAGGCAGGCTCTGCCTCCTCCCCCTGCCTTGTTCTCCTGGCTGCACTCTCCACTGTCTGGAACTCTCTTCCATTTATCCCCTCACTCAGCATTCATTGAGCACCTACTGTGTGTAGCACTGGGGACGCAGCAGCAAAGGGCATGGCCAGAATCCCTGCCCTCGTGGAGCTGACGCTACAATGGGAGTGACAGGTGGCAAGGAAGTGTGAGAGTTACATGCTGAGACACGCCACCTGCTAAGGAGGAAGAATAAAGCAGACAAAGGCAGCTCTGGCCTCTTCATCACTGCTTCCCGGGGGCCAGGATATCACCTGCACAGAACAGGCTCACGAGAAGCACCTGCTGAAGAAATGAACCAAGGGGGGCTCTCGGTGGCGCTGTGGCTGTGGCTGTTGTTAATCAAAGCTCCCACCCACACTTTTCTACAAAATATCCTGGGGCTGAAAGTGAGGGGCCAGGGACAGGGCAGCTCCTCCCAGGAGGCTGAGTTTATGGGACGACCTGTCATCTTCCAGGTTGCTGGCACACGAGCGGCAGCAGGGCTGGGAAGGCGGGGTTGGCAGGGGACACACCCCGTCCAGTGTCTGCTCCCACCCCCTCCTCCTGGCTGCCATGACCTGCCGCTTCCACCTCCCCGGGGGCCGGCTGCCTCCGTCCTTTGTCTGGCAGCCGGCCCCTGACTCAGACTCACGCGCCGCTGCGGCTGCCTGCCCCTTTGTACAGCAGGGGCTCGAACAAGAAAGCCTTGTTCTTCCCCTGAGGACACCGTGGACCTGCCAGGCCCCCCTCCTCCCTCCATCCCAGAAAGGACCAGCCGTCCTCGTGGGGCAGAGCCAAGGACCAGAGAGGACAGAACTGGCTCCCGTGTTCTGCAGGCACCAAGCTCCATACCCAGCGGACCCCCATTTCACAGATGGGACACCGAGATTCAGAGGAAGGACGGACTTGTGCTCAAAGGACTGGGCGGCTGGAGAGGGGTCTCAGCAGGCATCTTCCTTCCCTTACCTTTATCTCCTCTTTGGCTTTGTCCAAATCACACTGGTCCAGGCCTCCTCGCTTTTCTGCAAAGCTGCCCCAAGGGCCTTTGCCCTCCCTGTACCTTCTACCTGGCACACCTTTCCCAGCTGGTTGCTTGCCAGCTCCCTCCACCTCCCTCAAGTCTTTGCTCAGACTCTTCCCTGACCTGGGACCTGATTTGATCCTACAGCTTGCCCTGCGCTTCTACTGCAATCCGCATCTCCTGGCTGACTTTTCTCGGCCGCCCGGTATTCCTCTCCCGCTAACATAGCACATATGTGACCTGTGTCACAGCAGTGGGCTGGAGCTGACACACAGCAGCTGTGAGAGCTGACTGTAAAGTCTTAGGAATTTTGCAAGCTGGTTGACATCACGTTGGTAGCTTGAAATTGGCCGTGGTGGAAGTATTTATACTACAGCAATCGGCACACACCACAGATCAGGGCTGTTTGCCCTGGAGAGCCGGCTGTTCAGCATTGATGAGCACAGCTCGGCCGGTTTACTCTCCTTAGTTTCTGTGGCTTCTCACCCCTGGGTGGCACAAACAGATAAACGCTCGACGACTGGCCAAAAGGTCACAGCTTGAACCCACCCAGAGGTGCCTTGGAAGACAAGCCTGTCAATCTGCTTGGGAAAGGTCACAGCCTTGAAAACCCTACAGAGCACGGTTCTACTCTGACCCACGTGGGGCCGCAATGAGTTGGAACTGACTCAACGGCAAACCAACAACAATTTGTCCCCCCGGTTATGGATTTAAATGTGCCCCCCCCCCCAAAGATACGCTGGAGTCCTAAGGCCCAGTACCTGTGAACATGAACTTGTTTGGAAATAGGTTCTCTGAAGATGTGATGGGTTAACTTTAGGTCATACTGGAGTAAGCTGAGTCCTAATCCAATACGGCTGGTGTCCTTATAAAAGAGGAGAGACACAGAGATACGGAGACACAGACAGAGGAACGCTCCTGTGAAGATGCTACACCTGCCCTCCGAGGAACACTTGGGGCCACCAGAAGCTGAGACAGACAGGGAAGGATCCTCCCCGGGAGGCTTCGGAGAGAACACGGCCCTGCCGACACTGGTTTTGGGCTTGTGGCCTCCAGTACCGAGAGACAGTAAATTTCTGTGGTTTACAGTCACTCACTCTGTGGTGCTCTGAGACAGCAGCCACAGGGTACAGACGCAGCCCTTGCCCCCCCACCCCCTTACAATGTAAACTCCTGAGCTGGGGTCTGTCCACCCTGCTCTATTTCCCTGGCACCTACAGTAACGTTTGTTGTTCAGGTCGGCCCCAACTCATGGTGATCCCGTGCACTACAGGACGAAATGCTGCCTGGTCCTGCACCATCCCCATGACGAGCTGCAGATCAGACCATTGGGATCTGTCTTAGTTAATTAGTGCTAGTATAACAGAAATACCACAAGTGGATGGCTTTAACAAACAATTTATTCTCTCACAGTCCAGAAGGCTATATAAGTCCAAATTCAGGGCATCAGCTCCAGGGGTAGGCTTTCTCTCTCTGTCGGCTCTGGCGGAAGGTCCTTGTCATCAACCTTCCCCTGGTCTAGCGGCTTCTCAGCACAGAGACCTCGGGTCCAAAGGACACACTCTGCTCCTGGTGCTTCTTTCTTGGTGGTAGGAGGCCCCCCCTTTCTGCTCGCTTCTCTCTTTTGTATCTCAAAAGAGATTGACTCAAGATACAACCTATTCCCGTAGACTGAGTCCTGCCTCATTGACATACCTGCCTCTAATTCCACCTCATTAACATCATGTTGTTCTTGTTAGGTGCCGTCGAGTCTGTTCCAACTCACAGCAACCCCGTGTACCACAGAATGAAACACTCCCGGTCCTGCGCCATCCTCACAATCATTGTTATGTTTGAGCCCATTGTTGCAGCCACTGCATCAATCCATCTCTTTGAGGGTCTTCCTCTTTTCTGCTGACCCTCTACTTTACCAAGCATGATGTCCTTCTCAGGGACTAGTTCCTCCTGAGAACACGTCCAAAGTATGTAAGACGTAGTCTCGCCATCCTTGCTTCTAAGGGGCATTCTGGCTGTACTTCCAAGACAGATTTGTTTGTTCTTTTGGCAGTCCATGGTATATTCAATATTTTTCACCAACACCATAATTCAAAGGCGTCAATTCTTCTTCGGTCTTCCTTATTCACTGTCCAGCTTTCGCATGCATATGAGGTGATTTAAAATACCACGGATTGGGTCAGACGCACCTTAGTCTTCAAGGTGACGTCTTTGCTATTCAACACTTTAAAGAGGTCTTTTGCAGCAGATTTGCCCAATGCAATGTGTCTTTTGATTTCTTGACTGCTGCTTCCGTGGGTGTTGATTGTGGATCCAAGTAAAAATGAAATCCTTGACAACTTCAATCTTTCCTCCGTTTATCATGATGTTGCTTATTGGTACAGTTGCGAGAATTTTTGTTTTCTTTATGTGGAGGTGTAATCCATGCTGAAGGCTGTGGTCTTTGATCTTAGTAAGTGCTTCAAGTCCTCCTCACTTTCAGCAAGCAAGGCTGTGTCATCTGCATAATGCAGGTTGTTAACAAGTCTTCCTCCAATCCTGATGCCCAGTTCTTTTTCACAGAGTCCAGCTTCTCGGATTATTTGCTCAGCATAGAGATTGAATAAGTATGGTGAAAGGATACAACCCTGACGCACACCTTTCCTGGCTTTAAACCACGCAGTATCCCCTTGTTCTGTCCAAATAACTGCCTCTTGATCTTCATACAGGTTCCTCATGAGCACAAGTATTCTGGAATTCCCATTCTCTGCAATGTTATCCATAATTTGTTATGATCCACAGAGTCGAATGCCTTAGCATAGTCAATGAAACACAGGTAAACATCTTTCTGGTGTTCTCTGCTTTCAGCCAGGATCCATCTGACATCAGCAATGATATCCCTGGGTCCATGTCCTCTTCTGAATCCGGCTTGAATTTTTGGCAGTTCCCTGTCAGTATACTGCTGTAGCTGCTTTTGAATGATCTTCAGCAAAATTTTGCTTACATGTGATATTAATGATAGTGTTTGATAATTTCCACATTCAGTTGGATCCCCTTTCTTGGAAATAGGCATAAATATGGATCTCTTCCAGTCGGTTGGCATAGAAGAGTGAGCACTTCCAGTGCTGCATCTGTTTGTTGAAACATCTCTGTTGGTATTCCATCAATTCCTGGAGCCTTGTTTTTTGCCAATGTCTTCAGTGCAGCTTGGACCTCTTCCTTCAGTACCATCAGTTCCTGATCATATGCTATCCCATGTGTGTGTCAGTTTGTCATACTGTGGGGCTTGTGTGTTGCTGTGATGCTGGAAGCTATGCCACCAGTATTCAGATACCAGCAAGGTCACCCATGGCTGACAGGATTCAGCTGAACTTCCGGACTAGAAAGAAGGACCCGGCAGAGTCTACTTCTGAAAAGAATTAGCCAGCGAAAACCTTATGAATAGCAGCAGAACATTAACATCATAGAGGTTAGGATTTACAACATAGAAGATAATCACACCATATCACAAAATGTGGACAACCACACAATACTGGGAATCATGGCCTAGCCAAGTTAACATACATTTTTGGGGGACACAATTCAATCCATTACAGGATTCACAGGATTTTCGTTGGCTGATTTTTGGAAGTAGTTCGCCAGACTTTTCTCCCTCGTCCATCTTAGTCCGGAAGCTCTGCTGAAACCTGTTCAGCATCACAGCAACACGCAAGCCTCCACTGACAGCTGGGTGGTGGCTGCACATCAGACACATTGGCCAGAAATTGAACCCACATGGAAGGAGAGAATTCTACTACGGAACCATTATTGCCTCATGCTTAGTATACAGTCAGCGCTCAATAGATACTGGTTGAATGAATGAAAAATCCTCATCCCTAGCAACTGCTCTCAGAGCCTACGACCTCAGGCACTTGCAGCAGAGCCTCCCCCCTCACAATGTGACCCTGATCCCTAGCACCATGATGCTAGTGTGGGGTGCAACCCTCCAAACCCCCCAAAAAACATTTGGGTTCCCCAGCATCTCAGTCCTGGGCCAGATAATAAGATCCCAATCCCTGACATGACTCCAGTCCTAGCAACAAGAGCTGGTGCTTGGCAACGTGGCCCTTGTCATCCTAATCCCAGCGCTTCAGCAACAGGACCCAACTCCCTGGTAACAGGACCTCAGCCCTTAGCAACAGGGCCCCTGCCTTAGCAACATGATCCCAGCCCCTAGCAACCACAGATGCCCTAGCAACATGACGCCAGCTCCTGATGTCATGATCCAAACCCCTGACTCTGGGACTCGGGTCTCTAGCAATATCCCTTGATGCATTCGTTCAGCAAATATTAAGTGGCTTCTCAGTACAGGGATGCAGGCCCAGTCCGCATGCTGCTTGGGTCTGCCCCAAGGCAACGCAGTTAAGACGTCTAGCAACAGGGTCTGAGAAACCAGTTGCATTGAGCCAACTCTGACTCATAGCGGCCCCATGTGTATCAGAATAGAACTGTGCTCCATAGAGTTTTCAGGGGCTGATTTTTTCAGAAATAGATCGCCAGGACTTTCTTCCGAGGCACCTGATTGGACTTGACCAACCTTTCGATTTGCAGCCGAGCGTGTTCACCGTCTGCACCACCCAGGAACCCCTAGAGATCTGAATCACCAGTCATGTCTGCTTCCGCCCCCAGGGACCCATGCGGGCAGGGGGATGGGGCCTGCTGATGTCTGGGGCGCCCCTCTCCCAACATTCTGGCCCCGCATGGCTGCCCTTGTCCCTGGTCCGCGGCACATGCATCCAAAGCTCGTGTCCCCCAAAGTAAGACTTAGGGGACAGAGGGAGAGCCTGTTAAAATATGTACACTCTTTGACTGCGGAGCGCGAAGTCACCCTTTGTGGTTCGCACTAAAGCCCAGTCCTGGCGCTGGATCCACCGGGATGCACTTGCCTCCCCCGCAGCCGCCCCCGCCCCATCCCCGGACTCCGCGACAGGGAGCCATTTCCTCAGGCGAGTCTGCGGAACGCGGGGCAAGACCGGGAGCCCGCGGTGCGCACTGCCTCGTGGGAACGCAGCCCCCGGCGGCCGACCCCCGCTCCGTAAGGCCCCGCGGCATGGCGGGAGTTGTAGTCTAGCAGCCGTGGGGTGGTCTCAGGGGCTACCGGGAGTTGTAGGCGTGTGGGCCAGCCTGGGGGGCGGGGTGGGCGCGGGGGCTGCCGGGAGCTGGGAGCACGGCCGGGTGGGCTGCGCTGAGGCTTCAGCGTCCCGAGGCGCCGGGGTTGCGAGATAGCGCGCTCCGCGGGGCCGAGCGGAGAAGAAGCGGCTGAACCGCAGCGTCCTACTGTCCAAGAAAATTGTGACCAAGGGCGGCGGCGCCGTGACTGCCCACCCGGCCCGCCCCCAACTCTCATAAACGCGGACCCCCGTCCCCAGTCCTGACCCGCTGCTGAGCCTGAACCCCACCCTAGACCAGCGGGGACCCCCACCCTTGATCTCCTCAGGACCCAGCCTCAGGCAGGGAACCCTGACCAAATCGCAGCCCACAGCCGGCTGGACAGGCTGGGACTCCCAACCGTGGCCTTGGACACAACCCTGGACCCAGGATCCCCAAACCCAACCCGGTCCACTCCTGTCCCAGAGGGTTAGGGTTAGCTCAGGTCTGCAACCCCAGTTCCCCACCCTCTACAGAACCCCCTGCGTTGGCTCTCATATCCCAGCATCACCCTAGACCACACAGGCTCTGATCCGGCCCCAACCCTCCAGCCCCGACTGCAGACCCTTTGCCTGAAACAAGCGCCTGTCACAGACAATTGCCCTGAGGCGTCTGGCCTGGGCGGCCAGACCCCAGCCCCGCCCCCTCCACCTTTCAGAGTCAGGTGGACTGTTTCCCCCACCTCCTCCCCAGCCACCTCCTCCCGACCTAGGCTCTCTCCATCTCAGTTCTGCTGACGGGGGCGGGGGGGGGGGCAGGTCATGCCCTGGGGTGGGGCCATCCTGTCCATCCTGTGCACTGTAGGGAGATGAGCAGCATCCTTGGCTTCCACCCAATCGGTGCTAGTAGCAACCACCCCCCCCCCAAGTCACGACAATCACAAATGTCTCCAGACATCGCCCCATATCCCCTGGGGGCAGAATCACCCCCGGGTGAGAACCCCAGGGTTAGGGGTCCACTAACCCCCAAGACACTGCGTTCCATGATCACCTGACCTAAGGAAATCGTAGGACATTGCACACATTTAAATCTACACAGAGTGGGGAGGGAGGAGGAGGGAAATCACAGAAGCCAGAGGGTCACCCTGGTTTACACCGTGTAACCAATCAGAAATTTATTCTGGATAGTGTGAGCAGGGATCCCACTCAATTTTTTTCAAACATTTAATGCAGGGTCTCTCCCCCTTGGCACTGTTGTCGTTTAGAACTGTGCCCCATTGGATTTTCAGTGGCTAATTTTCCAGAAGTAGATCACCAGGCCTTTCTTCAGAGGCGCCTTTCAGTTACCAGTCAAGTGCTTCGCCGTTTTTGCCACCCAGGGACTCCCCTGGGAGTGACAGCTGCTGTGATCCTAGGTGGCAGTTACGGGAGAAGCAGCTGCAGCTCAGCTAAGGAGCTGAGAGGATGTGATGGCAGGAGTGTGGGGGGTGGGTGTGTCGTGAGCGGGGGAGGCCAAGGAGGCAGTGTTCTGGGGACACGGTGGGACCGAGGCAGACAGTTGGCACCCTGTCACGCTCACTGTCTCGTGGTGTGGGAGGTGCAAGCTGTGGGATGGGCTGAGGTGTCGTCCCCACTCAGGGGTTGGGGGTGGGATGAGGGGTGACTTCCGAGAGCGAGAGCAGGTGCTTGAGTGGATCTGGAGGAGTCGGAGCAAGCCCACGGGTCTGTGAGACGTCTCACTGTGTTTTCATGGGGGGCTATGGGGGGCTGGGCACCCCAGGGCTGGGCTGAGAAGCTATTTGGAAACCCCACCCCAGCCCCAAGGGTTGCAAGCACCGAGCCCTCCCCAGACTACCCCTGTGTATCTCCCCTCCGTTCCCCTCTGTGTGTTGTCCCCCCACCTCTGCCCCCATCACCAGCCCCTGGGTTACCTTCCAGCACCAAGGCGTCAGGGAGCCCAGAGTGTACCTGTGGTGTGATGGATCGCTTTTGTGTGGCCTTTCTCGCCGTGGTCTTGTAACTTCCACCCAACTGATTGGGTGGGACTATGCAAATAGGGTAATTGTAGCCCACCAAGGGGATTGGTCGGTTTTGCCTTCCCGTTGGGCTTGAAATGAGCCACCCTAGGGGCAGGAAGGAGGATCCCACCACCACCAAGAGAGAACAGCCAAGAGCAGTGTGCATCCTTTGGACCTGGGATCCCTGCACTGAGAAGCTCCTGGAACCAGGAGACCAAGAGAGTGCTGTAGAGCATTGAAGACAGGGAGAAGTGGTGGCAGAGATCTGGCAGCAGAATACAGCATGGTGGGCTTCCTGGCCCACGGAGAGAGAAAGCTGAGTGCCTTTGGGCAGAGGGCCAGGGAAAGGCTGCCCTCAAGGAAGAACTGTATCCTGAGTATTCCTGAGCCTGAATTGTAACTTACTTCCCTAATAAACCCCATAATCATGAGTATGGTCTGTGCGTCCTCTGTGGCCATTGCAATGAATTACTGAACCCAGCAGAGAAGTAGAGAGTGTCGTGGGAGGGATGGCTGGTGTCAGAACTGGTAAAGATACCAAAGGGGCGGCTTCTGTCCGGAGGTGAGAGGGGAAGGCAGAGAGTTAGGAGCTGGTTGAATGTTCATGGGGAATCAGGGGCAGAGGGGAGGAGTGTGCTGTCACAGAATGGGGTGAGCGGTTGGGGTCTCATAACAATGTATGTTAAAAAAAAATTGTGTATGGGAGACTAACTTGAAACGTAAACTTCATTTAATTACAACAATAAAAAAAAAATACTGGGAAATAAAAAAACTGGTAAAGATGGCAGAGAGAGGAGGCCTGTCTGACCTCTGCTTCACGAGAATCAGCCTTGGGCTGTTGATCTTGATTCTCCCTCGTCCTCTGAAGAGGTCAGACACCACATCTACAGTAACACCCTGCGGTCATCTTCTTCCTGGAATTCTTTCTCAGAGGCTGCTTACTACACCCATGCTGATGGTGAGTAGCTCTGTGGAGAGGAGGGATTTGGGGGTCCCAGGGTGATGATGCTTTACCCTGTGCCTGCCTCACACCAGCCTCACCGCAGCTGCTGGGTCTGGGACATAGAAAGTGGGCAGGGGCCATGGGGGTCCCTGACGTGCCTGTGCTGCAGGTCCTGCACCAGACCTTCCCCAGATGCAGATTGCTGATGGACAGGCTCGTCCACGGGGTCCAGGTAAGGCCGGCGCGGGCAGGGGTGGGGGAGGGCACTCTACCTGACCCAGAAATGGTGGGATGGCCACGTCCAGGGCATGACAGCTGGCCCTGGCACCACATGCCACTGCACCCCTGTCCACAGTTGCCCACACATGTCCCAGAGCCCATGGTGAGGCCTTGCAGACCCACGGCAGTCTGTGACTGCTATCGCCACGGGGCCAAGACTGGATGGTGGCCGTGAGCTGACCCCCCGTCCTTCCATCAGTGACATCAGCCTCGTCATCTATGTCAGGGCCACCAGCACCTCCCATGGCCCCTGGGGACCTCAGCCACACTGGCCCAGCCACTTCTCACCCACTGCCTGGCACGGTGTCCCCAGCCTCAGGCTGACCACGCACTCTGCCGCAGAGGCTGCTGTCCTTCCTCAGCGCCCCCCTCATCGGGGCCATCTTGGACATGTTGCGGCACAAGCCCTTCCTGCTCCCCACTGTTCTTCAGCACCCCCATGAGTGTGGGGGTGGGGGGACTCAGACACATCAAGGGGCCTGGACTGGACACCGGCCAGTGGGCACAGTGGGTGTGGGGGCACAGGGGAACAGACACATCAAGGGGCCTGGCCACAGAGCTGGGTACCAGGAGCCCTCCTCGCCACTGCCCAAGCCACGAGGGTCCTTCCGCCTGTACCCACGTGTATCCGTGGCCTGTGCAGCAGGCTGGGCCCCACCCTCTATGGCTTCATCTTCTACCTGTTCCATGTGGAGCCGAGGGACATGGGGAGCCTCTAGACAAAGCCGTCAGGTCCAGCATGGAAACACATCCAACGAGATACTAGCTGCCCACACAGGGGTGTCTGACACCCCTCACGTCTCCCTGGAGTGGGCATCCTCCCTGCACACCCACACGGAGATGTCTGACCCCCCACGGCGCACCACTGTCCCCACCCATCCCCACGGGTGTATCTGACACCCCCTCCCCCCACAGCAGGCATCTCCCAGCCAGTCCTCTGTGGGTGCTTGACACCCCTTCTCCATGCAGCGTGCCATCATCCTTACCCACCCCCTCCCCCTCATCCCCACAGGGTCTCTGACTGCCCCCTCACATTGCACCATTGACTCGTGGGGTGTCTGACCGCTGCTCCCCACAGCATGCATCTGTCCTCCCTGCCCCCCACCCATCCCCCGCAGTGTGTCTGGCACCCCCTTCCTCCACCCTCCATGCAGTGCACCACCGGCTCCGGCCTGCCCCTCCTCCTGGGGGCTGCTCTTGCTGCTGGTGGTCCCCTTCATCCATTAACACAGCTCCCCGGCCCTGCACCCTGGTGGCCCCGACAGCCCTCCAGCCAGGACTCCTAATGGGAGGTTAGCAGCATAGGAGGGGCTGCCAGGGGCAGGGAACACTGAGGCCCACCCTAGGGTGCCGACCACTTGTGACCCCACACACCCTGATTCTGGGAGCTGGCACCCCAAAATAAGCTCTCACCAAGCTGCGCCTACTGGCTCAGCAGGTCAGGGCAAGGAGCTGCCTCCTGCTCTGGTACATTCCCAGGCCCTCTGAGGCCCCCTCCCCACGGCCACTAGGGTGTGAACTCAGAGTCCTACAACAAAGCTCAAATGGGGGGAGTTGTGGCGGGTCGGGGAACAGGTCAGGACCCTGGGACTCCAATCTCCAAAGGAAACCTCACAGAGTGTGCTGGGGACCCAGCCACATGACCCTCCAACTCCAGAGCCACCAGGGTCTCCTCCTACCCTTCTTTTTTGCAGTTTATCCCCCTCTCAGGTGGTGGGACGTGCAGGCCAGTTTCTCCTCACCTTGGCAAGTCTTCAGACGCCAGTAAGCAAACGTCAGTTCCTGACACGCTTCCAGCATCTTCAACGTCAGTCCGTCTGGGCATCCAAGGGGTGGACAACTGATGCGGGGGTGTCTCACCCTTGTCCCCTGTGCCCGCCTGGCCCTGCCCATCGAGGCCGGGGCCCATGATGGCCCCCGTGGCTCCAATCAGCCCTAGAGGCCACGGCGGACGCCTGCAGGCAGGACCAAGGTGTCCCTCAGCAACTCCATGGTCTCGGGGTCCTGGGGTCCCCTCTGACTCACTCAGCCATGTTGGTTTCAGAGACCAGCGAGGGGGTGCCAAGGGACCGCAGGGTGGGGGCCGTGATGTTGGGGGCTTCCTAGATGTCCACCCCGTGACTGTTTATTTATTAAACGACCCCTTCCCTTCCCCTCGCAATGAGGATCTCTTCCTCCAAACCAGGCCCAAGTGAAGGCCAGGGGGCAGCCAGGAGGGCGAGGGGGGGCGGCCAGGCCAGCGAGGGGGCGGTGGCTGAGCAGGGAAGGACCTGGGTTCCTGTGGCCTACCTTGTGTGGGAGTGGGGATCCCGCGGTGGCCCACACGACTCGCCCTCTCAGCTCCACGGGGGGCAGCCCACCCCAAAGGGGGCAATTTCAGAAAAAGTGCCCTGAGAACCCCAAACTGGCCCAGGGCTGGATGCAGGCTGGCCAGCTGGGATAGGGAGGGTGTTCCCCTGGGGGTGGGGTGGGGGCTGTGGTCAGAGAGCCCCATGCGCCTCCCCTCCAGCCCTTTTGCCCCTTAAGGCAGCACTGGGCCAGGGAACATGCCTCCCTAGCGCCCTTTGCGGGTAGGCGGCCAGGAGGTCAGGGCTGGCGGGGTGGGGAAAGGATGGGAGGTGGGGGGGCCGGTACCCTCGGTGAAGAGGAGGCTTCCTGCCCGCAGGCGCCCCTGAGGACTTCCTCCCGGGGCGGGGACAGTGCCGGGAAGCGGGAGGGGGGGACCTAAGCCCCCGCGAGACGGGGTGGGGGCTGCAGGAAGGGGGGTAAGGACCTCTTCAGCCTTTCTCACCGGTGGGCTCTTCTGAGTCAGTGTCCCAGGGCAAGCTGGGGGAATGAAGCTCAGTCCCACTCCTGAGCGGTCTCCCGGGGGTCTTGGGGCTCCTCCTGCCCCTCCTGGGGGCCTCCCTCGGGGTCCACCCCAGAACCCTCCAGGCCTGTCCAGTGTCTCTCCAGTCCCCCAGGCTCCAGCTCCTCCCACCTCCGGCCTTTCCTGTTCCCTCTGCCCGGAACCCTGCGCTCACCTGTCCCTTCCTCGAGTGGCCGTCCCTGACCCCCCACGCCCCACCCCATCGTCAGGTTCCCCGCTTCATGGTCTCCTAGAGGCGCGTGTGTCTGAGACGTGGGGGTTCGTTACTCATTCAGGTGGAGGAGCCGGGCGACCAGGTGAGGGGCGGGCAATGGGCGGGGCCACAAGGGCCGAGGCCACAGGGGCCGGACACGCCCCGCGGGGGGTCCCGGCCCAGCAGCCTCCCTCCTCCCTGCCGCGTCCAGAGCCAGGTGGGCGGCGAGGACGGCAGGAAGCCGGGTCAGGGTCTGGGAAGCGGCCCATTCTTCAGGCCCGCTGCCCCCTGCCCGGGTTAAAAGCCCAGCTTCCCGGGAATAGCCTGCGTCTCCGGCCCGAGGAGGGGCCGCCTCGGTACCGCTTCCTGCGAGGCTTTCCCGGCACCCGGCGGGGGTGGGCGGGGCCGAGGAGGGCGCAGGGTCGTGAGTTCGCACACCTGGGCCTCGCCCGGGGTCCTCAGACTTGAGGGCCCCGCTCTCTGAGCTTCAGTTTCCCTTCTGTGTTCCCAGCCCCTCCTCTTGAGCCTCAGTTTCCCCCCTCGTCCCAGCCCCTCCTCTGGGCCTCAGTTTTGCCTCTAACAAACAAAGGGCTGAGAACAGACTGCCAGCGCTGGGGGAGCTTAGAGACCTGACTCCTGCATCTCTTATTCTTCAGCCAGGGAAACTGAGGCACAGACATTCCGCACCCAGGGACCCCTCAGGTCTGCCTTCCTGTGTGCTGCCGTGCACCGGGGCCTGGGGCCCCACGTTCCAGGGCTCCGCATGTACCCGGGAGACAGGAGTCACCAGTGGGGCACCAATCACTGCAGGCATCTATGTGCTTGCGGTAAGGGCTTGGAGGGACATGAACGGAAGAGAGAAAAGCAGAGGAGGAAGGGGTGTGGGGAGGAGGTGGGGGAGACTCCCCAAGGAGGCGACATTTGGGGAGACTGAGCAGGCGGACAGAACGGCCAGTGCAAAGGCCCTGAGGCTGCCGTCTAGCACTCGGCCATAGCAAGGAGTCGGATTTTTGTATTTTGAGCCACGGGGAGCCATGGGGGTGTTAGGGAGACCAGATGGGTGTTTCTAAAATCTTCAGGGGTAGGAAGGGAAAGGTGGGGCAGGACTGAGGGGAGCCGAGGAGATGGTGAATGTATTCAGGCATATTTGGAAGATGAAGCCCTAAGGATTCGCTGACAACCAGCTGCAGGAGGGTTCAGGTCCCCCAAGAGACCCTCATCCCCCCAGGAGACCCCCACCCCAGGACATCTTCACCCCCAGGAGACGTTCATCCCCAGGATACCCCCACCCCAGGACATCTTCACCCCCAAGAAAATCCCCCGTGCCCAGGAAACCCTCACCCCACTGAACACCCTTGCCCCCAGGGAGGAACACTGACCATAACATCCTCGCCCCAGAGGCCACCCATCCGCAGGGGACCTCCACCCCAGAACATCCTCACCCCCAGGAGCCTCCCATCCTCAGGAGGCCCCCACCCCAGGATGTCCTCACCTCCAGAAGCCCTACAGCCCGCAGCTCTCCACCGCCCCCGCATGGTCGCTCAAGGACGTGCAGGCAGGGCTCCAGCTGACGGGGCCGCAACATCTTTTCCATTTAACTGACCTCGACTGTAACCCTTCTCCGGTCCCCGTACGTGAGCCCTGGAGTCGGCCCAGACTCTCTCCCGCCCCACCTGTTCGCCTGACCTCGGCCCCAGGGTCCCCATCCCACCTCTGGCCCCCAGCCCATGCCTCTCTGTCGCCTCCGGGTCGGGGATCAGGCTGGGAAAGCCCCTCGGGAAACCCCCGAGGAGCCCCGGGAGAAGGAGGCGGCGGGAAGAAGCCCGGGGAGCCACTATTTAAGCCACGTCCCCCTCAGGCGAAGGGACAGTGGAGGACACCGAGCATGGAGCGGAGCCTCGCTTTCCTGCTTCTCTGCCTGGGGCTCCTGCCGCAGGGCCGCGGTGAGTGACACAGAGGGCTCGGAGAGGAGGGGGCTCAGGGAGGGGAGGGGGCCCGGATATGGGAGGGTCTCGGATAGGGGAGGGGGCTCGGACAACGGTAGGGGTTTAGAAAAGAGGGAAGGGCCCGGAAAGGCGGGGGGCTTAGGAAAGAAGAGGGGACTCAAGGAGGGGAGGAGGTCAGTGAAGCAGGGGGTTCCGAGGTAGAAGGGCTTGAAGAGCGGAGGGGCCTAAGGAAAGAAGGGGGCTCAGAGGGAGGAGGGGGCTCAGAAAGGAGAGGGGCTCGGAAAGGAGGGGTTTCAGAGTGGGGGTATCAGTCGTAGGGTGGCAGGGCATGCTGCGAGAGAAGTTTGCAGGGGGCAGAGACAGAAAGTTGGGGGCTTGGGCCACCTTCTAACCCCAGCGAGGCGGACAGTGGGCAGAGGTCCGGGTGGGGCTGAGGGCAGCTGTCTGACCCGCAGGGCGGGGCCTGGAGGTGGATCCCCCGGAGCCCGAGGTGGCCGTGGCGGTGGGCGAGTCGCGGCAGCTCAGCTGCTACCTGGCCTGCCCCAGCCGCTGGGCCTCCTCGGTTCAGTGGCGAGGCCTCGACACCAGCTTGGGCGCCGTGCAATCGGCCGCGGGCAGCAGCGTCCTCAGCGTGGTCAACGCCTCGCTGTCGGCGGCGGGAACACGCGTGTGCGTGGGCTCCTGCGGGAACCTCACCTTCCAGCGCACCGTGCGGCTCCTGGTGTACGGTGAGGCCCTTCCCTGCTTGGTCCCTCTGCACAAGCGGCCCCTTAGCCCCCATCTGCTGCCCAGTTCAAGGTCGCGCCCTAGATCACCTCCTCCCAGGAGCCTTCCCGGATTGCCCACACACCCACTTTAAAGCCTTGCCTCTCTGGAACCCCATTCCCTCAACTCTGCACCACCCCTCCTGGGTCTTCAGCCTTCACTCCTGGCCTTGAATCCACCCCAAACCACCCAGAGCTGACCCTGCCCTTCCCCTGCTCTGGGCCCTTCCCCACCTCTTCGTCTAGCCACACGGGTGCAGCCCCTGGGCCTCTGGGCTCTGACCCCTCCCATCCGGCTTCCCCCCCACCACACACAGCCTTCCCGGACGAGCTGAGTGTGTCCCCAACGGCCCTGGTGCCTGGGCAGGACCAGACGGTGGTCTGCACAGCCCACAACATCACGCCGCTGGACCCTGACTCCCTGTCCTTCTCCCTGCTCCTGGGGAACCAGGAGCTGGAGGGGGCCCAGGCCCTGGGCTGGGAGGTGGAGCCCCAGGAGGATGAGGATCCCCTGTTCCACGTGACGGAGCGCTGGCTGCTGCCGCCCCTGGGGGCCCTTGCCCTGCACCACCTACACTGCCAGGCCACCATGAGGCTGCCAGGATTAGAGCTGAGCCGCCGCCGGGCCATCCCAGGTGTGTCTAGGGGTGCCCGGGAAGAGGGCGCAGCCACGCTCTGGCAGGGAGGAAGAGCCAGACTCTTCTGGAACCCTGGCTCCGCCCCCCACCTGCTGAGTGACCTTGGGCCACCTGGGGGTCTTAGTGTCCCCACGTGGACTGGTCATAGGACCTGTAGGGGGGAAGCAACTGCGGAGAGTGAGCTCGATCTGTTCTCCCGGGGCAGCCAGGGTGATACTTCTCACGTCATTCATTCATTCATTCATTTGAATAGTATTTACTGGGTACCTACCAAGTCCCGGGCTCGGTGAAAGCACGACCCTGCTCTTCCCTTGTCCACAGTCTGTTCTCCCCGTGGCCGCCAGAGAGCGCCCGAGTGCACCGCTTCGGCCGGTCCCTGCTCTGCCTGCCTCGCTCCCGGGCTCCCCGCCTCCCAGTCCACAGGGCCCTGCTCAACCTGCCCGGTCCCCTCCCTGCCCTCCCCTCCTCCTCTCTCCCCTTGGCTCACTCACTCCAGCCACGTGGACCTCCTTGCTGTTCCCCAACTCACCGGGCCCAATCAGGCCTCAGGACCTTTGCACGTGCTGTTCCCGTCACTAGGCGGCTCTTCCCCAGATCTCTCCAAGGCTCTCTCCTCATCTCCCTAGGTCTTTGCCCAAATGGCACCTCTCAGTGAGCTTCCCCTGAACTCCCTGTTTAATAGGACGTGCACACACACACTCTCTTCTGATTTATACTTCTTGATGCCTCTATTAGTGTCAGCCATCCTGCATGTTCTAATTTGTGTCTGTCATGGTCTCAGCTGTGTCCCCAGTAGCTGCAACAGGGCCCAGCACACAGTAGGTGCCCAATAAACACTTGTCCAATTAACGGATAAATGGAAACGTGTATCACAGGCCTGGCACACAGTAGGTGTGAAGCTTCTCTCACTACAGAAAACAGCCCCTCATGCTAATGTGCTCAGCATCCCGGGAGCCACAGATGGGTCTTGAGAGAGGGGCCTCCCAGGAAAATCAGACAGAAGCTAGGACACAGGGGCGGGTTTACCACGGGAGTTGTCGCGAGGGGGCACAGAGGGGCAGCCAGTCTGAGAGATGTTAGAACAGATAGAGCCCCTCATGGCCTCGGTGTCCCCTTCTGTAACAAGGGGCAGGGAAGAGGGCCTCTGAGCCCCTCCTTGCTCCCCTTCCACATCCCGTAGTAATAAAAGCAAGCCCCGCCCCATGTTCTGGGCAAGTGGCAGCCCGAGGGGGCAGCATAGCAATCGCCCCCATTTCACAGTTGAGGAGACAGGACCAGGGACATTCAGGACTCGATCTCGGTGCCGCTGCAAGCAAAGGGGGGGTCTGAGAGGGGGACCCCGCCCCTGACCACTGGGGTACTTGCCCTGGTGACTTACCCAAGCAGTGGAGGGGAAGGGCTTAAAGGGGCTCTGGTCCAACCCTTCTATGCAAATGGAGAAACTGAGGCCCGGGCAGCCAGGAGAAAGACACAGCTACCCTGTTTTCCAGTCCTGCATAGCCCGGCCTCGCTGGAGCCCCCCGCATCAACCACCTTGGAGCCCCCCACCTCGACCTCTCTGGAGCCCCCCGCATTAACCACCCTGGAGCCCCCCACCTCGACCTCTCTGGAGCCCCCGGCACCAACCACCCTGGAGCCCACCACCTCGACCTCTCTGGAGCCCCCTGCATCAACCACCCTGGAGCCCCCCACAACTGCCCCTGAGCCCCCCACCTCAACCACCCCAGAGCCCCCCACCACAACTGCCCCTGAGCCCCCCACCTCAACCACCCCGGAGCCCTCCACCACAACTGCCCCTGAGCCCCCCACCTCAACCACCCCGGAGCAGGGCTCCGTCCCCGTCCCCTGCCACCCTGAGATCCTCTGGCCCTCCACCACGGCCACGGCCGAGCGGGAGGCCACTTGGGAGCTGTCATGCAAAGTGGCCTGTGGCCCCCCAGGCGTGGCCGTGCACTGGACCCAGGCCCCTGGTGGTCTGGCAGCCTACGAGCAGCGGGAGGTGGGGGCGCAGGCTTGGCTGACTGTACGGCAAGCTGAGCATGCCCCCAGGGGCTGGTTCCAGTGTCGTGTGGACCCAGGGGGTGAGGTGACCAGCCTGTATGTGGACCTGAGAAGCAGTGAGTTCTGGGGCCTGGGGGGCGGGGACAGGCAAGGACTGGGGGGATCCTTGGATCAAGACCTTAGACAAGAAAATGCCCTGCTCAGCCTCCATTTCCCCAGTCATCCAGTGGGCTTCCCAGGTGTAATAAGGTGGCAGTGGCCTGAGAGTGATCGGCAGATAGCTGTCAAGTCCTTTGTAAATTCCTGGGAACAAGTAGATTTCAAAGCACTTCATATACTCAAAACCTTAGTGTCTAGAACAGCCTGTGGAATAAATAAAAGATTAGGATATCACCACAAGGGTAATTCTACATTTTCTAATAGCCACATTCAAAAAACAAAGTAAAGAGAAACAGGTGTAGATAATTCTGACAATGTATTTTATTGGACCCCATCTATCCAAAATACTATCCTTTCAACATTAATGGAGCCCTGGTGGCACAGTGGTTAAAGCTATCGACTGCTGACTAAGAGGTCAGTGGTTAGAAACCACCCACGGCTCCTAGGGAGAAAGATATGGCTGTCTGCTTCCGTAGAGATTTACAGCCTCGGAAACCCTATGGGGTCGCTATGAGTCGGAATTGACTTGATGGCAGTGGGTGGGTGGCACAGTGGTTAAGAGTTTGGCTGCTAACCAAAAGGTCGGCAGTTCGAGTCCACCAGCCGCTCCTTGGAAACCCTGTGGGGCAGTTCTGCTCTGTTGCTATGAGTTGGAATCCACTTGACAGCAATGGGTAGTAGTACACATTAATACAAAAAAGTATTAACAAAATATTTATATTTTCTTTTCAAAATAAGTCTTCAAAGTGCAGCAGATATCTTACATAGTGCTTGTCACACACACCAGCCACTTTCCAGGTGCTTAAAAGCCACACGTGGCCAGTGACTGCCTTGTTGAACAGCATAGTTCTGAACTAGAGAGTCCTACGCAAGTTTCAAAAACTAAATCGCCGAGTCCTTTGAGTACCCAGGGGTTTTGTCCATGTCAGGGACCTGTAAACTAGGAAGCACTTTCTAGATGCTGTTCTCAGGCTGCAAGGCGACAGTCAGAGCCCTGACCCATTTCTCCTTGCTCTTTACCAGCACCCGGCCCTGGGGATGTCCAGCCATCTGCAGCCCTGTGGACCGGGACCTTGGTGCTGGGACTGCTCCTCCTGGCTTTTCTCGCCTACCGCCTGCGGAAGCACTGCCGGTCCCTGGGATGAGGACCATGCACCCCCAGCTTCCCTACGCTGACAAGTCAGGCAGTCGCCCCTCCAGATGTGGCCTGCCTCTTCCTCAGCTCAGATGTGACTACCAGACATTTGCCTGGTTCTGAACAGCATGAGGCCAACAGCTGGCCCTGAACCCTGATGGGAGCCCACCCCCAACAGTCCAGAGCTGGTGAATAAAGGGCATTTGGTCTGAGCATCAGTGATCCCTGCTGTCGTCTGAGGATGCTGACTCCTCCACACAGCTCTAACTATCCCCTGCACGGGCAATTCCCCAGAGAGACGGGGGTGGACAAAGACACCCCAGCCCCCTTTGCTAGGGCTGGCGGAGAGGCAGGTGAGAGAACACAAGTGTTCTCTGCTTTGAACGATGAAAAGAAATGGGGCAGGGCATTTGGGGGGCAGCATGGGCAAAGACATGGAGGAGGAGGGCAAGGTGGTAGGCGAGGCAGGAGAGCGGCTGGAAATGAGGTCAGCAGAGGGAGGGCACTGGGGAGCTATGGAAGGCTCTAGAGCTGTAGAGGATCTGGTGTTAGGAAGCTTCCCCCGGAGGCCAGCAAGGAGCCCTGGTGGTGCAGCAGTTAAAGCGCTTGACTGCTAACCAAAAGGTTGGCGTTTTGAACCCACTAGCAGCTTCACAGGAGAAAGATGTGGCAGTCGGCTTCCGTAAGATTTACAGCCTTGGAAACCCTATGGGGCAGTTCTACGCTGTCCTGTAGGGTCGCTATGGGTCAGAATCAACTCAAGGGCAGTGGGTTTGTTTGGTTTGGAGGCCAGGAAGGGAAACAGCCCGGGATGGGAACTGGGGGCTGTGGAGGTTCGCCCATTCTTTCTGCAAACACTACAGGCTACTAGACTGGGTGGGAAGGCCCTGCCCCGGAAGGCTCCCAGTCCAGACGGGGAGAGGGACTCCAAAACCACCACCATTAAGGCAGGAACCCAGAGCAGTTGACTAACCCAACCTGGGGGGGGGGGGGCGGGGGGCGGCTTCCCCCAGGAGAAAACCCGAAAAACCAAACCCAATGCCATCGAGTTGATTCCAACTCACAGCGACCCTATAGGACAGCGCCATAGGGTTTCCAAGAAGGGGCTGGTGGATTCAAACTGCCGACATTTTGGTTAGCAGCGGTAGCTCTTAACCACTGCGCCACCAGGGCTCCTCCCCCAGGAGGTGAGCTATAAATTCAGATTGGGTGAAAGAGAAGGCTAATGCTGAGATTGACTTAACACAAAAGCTCAGAAAGGAGATTCAGATGCGGGTCTAGGGGCGGGGACGGCGCTCGGTCCTGCAGCCCGGGGTGGATGCATCCCCGCCCACGCCGGGAAGGAGCCCTCTGGTAACCAGGGAGGCTGGTTGCTAAGAGACTGGGCTACGGCGGAACTCTCTGCCCATAACCAAGATGGCTAGCTATCCGGCTTCATGCCAGAAACCAAGCCCTTCTAGATAGCCATTTTAGAGTCTGGCAAAGTTAAGATTCCGGGCCTAACCAGGAGAACCAGTCAGCACACGTAAAGATAGAACCCGCTGAAGAGCGCCAACTAGGACCTAGGGAAAAGGGTGGCCTCTCCTTGAGAATTTTGGACTCTCCAAGCGAGATCCCGGCGCCCTCTGCCCTCAACCAAGATGGCGTCTCTGTCGCACGTGGAATGTGGCGGTGGTTCCGGTCCCGCTGCCCTCAGCGAAGATGGCAGTGGAAAAGCGGCGGCCGGCTGTGGTCCCGGTGGCCGGTTTCACGGACAGCGGCCGGCCGACGGTGTCCCGGACAGCGGCAGAGGCCGAGAGTGAGGAGGACTTCCTGCGGCAGGTCGGCGTGACGGAGATGCTGCGCGCGGCCCTGCTGAAGGTGCTAGAGGCGCGGCCCGAGGAGCCCATCGCCTTCCTGGCGCACTACTTCGAGAACATGGGCCTGCGCTCTCCCGCAAACGGCGGCGCCGGGGAGCCCCCAGGCCAGCTCCTGCTGCAGCAGCAGCGCCTGGGCCGCGCGTTGTGGCACCTTCGCCTGGCTCACCACTCCCAGAGGTGCGGGGCTGGGCCGGGGCTACGCGGGTGGGAACGGCGACCGGACTCCAACTCCCAGCGTGCTCTGCGCTGATCCCCGATAGCGGAGTGGACGTCGGAGCGCGGGGTATGCTGGGGATTGTAGTCCGGAGTGGCGCGGGATGGAACTCGGGCGGAGAGGTTTTAGGTCTTCGGCCGAGACGAGGCACTCGGTGGCTCTGGCCGGCTTCGCATTTTGTGATGCCTTTTTGTAGCTGCTGAGTGTCCCTTTGCAGTGCACCCTACTTTTGAAAGCCATTGACCCCAGAGAGGACTTCTCCCAAGGTCACAGCAAGTCCTCCAAGCAAAGCCCTTCCTCCCTCCCTCCTTACCAGCCTCATAGCATCCCGGTCCATTCGGCCAGAAAATGAATATTGACGGGTCTGGGCTGTGAAGACATAGAGCATTCCAGCCACCTAAGGCCCCTACCCGAATAGTTCCAACAGAGCCATTGGGGCTGTGCTGAGGAGAGGCTCCCACGGGCAGGAGAGGTGACCCCAGAGGGCCTTCCTGATGCACAGGAGCAGGACGCGGCCGGCAAAAGGCCCTGCAGGCGCAATGGCCTGAAAGCATTAGAGCTGGAGTGTGGGACCCACCGTGGGGGAGAGGAGGCCGGTTGGTTTGGCTGAAGCAGGGGGGACAGTGCCTGCTCTGCCCGGTGCCTCCCAGTCCAGGAGGGTTCTGAGTCATGGAAGGTGGTGGAAGAATTGTGTGGAATGAATGAACAGCCCTCATCCGGGTGGGTTGGGGAGAAGCTATTTCATACAAAGCAGGTATCTGACTTGGTGACTGACTGGGTGTGTAGGTGGGCTGGTGTTTTGGAGAGGGTGTCCCCCAGAAGCAGAGAAAAGGGTTTGTAGGAAGTGACTGCAATAGGAGGTGCTCCCAAGAGAAGAGGGAGAAGATGGGCAGAGCAGGGCAGGGAACGGTGCCAAGCAAGGGTGCCCTTTCAACCTAATCCCCCAGGCTGTGAACTCCTGGGCCCCCAGCACCCAAGGGAAGCCCTCCCCAGAGAGTGGCAAGTGCTTGCCACAAGGAGGGAAGCACAGAGAAGCTGGGGGAGGGAGCCAGGCTGGAGTCTGAGCAGAACACCAACATCCCTGCTACAGGGGTGAGGGAACAGTGCCCGCCTGAAAAAACACACAAACAGCACGGCCAGGTCCAGCCCAGGGTTCCTCAGCCTCAGATCATTCTCTGGGCATCCTGTGCACTGCATGGTGTTGAGCAGCTTCCCTGGTCTCCACCCACTCCATGACAGTAGCACCTCCCCCTCCCCCAGTCATGACACCCACAAATGTCTCCAGACATTGCCGATGTCCCTGGCTGAGAGCCCCTGGGCTAGGGGATTCCACTGACCACCCCCCACAAGAAACTCTGCATCCCATAATCATCTGAAGTCCTAGGATGGTGCCCACATTTAAATCCACACACTGAGCGGGGAGGAGAGAGGGGGAAATCACGGAAGCTGGAGAATCGCCCTGGTTTACATGGCCTAACGCTTCAGGAATTTATCCTGGTGTGTAGTGTGATTCAATATTTTTCCAAATAATTAACACAAGGTCTCTCCCCCTCAGTACTTCCTGACATGTGGGCGGATCCTTCTCTGTGGTGGGGCCACCCTGTGCACTGTAGGGTGTTGAGCAGCTTCCCTGGCCTCCACCCACTCCATGCCCGTAGCACCCCTCCTCCAGTCGTGATACCCGCAAATGTCTCCAGACATCACCGAGCATCACTCCCGGGTTGAGAACTCCTGGGTTAGAGGGAAAAGTCTCCCGTATGTCTTCCTGGAGACAGTCCCTGAATATGTCCTTTTTTCTTCTTTAACAAGTGCTCACACGCTTTACAAACTGCTCTGTGTGGGCGCTGACATGCATCAAGCTCTTGCTAAGTGCTCAGTCCCCGCCTCACATGCCCTGGAACCCAGGGTCACACCACAGAGCTGGGCAGGCCTGGCCAGTACTGGAACTCCCAGCCTGAAACTTGTCTCGTCCACTGACTCAGCAGATGGCATAGGTGCCTCCTCAGGGCAGGGACCCCATGATGCTGCAGGCACGGCCCCTGCACCCGGGGCAGCCCCTGGGAGAGGCGGGTGAGGCTAGCAGCTCAGAAGTGGGTGTCGCTGTCCCCGTGCTTTTGGCCCCAGCCTCCACTGTGGCTCTGACCCCGCTGGGCTATAATCACCCCTTTGTGTGTCTTCCTGCCCCAGAGGCCAGGAGCGTGTGGTAAACAGCATTTGGACAAGCCCATGGCTAGATGACAGCTCTGGTCAGAGCTAATGATCATACTTGTGGGCCCCTCCCGAGTGCTGAGGCCTGTGTTAGCACCTGGCACGCGTTCCATTCTTCCGCCTTCACAAGAATGCTGAGGTGCGGCGTTAGGAGCTTCGTTCTCCAGCTGAGGACGTGGAGGGGCAGTGACTGCTGTGGTCACAGCCAGGAGGTGGCAGAGGAAACCCAAGGTGGGTCCTGGGAGGGCCAGGTGCAGGGCCTGGTGCGTGGAAGGTGCCCAGTGAAAGATAAGGGAGCCCAGCGAGTGCTGGGCTTTTCCCCTGGGCTGCTGCTTCAGGGAGGCGGGAACTGATGGAAGAGAACTGAGTGGGCTGGGAGAGAGAGCCTCCAGGGCACAGAGTGGGATCAGTCAGGATGAGCTGCATTACACGGCAGTAACAAACATCCCCGAAACCTCAGTGGCTTTAACACATCAACGGCTCATTTCTCACTCATGCTACATGTCTGACATGGGTCACTGGACAGCTCTGCTCGTGCAATACTGACGTGAGTCCATACAATCAGGGGGAGTAGACTTGGGGAATAGCAAGATGGCTCTTAAAGTCCCCATCAGAAGTGGACCACACGTCGCTTCCCACACGTCGCTTACACTCACCTTTCAGTGGCCAAAACAAATCACGTACAAATCACATGGCTTTGCCTAACTTCAAAAAAGGGGAGAAATGCCCGGGAGGAAGAGAGCTGGAAGTGTATGTGAGCAGCAGCCTTTAAGAAGCCCTCATGGTCCTCGTGTCGTGGTGTTCAAGCCCCTGTGTGTTCCCCTCCCACATCAAATAGAGCTGACCTGGGTATCCAGGAGGATGTTGTAGAATCGACAGGATCAGGTCAAAAAAGACATTGACTTCTGCCTTGCTCTTGATTGGATTGCTGGCTATGGGGGAAGCCAGCCACCATGTTGTGAGGGCACTCAAGCAGCCTCATGGAGATGTCCACAAAATGAGGAACTGAGGCCTCTAGCCACCAGCTAGCACCAACCTGCCAGCATGTGAGGGGGCCACCTTGGAAGTCTGCCTGTAGACGACACAGACGCAGTCGACAGACATTTTGACTGTAGCCTTGGAAGACCCTAAGCCAGATCCACCCGGCTCAGCTGCTCTGAGTTCCTGACACACAGACCTTGCCACATGATATATTTTTGTTGCCATTTTTGGTGGCTGGGTTTTGAGGTGATTTGTTATGCAGCAATAGATGAGGGATACGAGCATTAGTGACCACCACACTTATTCTCACCAAAAAAAAAAAAAAAAAAAAAAACCCAAACCCATAGCCCATGAGTCAGTTCTGACTCATAGCGACCCTATAGGACAGAGTAGAACTGCCCCATAGAGTTTCCACGGAGCAGCTGGTGGATTCAAACCACCAACCTTTCGGTTAGCAGCCGAGCTCTTAACCACTGCAGCACCAAGGGTCCCTTATTCCCACAGATCTGCCCTTTTCCTCATGAAATAGGTTCAAAACCCAACCTACAGCAGAGGGTTACGAGGAGGCATTGGTGAGCTAATGTGGTAATAAAGACAGCAACAATGGAGCCAGTGTTCACTGAAGGCTCACACTGCCTCTGGCACCATCACTGCTTCACGGGATGATCTCATTGTCTCTAAAGCTCTCAGCACAGCGCCCAGCAGATAATGAGGGCCCAGTAGTTGGGACCTTTAATACTCAGCAAAAAAGGAGTTTACAGCCAGATGTGCTGAGGGTTGAATCCCAGCTGGGAGAGATTCCCATGCTACTGACCTGCAATCTCTGGTCCTCAATTTCTTCCTCGATAGCAGGACTTTGATCTGAAGGGGCTCACCAGGACAGCGTGTCCTTCTGTAAGCTCTACAACAAGCAGCAGTGGTGACGAGCAGCCAGCATTTAATAAACACCCACTGCACACCAGCCAGCATTTACTAAACGCCCACTGCACGCCAGCCAGCATTTACTAAACACCCGTTGCACACCAGCCAGCGTTTACTGCACACCAGCCAGCGTCTACTAAACACCCAGTGCACACCAGCCAGCGTCTACTAAACGCCCACTGCACGCCAGCCAGCGTCTACTAAACGCCCAGTGCACGCCGGCCAGCGTCTACTAAACGCCCGTTGCACGCCGGCCAGCGTCTACTAAACGCCCGTTGCACGCCGGCCAGCGTCTACTAAACGCCCGTTGCACGCCGGCCAGCGTCTACTAAACGCCCGTTGCACGCCGGCCAGCGTCTACTAAACGCCCGTTGCACGCCGGCCAGCGTCTACTAAACGCCCGTTGCACGCCGGCCAGCGTCTACTAAACGCCCGTTGCACGCCGGCCAGCGTCTACTAAACGCCCGTTGCACGCCGGCCAGCGTCTACTAAACGCCCGTTGCACGCCGGCCAGCGTCTACTAAACGCCCGTTGCACGCCGGCCAGCGTCTACTAAACGCCCGTTGCACGCCGGCCAGCGTCTACTAAACGCCCGTTGCACGCCGGCCAGCGTCTACTAAACGCCCGTTGCACGCCGGCCAGCGTCTACTAAACGCCCGTTGCACGCCGGCCAGCGTCTACTAAACGCCCGTTGCACGCCGGCCAGCGTCTACTAAACGCCCGTTGCACGCCGGCCAGCGTCTACTAAACACCCACTGCACACTGGCCAACATTTACTAACACCCACTGCATGCCACCCAGCATTTACTAAACACCCACTGCGCACCAGCCAGCGTTTACTGGGTGCCCACTGCATGCCACCCAGCGTTTACTGGGCGCCTGCTGTGTGTTTGTCCATGGAAAGGTGTGTGTCCAGGTCACACTAGAGGCAGGTGGAGCTGCAATGTGGGATGCCCTCCTCACCACCCAGCCGAGCTCCCCGGGAGGATGAATGTAGGCCCTGGTCGGCCCCATCCTCTTTGGGATCCTTGGCCAGACTGTAGGCCTGCCCCAAGCCTCAGTTTCCCCATATGTCACAGTAGAAATAGTAACAGGCCAACCCTGCAGCGAGCATTCCACGTGGCCTGCTGCAGCCCCTGTCCTGCACGTCCATCTGGTGAGGCACTCGAGGGTCAGGGGTTAAGGCACCCACCAGGGTCAGCAGCCAATGCCACCTCTCAGAAACAGGGGTGATGCCAGCACCTGCTCCCCGCAGGTATTATTACTGCAGGAAGGACAGCTGGCAGGTCTCAGGGCCAGCAGACCTGCCCCAGGCAGATGCCCGTTGGCTGGTTAAGCAGATCATTATTGAGCACCTACTGTGTTCTAAGCCATAGGGCTGTAACAGTGTCAGAATAGGCCGACATCCTGGTGGGAGAGGCACTTGTAGTAAGCCTGATAACTGTTGTGAAAACTAATAGAGAAGGGAAGGGGTTAGGGAGGAGGGAGGCTCCACTGGGGAGGTGGTATTTGAGTTGAGAACTGCCTGAGCCAGGGGCCTTGAGGAAATGTTGGCAAGGGCATCAGGCGGAGGGAATAGGATGCGCAAAAGCCCTGAGGCAGGGCCTGGCGTGTTTGGGGTGGGGGCTGACGGGGTGTGGACGGGGTTCAAGGGGGCGGGCCCGAGGGGACAGAGGGGGTGTGCTCACCGGGCCAACTCCTGTCGTGCCCGTCCCCCCCCCCCCCACCCAGGACCGCCTTCAACAACAATGTCAGCGTGGCCTACGAGTGCCTGAGCGCCGGCGGGCGCAAGAAGAAGCCGGGGCTGGATGGGCGCACCTACAGTGAGCTGCTCAAGCGCATCTGCCGCGACAGCGAGGCCCCCGAGGAGGTGGTGGCGCCTCTGCTGCGCAAGATCCAGTGCCGTGACCACGAGGCCGTGCCGCTGGGCGTCTTCCGCGCTGGCATGCGCACCTGCTTCGTGCTGCTGGAGTTCGTGGCGCGGGCCGGCGCCCTGTACCAGCTGCTCGAGGACCCGGGGCTGGCCGCCGCCGACCGCCGTGTGGGCCAGGCCGTGCTGGACACGCTGGAGGGCGCGCTGCAGGCCGGCGACAGCGACGCTGCCGCACCCGCGCGCTACCTGGAGGCCGGCTCACGCCTCGGGCCCGACAGCCTGGCGCTGGCCATGGACCGCGCCGTGGTGGCCCGGCGTCCCGGCGTCCCCATGACGCGCGAGGAGTTCCTGGAGAAGGCCGCCGCCCTCTTCATCGCCAAGATCAAGCCTGTGGGCTGAGTCCCCTCTAACCCCCATTACCCCAATTGCCTCCTCCACCGGCTACCTGGAAGCCCTGACGCCAGAAGAGTTCACCTGCTCAGCGGGAGGGCGGGTTTGGGACCGGGAGGGGGTGTCCTTGTCCTGCATGGGGGAGGAGGGCTGCCCATGCCCAGACTGATGTACCCCAGCCCCAGCGAGGAGGCTGAGCCCCGGGAATGGCCCCCTCCCCACACTCTGGCTGCATCCTCCCGGGCCCTTCTCCACCCATAGGTTCCCTCCGCAGCAGTAATAAAACATCTGTAGGTCAGCCCCAGTGTGTGCGTGTTCATGCTCTCCCCATCCCCCGCCCCGGAGCCGCCAGGGCATAGGCCAGGAGTGTTGCGGGGAGCTCAATCAGCCGCTGTCCCTCCTCCACCAGCCTGGAGGGTGCTGGCCCCAGCCCACTCTGCTGTGAACTCCATCTCTGCCCAAAGCAGCTGGTCCCTTGGCCTCAGTTTCCCCAGCTGAGCAAGTGATTCTGGTGACAAAGGTGAGGGCTGACACTTTTGGATGCCTGCAGCATCTTACTGAACTCTCACCAGGACCCTATGAGGGAGGTCCATTACCACCTGCCTTTGGCAGACGGGGAAACCAAGGTCCAGGGGGCGAAGGGTCACACCACCAGCAAGGGCCCTGTCTTAGGCTGGGTTCTATAGAGAAGCAAAACCAGTAAAGCATATAAATATCTATATAAAAAGATTTATATCAAGGAATGGCCCGTGTGGTTGTAGAGGCTGGAAAGTCCCAAGTCCCCAGGTCAGGCTGGAGGCTTCTCCTGATTCACATAGCTGCAGGGGCTGGCAAACCCAAGATCCAGATCAGACAGCAGGGTTCTTGCTTACAGGCTGCGAAGACCAAGGAATCCCAAGATCAGCAGGCAAGACAGCAGGTAAGGTGCTAGCTCAAGTCCCAAGAACCGGAGATCAGACAAATAGGAGCCAACTTCAGGATCCAGAGCGAGCAAAAGCCCTTGAGCCTTGCCAGAAAGTCCGTCTATATGCAATCCAGGCCACACCCCCAGGAAGCTCCCTTTCAACTGATTGGCTACTCACTGCAGATCCCATCATGGAGGTGATCACATCATCATACAACTGCAAAACTATATCATATGGGGAGGGAGGAAGAGGGGAATTCACTAACTAGATAGTAGACAAGAATTATCTTAGGTGAAGGGAAGGACAACACGCAAAACAGGGGAAGTCAGCACAACTGGACTAAAACAAAAGCTAAGAAGTTTCCTGAATACAACCGAACACTTCGAGGGACAGAGTAACAGGGGCGGGGGTCTGGGGACCATGCTTTCAGGGGACATCTAGGTCAATTGCCATAACAAAGTTTATTAAGAAAATGTTCTGCATCCCACTTTGGTGAGTGGTGTCGGGTCTTAAAAGCTAGTGAGCAACCATCTAAAATGCATCAATTGGCCACAGCCCACTTGGAGCAAAGGAGAATGAAGAACACCAAATACACAAGGAAAGTATTAGCCCAAGAGACAAAAGGGGCCACATAAACCAGAGACTCCATCAGCCTGAGACCAGAAGGACTAGATGGTGCCCGGCTACCACCAATGACTGCCCTGACAGGGAACACAACAGATTCCCCGATGGAGCAGGAGAAAAGTGGGGTGCAGAACTCAAATTCTACTAAAAAGACTAGACTTAATTGTCTTACTGAGACTGGAGGAGCCCCGGAAGACATGGCCCCCGGACTCTATGTTAACCCAGAACTAAAACCATTCCCGAAGCCAACTCTTCAGACAAAGATTAGACCGGACTATGGGACATAAAATGATACTCATGAAGAGTGTGCTTCTTAGTTTAAGTAGATACATGGGACTAAATGGGCAGCTCCTGTCTGGAGGTGAGATGAGAAGGCAGAAAGGGACAGGAGCTGGTTGAATGGACACGGAAAATCAGGGGTGGAAGGGAGTGTGCTGTCACATTATAGGGAGAGCAACTAGGGTCACATAACAATGCGTGTATAAATTTTTGTATGAGAAACTAACTTGAGCTATAAACTTTCATCTAAAGCACAATTTAAAAAAAAAAAAACTGTCATAACTTCCAAACCACTGAAAATCATGGCCTAGCCAAGCCAACACACAACCTTAACAGTCACAGGCCCCATGCTGCCTCCCCTCATTGGGGTCTGCTCAGAACCCTCATCCATGAGATTCATCCAGTGAGCGTTTACTGAGTTTCTTGGTTCACGGTGGCAACAACCTGGTCCAGCTCACAACCCAGAGCCCCCTTGGGGTCAGGCTGACATTGCTCCTTGGGGCCCACCACCCTGTCTCCCTCAGCCTTCCCAAGGGTGCTGACCTGAGTTGCCCATCACGCCTGAGCTTGGGCCCAGATGCCCTGTTCTGACCCTTGGAAGCGAAGCCCCCAGAAGCCACCCTGCCTGCCCTGCAAACCTCTCTCTTTGGCGGCACGCTCCTGGCCCCCAGGATGGTCCCCCGCAGCCCCTGGAAGGTTCCTTTTCTTCGCAGCTGCTCTGGACATCCTCTCAACCTGTTCTCCCATGCCATCCAGGGGCCTCCTCCCCACTCACATCCTCCTTGAGGGCCCACAGCTTCTATTACCACTTGCTGTCCAAAGGCTCTCAAGTTCACCTCTCAGGCTCAGATGGAGCCCTCCTTCAGCCCAGGGTGCCACCCGCATCTTGTGTATCCATGGGAACCCCTCAAGGACACCCCAGATCCCCACCCAAGATGGAGCTTCAGCCAGCCCTCCCCATCCGGGGCTCCTCTGGAGTTTCTGGTTTCTGCAGAAGGCCCTGAGCAGATACCAGGAGTGTGGCCTGGGCATCTCCTTGGTGTCCACCCTGCCGTCCTTCACCACAGCCACGTTATAGCTTTTTACCCCCTGCTCTCCCCTTCTCCAAGGCCACCACCATCCTAGCCAATCAGAGCATTTCAATCCCCCTGGGCTGCAGTGACTGGTTCAGATACAGGCATGAGATTCCCAGCCAACCAATGAGACAAAGCCCTGGGACTTTCTCTGGGAACATGATGCCCAGTGGCTGAGTTGGGAGGACCTGGGCCTGGAGTTCTGGGACCATACTGTCACTATGGCCTGTGAAGGAGTCTGTTTTCAGGAGAGCTGAGCTGAGAGACTCCCCACCTTCTTTTCTTGCCTGCCTCACTCTGGCCCACGCCCACTGGCCTCTAGCTACCCCTTGAGTGCTCCCAGGGCACTCCTACCTCAGGGTCTTTGCACCTGCTCTTCCCTCACCGTGTAACATTGTCCCACCAGACCCATACAGCCAGGCCCCTCACCCTGCTCTAGTCTCTGCCCAAACGTCACCTCCTCAGAGACACCCACTGTCTAAAATAGCCCTCCTGCACCGTCATGCTGACCCCTTGTCCACGTCCTTTCTACATAGCCATCATCACCACTTGGTGCTGCCTGTGAGCTTCCTCGCTTGCTGACGGTCTCTTTCCCTGTGTCTGGGAGGGCAGGGAGTTTTGTTTGCTTGTTTTACATCTCCTGCACTGCCCCCACCACCCACCCAATACCCCCAGGGATGTGGGACATATGTAGGAAGGCCAAGCCTTGGGAAATCTTGCAGGAAGTATCGTAACTAATTCTGTGACTGTTTACCAGTGGCCTCTGTGTGCTTCTATTTAACCTTCACTTGGCCCTATGATGTCACCAGTGCTACCAGCAGTCCTGTGTTCCCAAAGGGCACCAGCCAGAGAGCCCCAGTAACCAAGACCCACATCTTACAGGTGAGGAGGCCCACTCTAGGCCCTAGAAGTGGGCAGAGGGCCCGAGGGGTGAAGCCCAGTGCCCCTTAACAGACGAGAAAACCAGAGCACCCCTCTGCACAGGCCTTTTTCTGGGTGTCTCAGCACCCACCGCCACCTTTGATGCCCTGATTTCCTTTGCCCAGACAGGTTTGCCTGCCTGTCCCCAGCTGCAATGCCTGACTCATAGCAGAGGCTGGCCACCTGGGGGGAGAAGTCACCTCACTTGAGGTGTTAATGCAGCTGTGGGCAGCCCAGGACAGCTGCCAGCAGGGTGAGGGCACAGCTTGTGTGGCCCCACAACAGGCCACAAGACACCATGTCCCCCTCACTGGAGCGGGGGTGGACAGGCAGAAGACCAGATCACCACACCCAATTCTCATGACCAGCTGGCCAAAGAATGTGGGGGTGTCTGGGGCCAGGGTGGGAGTCAGCCAGGTCAGAGCTCAGCCAGGGGTTGGGAAGAAGTCCAGGGTCAGGGCCTAGCCAGGATCAGGGCCTAGCAGGGGTTGGGGTGGGGGGGTGGTCAGGGCTCAGCAGGGGTCAGAGCTTAGCAGAGGTCAGAGCTTGGCCAAGGGCTGGCTGAGGGTTGTGGTTCAGGGGTAGGATCAAAGCTCAACCAAGGTCAGGACCCAGCCGTCTAGAACTCAGTCCAGGGTCAGAGTTCAGATGGGGCCAGGGCTCAGTCTAGGGTGGGGGCTGAGCAGGGATTGGAGTTCAGTCTGGAGTCAGACTCAGCTGAGGGTTTGGGGCTGTCTGGGGGTCAGGACTCAGTTTGGGCTGGGGGCTCAGCTCAGGGTTGGGGTTCAGTCCCCAGGTCAGGGTTGGGGCTAGGCCAGGATGAGGGCTCTGTCCGGGTTCACGTGCTGAATCAGTACCTGTTGAACGATTGCTCAATGTGGAGATGGACTCATTTCTCTCCCAACTTCACTGTGAGGGGCGTCTTTGCCAGTCTTTCCAGCGGCTCAGGAAACCGGATGATAACTTTAACACGACGCCTGGGCAAGCCCGCCCTGTGCTCAGGGACCCTCGCGCCCTCTGGGCTCCAGCCCCACAGCCTGCCCTGAGGGCGGCACTACTGCAGGCCCCCTTTGCGGGAAGCTGACACCGCCTTGACGGGACCCCGGCCCGGGCTCCCACGCCCGCCCTCCTGTCGTCTCCCCGCTCTGGGGCCCCCTCCCCATCTGCCCGGCCAGGGCAAACCCACAGAGATTCCACGGCCCATCTCCTCTCTGCAGAGGGCGAAACTGAGGCTCGGGGACCGCGCGGTCGCGGCCATCGCGAGACAGCGCACCATCATGCCCGGCTCGAGCCCGGGCCCGGGCCAGGGGACACCCCCCCAACCCAGGGCGAGCGTGAGGACCCCGCCCCCAGTCAGCGCCCCGCCCCGCCCGGCCCCACCCGCGCTGGGACGTCACAAAAAAGGCCCCCGAAGCGGCGCAGGCCCGGCGGGCGGGCGCAGCCCAGCCCTGCCCGCCTCCCCGCGCACAGGCGTCCGGGGGGTGCTCGTCCGAGCGTGGGGCGCAGAGGCTCCAAGCGTGGGAAGCGCCCAGGCGCCCGCGCGCTCGGCCCCCTCCCTCCCGTCGGCCGCGCTCGGCGCGCGCGAGGCGGGGCCGGGGAGGGGGACTCGGCTTCCCGGCGTGCCCCGCGGGCGGGCGCGCAGGCGCAGTCGGGGCCCGGCTGCGGGGCGCAGGCGTAGACCGGGCCCGGCCGCGGGGCGCAGGCGCAAAGCGGGCCCGGCCGCGGCGCGCAGGCGCAGCGCGGGGCGGGGCGCGCGGGCCGGGCCTAGGCGAGCGCCGGTCGGGCGGCGGCGCCAGATCGAGTGGAGCGCGCAGGGGCCCCGGGCGGCGGCGGTGGCGGAGGAGGAGGCGGCGGCGTAGAGGAGGAAGGCAGCGGCAGCAGCGGCAGCCCCAGCGTCTCCCCCACGGCCGGCGCGCGGCCCGGCCCATCTCGCGAGTCCGCGGCGGCCCCGCGACCCAGCGCGCCCCCGGCCCCGGGCGCGGGCCCCTCCTCCGCCGCCGCCGCCGCCGCCGCCGTCATGGCCCGGCCGCTGGTGCCCAGCTCGCAGAAGGCGCTGCTGCTCGAGCTCAAGGGGCTGCAGGAGGAGCCGGTGGAGGGCTTCCGGGTGACCCTGGTGGACGAGGGCGACCTGTACAACTGGGAGGTGGCGATCTTCGGGCCTCCCAACACCTACTACGAGGGCGGCTATTTCAAGGTGAGTCCGGCGGCCCGCAGTGCCGGCATCCCCCCCTGAATCCCGGGGGCCCGGCGCGGGTCTCCCTGCTCCTCTGCGCCCCTGCCCCCCGGCCCCTCTCCAGGTGGGCCCGGAGCCTCCGGTGACGCTCACGCTCCGTTTGGTGCTCTGTCCCCGCTCCTCTGCCCCGGGTCCTCTCGGCCAGGCTCGGGGAGTGGGGCCCTCGATCGCTCTGGCCATCCGTTCGGCCGCGGAGGTCTCTTTAAGGCGGCTTTGTGTGCACCCCGCTTAGCGTGCGGGTCCTTGCTCACTCCACCCTGGGAGGGCTCATCCCCTGGCTGCCCCTCCCTCCGCCGGGCCCCGCGGAGAGAGATGGAGGGGGCCCTGGCGGACCCCGGCCGCAGCTGCCTTCCCCGTCCCCTCCCCCTCCCCCAGGAGACAAAGAGGCTCCCCAGCACAGCGAGCAGCTATTGTTGGGGCGCACGGGCCTATGGGGAGGGAGGAGGCCGGTCCGGGGCTGCTGGCTCGGCCACTGCTCGGGTTCCAACAAAGGCGGATGGGGCCTTGGCAGCAGGGACGCGCTTGGAAAGCAGCCACCCTGGCCGATAGCAGCGGCCAGGCTCTCTCAGCTCCGTCCTGAGCTTTACATAACCTGCTCTCTGGGGAAGTTCAGCCGGGGTCACCACTCCCACCAGCCCCCAGGACTTGACCTGGCTCCAGGCGCCGACCCCAGGCCCCTGGCCCCTGGCCCAGCCTCAGAGACTCTCCTCATCCTGACTGGCTGGTGTTTTCTCAGGTCCCATCGGGCAGGGCCATCTTGGGGCCCAGGTCTCTCATCCTGGGGAGCAGGGGGCGGTTCTCTGAGACTGGCTGCGCTTCTATCTGGTGTGACAGAGCATTTGGCCAAAACTAGGGCAGGTCCTGGCTCCAGGATCAGAGCCAGCCTTGGATTCTGGGTGCCACCAGGCTGTTCTCAGTGCCAGAGGGCAAGACAGGAGGGCTCCCTGCTGGTGCAAGGGGGAGTGAGCCCCCAGCACAGGAACACCCCCCCCCCCCAATCACCGTCTGTCAGGAGCCCCCACCCTGGCACACGGGCAGGCGGGGGGGTGGTGTTGGATGCTGGCTGGACAAGTGTTGTCTGCACTGCACTGCACTGCACTGTGTTTTAACGTCGTCTGCTCAGTGGCCACGAGGGCAGCAACCCTCCCTTGCTGGGGGCAGTTCCTGATGGAGTGATTCCTGACAGAGGCTCCCTTATTGCCAGGGAGGTTCTGGTAAGTGGGGAGGTGGCGGGGGGATAGCTCAGGGTTCTTGTCACCAGGTTGTGCGTCTGCCATTCCGCTTTCTGTGTGACAGACAGACCTGGGGCTGAGAATGTCTTGGAATGTTTTAACCAGCTCCCTCTTCCTGGGTCTTCTGTTCGCCCGAGGGAGCAGCTGGCTGTTAGGATTAGGGCACCCTGAGAGCACCCCAGGCCAGCTCAGAGCAGCGGTGATGTAGAGCCCCCAAGCCAAGCCACTGTCACTCGGCTCTTGGTCTGGGAGAAGGGACGTGGTTACAGCCTCCTGGCAAAGGGCACCCTGACCCCATCTGAGCCCCGACCCTTAGCATTGGGGTGATCCCATTTTCCTAGAGGAGAACAGACTGGGGAGGGGCTGTTGCCAGACTTCACATCTGCTGCAGTGGGACCCCAGCCTGGTTTTGCCACCTGCTCTGGTGTGTTGGGTGGGAAGCGAGGGGAAGACCCTCTGCCGTAGGGAATGCTGACACGCAAATTGTGAAATGCCCAGTGCTCAGTGTTCCCAGCCACTTGCTGCAGCGCCTTCTTTTTGAGCCGATCAGCCCTTCCCATTTCTCCTTTGTGAGCATGGGGGGCATGGTGGCAGCGGCTGCCGTGGTCGAGGACAGGGCCTGGTGGTGCAGCGTATGAGGGGGTGTGTTTTGGAGACCTGAGCTCTGTGGCTGCAGCACCTCGCTGCCTCCCGGGGTACCTGTCACTGCAGACCGAGGAGCTCCCGAGTGACCCCCACACTATCCCCTGGAGCCCAAAGCACCAGAGCTGGCGTGTCACAGGCCCTGCTGGTGCCAGCCACCCCCAGCAGAGCTGATTGCCCGCTCTCGTGATGCCCCACCTGCCCTGCCACCCCTGGACCAGACACCTGAGGGCAGAGAAGCAGGACTGGTGCCGACTCACCTTCCCGGGCCTGGCCCAGGAGGTGGGCAGGGGCTGCTGAGCAGACACATGGGTCTGTTTAACGCCCCCCAGTATGGGAAATGGGGCCCAGAGGGGTTCAGCAACAAGCTCAGGGCATGCAGCTCCAAGGGCCAGAGCTGTGCTGACTCACTTGGGGCCTATTTACCCCGGAACCCCATGTGCCTGCCAGCCTGTTCTCTCACCACTTGGTGTCCACAGGACCACGGTGGTGCTCAGAGCCGATGACTGTGCCTGCAGCCTGAGCCCTGGACAGCTGATCCCGCCCGAGGGGCTGGGCAGCAGCCTGTGGGCCTCTCCCTCCGTGTGGGCCCGAGGGGCTGGGCAGCGGCGCCTGTCCTCCCTGTGGGCCTGAGGGGCTAGGCAGCGGGCTGTGGGCCTCTCCCTCCGTGTGGGCCCGAGGGGCTGGGCAGCGGCCTGTGGGCCTGTCCTCCCTGTGGGCCTGAGGGGCTGGGCAGCGGACCATGGGCCTGTCCTCCCTGTGGGCCCGAGGAGCTGGGCAGCGGACCATGGGCCTGTCCCTCCCTGTGGGCCTGAGGGGCTGGGCAGCGGCCCGTGGGCCTGTCCTCCCTGTGGGCCTGTCCTCCCTTGGGGCCTGTCTTCCCGTGGGCCTGTCCCACCCACATCTCTGGCATGAGCTCACTGTCGCGGGTGGTGTTGGCGCTGACCCACCTTCCTCGTTTACGTGGTCTTGTGGGCTGGCCTGCCCACCATGCCTGGCACTTCTCCCCTCGCAGGCCCGCCTCAAGTTCCCCATTGACTACCCGTACTCGCCCCCGGCATTCCGATTCCTGACCAAGATGTGGCACCCAAACATCTATGAGGTGAGCCCGGCAGACGGCCCGTCTGCAAGTCAGGGAGGCGCACAGTGTGCGGCTGTGAGGTGTGAGCAGGTGAGCGAGGGAGCGTGTGTGAGTGTACACATGTGTCACTGGAGTGTGTGAGTGCGTGTGTGTGCACGTGGAGTGTGTTGGCATATGTGCGTGTAGGATGTGTTTGGGTATGAGCATGTGGGGTGGGTATGGGTGAGTGTGGAGTGTGTGTGGGCATGAGCATGGGGGTGCATGTGAGCATGCAGGTGGGTATGGGTGTGAGCGTGTGATGCATGAGCATGTGGGGTGGAGTGGGTGGGAGAGTAAGTGTTGGCATGTACGCGTGTGGGGTACGTGTGCATTAAGTGTGGCGTGTGTGGGTATGTTGGCGTACACACGTAGGGTGTGTGGGGTATGTGTGAGCATTCATGGGTGAAAGCTTGTACTCGTGTGTGTTGGTGTGGCCGTGTGGGTGTGAGCAGCTGCTGAAGTGGAGGGGCCCACTGCTGACACTTCCCTCTCCCCCTCCTCCATCCCCCCACACAGACAGGGGACGTGTGTATCTCCATCCTGCACCCCCCAGTCGATGACCCTCAGAGTGGGGAGCTGCCCTCAGAGCGGTGGAACCCCACCCAGAATGTCAGGTGAGGAGGCTCTGCCCCGGGGGCCCAAGAGGACACGGAGGTGGGGGTGTGCAGGGCGCTTGGTCCCCCCATAATTCTCCCAAAGTGAAGACATAAGTAAGGATGTCATGGCCCCCAGCCCCAGTATCCAGTGGGCAGGCAGAAAGTGCTTGGCTCTGTGCTGACTCCTGTCCCCCCAGGACCATCCTCCTGAGCGTGATCTCCCTCCTCAACGAGCCCAACACCTTCTCGCCAGCCAACGTGGACGCCTCCGTGATGTACAGGAAGTGGAAGGAGAGCAAGGGGAAGGACCGCGAGTACACTGACATCATCCGGTGAGTGGGCAGGGGTCCGCGGACAGTGGGGGGGCTGGGCGGAGGTCCGTGGACAGTGTAGGGGGTCAGGCGGGGGTCCGCGGACAGTGTAGGGGGTCAGGCGGGGGTCTGCGGACAGTGGGGGGTGCCGGGTGGAGATCTGTGGACAGTGTAGGGGGTCAGGCAGGGGTCTGCGGACAGTGGTGGGGGCCTGGCGGAGGTCTGTGGACAGTGTAGGGGGCCAGGCCGGGGTCTGCGGACAGTGGTGGGGGCCAGGCGGAGATCTGTGGACAGTGTAGGGGGTCAGGCGGGGGTCTGCGGACAGTGGTGGGGGCCGGGCGGAGGTCTGTGGACAGTGTAGGGGGTCAGGCGGGGGTCTGCAGACAGTGTAGGGGGCCTGGCGGAGGTCTTTGGACAGTGTAGGGGGTCAGGCGGGGGTCTGCGGACAGTGGTGGGGGCCGGGCGGAGGTCTGTGGACAGTGTAGGGGGTCAGGTGGGGGTCTGCAGGCAGTGGGGGGGGGGGGCGGGCAGGGGGGCTTAGACAGTATAGGGGGGCAGGTAGAGGTTTGCAGACAGATCAACTATAAGCAAAAAGTGAAGGAAAACCACGTGATTCTTGTACCTAAGGGGCAGCGTTTAGATGTACGTGTTTTTTCAGACTCTTTAGTTTACAAGTAGATTTTTTACCAAAAAATCAGATTATATTGCGTGTGGAGCCTTGAGAATGTGTTGAGGTGTCGTTTATGTAAAGTAAACCCATTGAGTTCAGCTGGGCGAGTTTTCACAGGTGTGGGCAGCTGCGTGGCCATCTCCATGCCAGGTCCCCAGCAGACGCCCTGCCCCTGCCTCGGCCACTGCCCACCCAGACATGTTACATCAGGGTTGCGGGGTCCCGGCCCGTGTATCTGCAGTGGGTTGCGGGGTCCCGGCCCATGTATCTGCAGTGGGTTGCAGGGTCCCGGCCCGTGTATCTGCAGTGGGTTGCCGGGTGGCAGCCTCGGGTCTGGCTCCCGTTGTCCGCCGAGCCCCCGCGGCTATACTGTCACCTGCCTTTCCTCTCAGTGCACTGGGCCTTCCCCATCGTCCTCTCTGCTCCACCTGCCTTGCCTGGTCTGTCACGTCCGCTCTTAACGATGTTGCTTACGTACGTATGTGTGCAAGCAGGAGCATGCATGTGTGTGACACGCACGCACAGATTGACATGCAGGCCTCTTAGGAGAATCAGCAGCCTGTAATTTCTGGCATTGGTATTTATCTGAGTAGAGTTGCATGGGATGTCCTCGTGCTGGTTGGCCCGTTTCTGTCTGGTGTTCTATGGTATTTTACATTCTCAGGATTTTCACGACTCGTGGCATGCCATCATGCGTGTTTGTGTGCACACACACGTAATCATGTGTGGAGCAGCCCCACCCGTTCACAGCCTGTGGGAATTGTGAACGCTGGAGGGTGGTGCTGTGGGCTGCACTCGTCCTCAGTCTCAAGAGTGCCCCTCCTTGTGGTCACTTTGTATTAGGGCCTGCTTTGTTGGTGCGCCCAGGTCGGGGCGTGGTGCTTAGCTGGAGATGGGTTTCCTGCCCTGCCTGCCCACCCCACCCCATGCATGCCTGGAGGCGCCTTCAACATCTCGCATCCCGCTGCACGGCTAGTCCTGGCTCAGGGAACCCAGGACCTGGGACCAGGCTGCCATAGGGGATGGGGTAGTGGCCCACCTGTGGGGGCAACTCTGAGCTGCAGGCCTGGGCTGAGGCAGGAGCTCCGTCAAGGTGGAGCCATGGTTTGACCCCCTCCCCCCCCCCCTTACTGATAATTTGTATTTCTGACAAGTCTGAGACCGCTGCTGGCATTAAGAATCACCCGGGAATCTTGTTAAAATGTAGATTCTGATTCAGTAGGTGGAAAGGCAAATTCTCAGCAGGGTGTGGAACCAGAAGGAACCTGTTGGAAGCCCTGCTTTCACTCTGACTCCCTTTAGGGTAGGCCCACACAGGCCCTGTGAGCTCTGTGATCATTGTGTTCCCAGGAGCAAGAAGCCCTGCCCTGACTGTCTCCCTCCCTCCCACCCTCCCTGGCTGGCTCTCCAGCAGCTCCTGCCGGTGGTCATGGGTCCTGGTTTCTGTAACGTCCGCGGGGTCTTTGACTGATCGGGGCTCTGGCCGCGGGGGTCTTTGGTCTGGGGCTCTGGCTGCGGGCTTCACGTGCTTTGTCTCAGGCTCCTCCCTGTGTTCTTGAACCCAGGAGCTCCAGGACCCTCCCTCGTTGGCCTAAGTTAGTGTTTCCGTGTTGGGGAGAGGGAGGGGCTGATGGGTGCCTCCCGCCTGGGCTGTCCTGCGCTCCTGCCCAAGTCCTTGCTTGTTGAAGTTCTTCCTCCAGTTCTCTTTGCTGTCTCCTTGGAATTCCCAGATTTGGGGGTGGGTCTCCCCCTCTCCGGAAGGGATGACCGCGGCCTGTTGTGTAGATGAAGTCAAATGTCAGGACGTGTATGGAGAGGCCAGGCCCGGCTCCTACAGGGACGTGGGGTGGTTTTGGGGAGATGGAAGATCGTGCGGGCCGCATGGGGCAACGGGCCTGGGGGTGGAGGGGGCAGGGGCAGTGGGCACGAAACCCAGAACCAGTCCTCGTCTGCCTCCCCCACAGGAAGCAGGTCCTGGGGACCAAGGTGGACGCAGAGCGAGATGGCGTGACGGTCCCGACCACGCTGGCTGAGTACTGCGTGAAGACCAAGGCCCCTGCGCCCGACGAGGGCTCGGACCTCTTCTATGATGACTACTACGAGGAGGGTGAGGTGGAGGAGGGTGCCGACAGCTGCTTCGGGGAGGACGAGGACGACTCGGGCACCGAGGAGTCCTGACCCTGCCACCAGCCTGCCCGCCCACCTGCCCAAATAAACTTACAGATTTTACCTCATGGACGGGACTGTGTGGCCACGGCCGCCCGCCCAAGACTCTACCTCACAGAGGTCTTTGCGTTCCTGGTGGTTCTGCTCCAGGTCCTCCCTCCCTGGTGTGTGTTCTGGGGTTTCCGTTAGGGAGGAGCGGTGGGGTCACCGGGGTCAGGAAGGGCAGTCGGGGCTAGGGTGCAAGGTTGGGAAACCCGGATCCTGCTCAGAGGACGCTCAGCTGAGGAACTGCCTGCGGCAGGAGGGGCCTGGGGGGGCCTGGGGTGGAGGGATGATGGGCATCCAGGGACTTGGGGGTGGGGTCCTGCCACCTAACCTGGACCCGCAGCCTTCCTGGCACGTGAGTGGACGGGTGCCCTTGGGCGCCACTTCTCTCTGCTTTGGTTTGTTTGGAATTTCAATAAAACGACTTTATGAGAAACCAGCAGACTCTCCTTGGCCTCCACCGGGACGGGGACACTGGAGTCGCCTGCCTGACACTTCTGCTGCTTTGCCACCCTCACCAGTGGGACAAATGGGGGTGTCCTGGAAGCTCAGGGATTCCTCCTGTGGCCAGCTGGATTTGGGGGGAAGCGGGGTACATCCCAGAGCTCTGGGGAGAGTAGGAGGAAGCCCCAGGCCTGGAAATGACCCAGCTACAGTGGGCGGGTGGCAGGGCTGAGGGGTGCAGCATGGGCTGAGCAAACCCCCGCCTGGTCAGCGCCCCCTCTTCCTGCTGCAAACACCTCAGGCGAGGAGCTGAGCTGGAAGAAGGTGGTGTCATCCCTGCAGAATTCCTGAGGCCTGAAGTCCCAGCCAATCTATCGATCAGGGTCTCCCACTGTTTTTACCTTACTCTCGGGGATCCTGCACACCCCGCTGCCCCACGATTGTCTACTTAGGGCGGGGGCTTCATCCAGTCCACTATTTCTAGCTTTTTTTTTGGAACTCTGAAGCTGCCAACCCAGCCCCTGGCCCCGACCAGGCCCCCCTCACCTCTGCACAGCCGTGCGCCCCCCTCACCTCTGCTCGGCCATGCGCCCCCGCCCCACTGCATGGCCATGTGCCCCTGCCCCCACCTCTACATGGCCGTGTGCAGGCAGAGTCTCTTTGTCGATGTCATATCCCTCCGCCCTCCTTCCGCTGGACGCGGCCTTGCTCACCCACAGTGTGCCTGGGCTCTGAGGCTTGGGCTGAGCAACAAGATCAAAGCTGGGGGACTGATGGGGCCGGTGGGGGTAGGCCTGGAAAGTGAGCTCTTCACAGCTTCCCTGCCTGGACTACGTCCCTCCACTTCCTCCTCCCCTGGGGGCGACCCCCACCGGCCCCTCTAGGGGTGCAAGTGTGAAGCTGCGTTTCCTGTAACCCCAGCAAGTGGGTTCTGGGTGTCACGTGGGAGGGAAGGGCCTCCTGGGCCCGGAGCAGCCAGCTGAGGTGGGCAAGCCCTGGCTTCTCAGAGCAGAGGCAGTGCACGCGGCCCTTTTTGTAAATAAAGTTTTATTGGCACGTGGTACCCCCATCTGTTGACTTACCTACAGCCCAGCCCACCTGGACCTGTCAGAATAAATCCCTGTTGTCTTAAGTGACCGGGTGTGTGGTCACATGTCACGGCAGCTTTGGGAGACTCAAGGCCAGCTCCAGCAAGGGCGAGGACTCTTCCTGGAAGGCTCCAGTGGGGAGTCCTCTCCCTAAGCCAAAAGCTGAAGCCAGGGTGGTGGGCCCTTGGGTCTGCCAGCGGGGACCAAGTGACAGAGGGGGAGGGGAGTGCTGGGAGGGGACAGACCCCCAGAAATCACCCTGAGCGGGGAAGACCCCAAGCAGGCAGCCCCCGCAGGCTTTGCCAGGACTGACATCACACGTTGAACCCTCCCGCGACCCCCCCCCCCCCCCCGGCTCCCTCCCAGGGCTCGTGTACAGGGGTGTTCTAAATACCCGGATGTTCATAGAACAGGGTATGCACAGCACGCGGTGTTCAGCACACGGAGCTCCCGGCACACAGGTGTTCACAGAACACGGGTGTTCACCACGGCTTTATTCATAATAACCGAAACCTACAAACTACCCATATATCCATCAGCCAACCCATGGACAAAGTGTGGCCTGTCCCTAAACTCATCAGTAAGAGGAAGGAACCCCAGACACCACAGCAGGGCTCTCTGACAGCATCTTCATGCTGTCTAGGGTGCAGGGGGAGCTAGGAGCTTTGAGCAGCACTTCACCCACAGGAAGAGGATGAGTGGGCCGCTGGAGGGGGTGTCAGGCCAGCTCCACCTCACAACTCACAGCATCATGGAGCACTGCCTGTCCCTGCTGCTGGTGCTGGCCCTGGGGTCCCTCGGTGCAGGTGAGTGGGGCTGGGGTGCAGGTGGGGAAACAGAGGCCCCACACTGGTGCCTAGGGGGTTGGAGGGTGGGAACACTCAGAGCAGCGGAGGCTCAGGAACAACTCCAGTGTCCCCAAGGGAGTGGATGAAGAAATGCAGGCTGGTCCTAGAAGGCAGGACGGGACAGGAAAGCTGGTAATGGGGAACTCAAGTTTGAGAAGAGGAGAATGTTGACATGTCGTAGGGTGGGCAACCAGTGTCACAAAACAATATGTGTACTAATTGTTTAATGAGAAGCTAGTTTGCTCTGTAAACCATCTAAAGTACAATTAAAAAAAGAAAAAAAAGAAATGTCAGCTCATCCACAGAGAAGGAGGCTGCTTATCCTGATTGGAAGCACTCTCCCAGTTAAATGGTCAAGGGGCGAAGGCAAAGAGGAAAAGAGGCAGAGGAAGCCCACATCGGGTGGAAATCCTCCTAGAAGGGCATGTGAGAATGCATGTCTCCAGGGGCAAAGGCAGGAGAACCTCACTTCCCACCGACTCAAGTGTGTACCTGTCGAATGTTGTGCCATGTGCACAGATCGTCAATTCAAAAACTGTTCAAGTTTTAAATAGTGTGGACACCGATTGCCAACGGGTGTGGGGCCTGCTCTTGGGGCAATGGAATGTTCTAGAAGTAGGTGGTGATGGTGGTAATTGTGCAGCTCTGAAAGTGCTGAACCCACTGAACTGTATACTCCACAGAGGTGAATCACGTCTCTAGGAAGCTTTTACTAAAAAGAATAATACTTACTATGTGACGATTAGGGGCCTGAGGTCAATTCCAGATAGATACTTAGATTGTTTTCATTTTGACTTACAGAAAAATTTCAGACTTACAGAAAAGTTTCAAGAATCTCACAGATAACGTCCGTATTCTCTTCCCTATTTGCGTCTGAACAGACACCAAGTAATGCGTGCGGAGGCTGGGGGCTAAGGCTTGGGAGCAGCCGTGGGTGGGAGTGAGCTGGCCGACCACATGGAGGACCAGCAGAGGGTCCCTGAGGCTGGAGTGGGTGAGGAAACTAAAGGGCCAGCGAGGGGGGGTCCTATGGGTCACGGGTGTTTGGAGTTCTGAAGCATGTGGAGGCATGGGAAGATTTTCAGTTGGCTTACATTTAATATACTTTTATGAATCCTTTTAAATTCATGATCGGTTTAAAACTTGTAAAAACAGCTTTATTGAGATGTACCTCGCATACCATACAATTCACCCATTTAAAGGGTACAACTCAGGGGCAGTTAGTACTTCCACAGAGTCCTACAGCCACCACCATTAGCTAATTTTAGAGCGTTTTCAACACTCTGCAGGAAATCTCGCGCCCATTTCAGTCAGTCTCCACTGCCCCAGCCTCTGGCAACCGCTCATCTAATTTCTCTTCTAGATATGTCAGCTCTGGACTTCATATAGTTGGGGTCATACAGTCCATGTCCCTTTGTATGTCTTCTTCCACGGACCGTAATGTTTTCAAGGTTCACCCACATGGTAGCAGGTAGTAGGACTTCTTTTCTCTTTACGGCTGAGTAATAGTCCATTGTGTGGGTGGACCACATTGTGTTTATCCATTCATCCGTGCATGGACACTTGGGTGGCTTCCACTTTCTGACTATTGTGAATTATGTGGCTGTGAACTTTCGCACACAAGTTTTTGTGTGGGTGTGTGTTTTTTATTTCTTGGGCACCCACCTAGAAGTAGAATTGCCAGGTCATGGTAACTGTGTCTAACCTTTGGATGAGTCATCACACCATCTCCACGGAGGCTGCACCATTTTACAATCCCACCAGCTGTTGGGGGAAGTCCAGTCTCTCCATCCATTCACCTGTTAAAGAAACTGTGTGGCTGCCAGTGGGGGCTGGGTGTGGTGCCCAGGGAGTCCTTGGGGGCCTGAATGTGGGCGGTGGGAGTGTAGAGATGGGGATGGCCCCCCGGGACGTTGAGGTGAGGGGCAGGGAGGGATCACGGAGAACTCCCGCTTTCCCACCTGGAAGTCTCAGGGATCCACGGGGGTTTTTATTAGAATGATTAATCTATCTGAGGTCCAGGGCCTCCGAGCCACCCAGCCTCCACCCGGGAGGAGGGTCCTGGAACAAGAGGCTTCAAGGAAAGGCCTACCCAGCCCTAACTGGCTCTCTCTGTCCCCATCCCCACAGGCCACATGTTCAAGGCCGAGATCATCGGGGGTCGAGAGGCCGCCCCCCACTCCCGGCCGTACATGGCGTCACTGCAGAAGGCTCGCAGCCACATATGTGGGGGAGTCCTTGTGCACTCACAGTGGGTGCTGACAGCCGCCCACTGCCTGAGCAAGACGTGAGTGCCCCCTTCTCCCCGCCCCTCTATCACCCCAGGTGCCCTGGAATGCATCCCCTGGCCTCTGACTTTCACCAGCTGCCCCCTTCCCTCTCCCAGTGATCAGCCTGGCTGCCTACGGATTCCGGGGGTGGGGCAGGGTGAGTCGGCTTGCTTCTGAGAAACACAGGAAAGCTTGGCCCCTTCCAACTGGATGAAACTGGGTCAGCTCGTGACACCAGGAATGTGTCTGCCACCTGGTGGCCTGAAGGGCCAAACTGGCCTGTGTGGATAAGGACAGCAGAGCTGACTCAAGAAGGAACCTGGGTCCCTGAACCTGCGTTTCAAAGCTCCTCCATCGACTTGCTCCAGAGCAGCCCACCTCTGGACTTGCCAGCCATTAAGCCCCCAGATCAAACTGGTTTAAGTAACAAAAGGGGATCCGCTGGCTCCTGTAACTAAAATGTCTGAAAGGAGAGTGAGCTTCAGATGTGACTCGATCCAGGAGGTCCTGTGAGGCCCTCAGGAGCCTCTCTGCCTCTCACCATTGCTGGCCTTTGTGCCAGCTGCATTCTCAGAAGGTTCTTGCTTGTGGCGGCAAGGATGCCCCCGCCCCACAAAGTCCTGTGAAAAGAGAGCCTGCTTGTCTCTAGTTGGGGCAAAGTGATCAGGATTGGCACTGAGGGCTCGACCTAGGTTACATGCCAACCTCTGTACAAATCACTGTGATTGAGGCATAAAATATGCAGGGATGAGGCTGGGCCCCCAGGTGGGGGAGGCCCTAGGCAGGTCTCCAGGGAGCCCCAGGTAGGGGTTAGTGCATTTGGACACAGACCCACTAGGTCAGGGGTAGGGTGGGAGCAAGGAGGCTTCCTGGAAGAAAGGAATTGACAAAGGGCAGGGGGGGACCAGCCAAAGCAAAAGTCTTGTGGGGGGACGGCAAGTCCCCCACACACGAGCAGCCTTGAATTTAGGCAATGGGGCAGGGGGTCCTCCAGACTACTGGTCGCACCCTTACCTCTGCTGCCTGCAGGGCGAAGCTCCTGACACTGGTGTTGGGTCTGCACACCCTGGACAACCCCAACGACCCCGGCCTCCGCTTCCACCTCAAGAAGACCGTCCTCCACCCAGACTACAAGCCCCCCGAGCTGGAGAATGACCTTGCACTGCTTAAGGTGCTGGGGCGTAGATGGGGGCACGGGGGGGCTGGCATTGCTCCCGCAGCTCCCCACCACCCCCCTCTGACTGTCCATGGCCCTGTTGCCCCCGACTATCCCTGTTCACACCCCCCCTCCACTGTCCCCCTCCCCTCTTCTTTGCTCTCCCCTCTGTTGTACCCTGACCCACCCTTCCTCCCCACCACCTGCCCCCATGTCTTTCCCTCCCCTCCCCCATGGTCCTCCCCATGTCCCCCATGTTCCTCCCTCCCCTCCCCCATGTCCCTTCCCTCCCCCACATCCCCCATATCCCTCCCTCCCCCATATCCCTCCCCTCCCCCATGTCCCTCCCCACATGCCCCCCCATGCACCTCCCTCTCCTTCCCCCAGTGTCCCTCACTCACCTGTGGCTCCCCCCCAGTGTCCCTCACTCACCTGTGGCTCCCCCCAGTGTCCCTCACTCACCTGTGGCTCCCCTCCAGTGTCCCTCACTCACTTGTGCCCCCCTGCTGTCCTCCACAGCTGGATGGCAAGGTGAAGCCCACCAAGACCATCCGGCCTCTGCCCCTGCCACGAGGGAAGCAGAAGGTGCTGGCCGGGGCACGGTGCAGCATGCCTGGCTGGGGGCAGACCCACCACGGCAGTCAGCTGGCCCGGGGGCTGAGGGAGCTGGATGTGCATGTGCTGGACGCCAGGCAGTGCAACAACAGCCACTACTGGAATGGTAGTATCCACGCTCACATGGTCTGCTTCTCGGCAGAGGTCCCTCACCAGGGCCCCTGCAAGGTGAGAGATCGTGGGGAAGAGGCAGCGGGAAGCCTGGGCTCTCTGGCGGCCCCCCACAAGGTCAGGCCCTACCATTAGCCCCATTTCTCAGAGAGGTTCAGTAAGCTGCCTGAAGCCATGCAACCAGGAAGTGGCAGAGCTGGGATTCGAACTGTAGCCCCAAAGATGGTCTGGGCATCAGGCACAGCAGGTGCAAAGGCCCTGGGGTAGGGAGAGTGAGCAGGTCCTGTCAAAGGAACAGGAGGGAGGGAGGGAGGGAAGGAAGGAGGAAGGGAAGGAGGGAAGGAAGGAGGGAACAAGGAGTGAGGAGCCGGGCCCTCAGGGAGACCGAGGCCCGGGGCTGGTCCTGCTCCCCCGAGTGGGCACAACAGTGACCTGCACTCTGTTGTCTCCGAAGGGAGACTCGGGTGGGCCGCTGGTGTGTGGCAAAGGCTTTGTGGCCGGGATCCTGTCCTTCAGCTCCAAGACCTGCACCGACGTTTTCAAGCCACCCGTGGCCACCGCCGTGGCCCCCTACATGTCCTGGATCAAGAAGACCATCCGCCGCGGGCGGTCCCTGCCGTGAGCCTGACGCTGGGGGGAGAGGTGACGCAGACTCCCCTCCCTCGGTGGAACCCTTCCCCTCAGGGCTGTGGGGAGGGACAGGTGAGGGGTGACGAGGGCCCGGGCCAAGTCTTGGAAGACCAATAAATGGTAATAAAGGATCTGTCCGAGCCTGCCAGGATTCGGCCCCATGCAAGCTGTGTGGCGGCACAGCCCCACTTTCCCCGGTTAGCAAACGAGGGAGCCCAGAGGTGCCGACTTCTCCCAAGACAGCCGCGTGGCCGCCAGGGGGCGCGCTGGGCCGGACCCTGGGAGTCAGAGACACCAAAAAAAAAAACAAAAAAAAACCACCCCCCAGAACCCGTTCTTTTTATTGTAGCAGTTTTATTGAAATAGAAGACAAGAGTGCAGTTCAGAGGTTTTCGTATCTTCGGAGAGTCTCCCCTCTCACAGTGATTGACAGAAAATAAGGAAAGGTGCAGCTGACCTGCACGGCAGCGGCAATCCACTGGGTCTCGTTAGAGAGGGTGATCAGTTGCCAACGAGTTGACTGTCATTCATGATGACCCCAGGTGTGGCAGAGAAGAACACACTCATAGGGTTTTCTTTTCTTTTTTTATACTTTATTTTATGTATTTTGTTGTTGTTGAGACTATCCATAGCAGAACATACACCAATTTTCCAGTTTCTAAATGTACAATTCAGTGACATAGATTACATTCTCTGAGTTGTGCAACCATTCTCACCCCCCTTTTCGGACTTGTTCCTCCCCCATCAACATAAACTCTCTGCCCCCTAAGGTTTTTATCTAATCTTTGAGTTGCTGTTGTTAGCATAATGCTCAAGGCAGGTATTTTTTACTAGTTAAGTTAAACTATTATTTGGTTGTAAGAAGACTTCAGGGGATATATATATATATATAAACATATATATATATATATATTTTTTTTTTGCCTTGGATTTTTTTTTATTGTAGTTCAGATGAAGGTTTACAGAACAAACTAGCTTCTCATTAAACAATTAGTACACATATTGTTTTGTGACATTGGTTACCAACCCCATGACATGTCAACACTCTCCCTTCTCAACCTTGGGTTCCCTATTACCAGCTTTCCTGTCCCTTCCTGCCTTCTAGTCCTTGCCCCTGGGCTGGTGTGGCCCTTTAGTCTCATTTTGTTTTATGGGCCTGTCTAATCTTTGGCTGAAAGGTGAACCTTAGGAGTGGCTTCATTATGGAGCTAAAAGGGTGTCCAGGGGCCATACTCTCTGGGTTTCTCCAGTCTCTGTCAGGCCAGTAAGTCTGGCCCTTTTTCGTGAGTTAGAATTTCGTTCTACATTTTTCTCCAGCTCTGTCCAGGACCCTCTATTGTGATCCCTGTCGGAGCAGTCAGTGGTGGTAGCCGGGCACCATGGAGTTGTGCTGGACTCAGTCTGGTGGAGGCCATGGAAGTTGTGGTCCATTAGTCATTTGGACTAATCTTTCCATTGTGTCTTTGATTTTCTTCATTCTCCCTTGCTCCCAACAGGGTGAGACCAGTGGAGTATCTTAGATGGCCACTCACAAGCTCTTAAGATACTACTCACCAAAGTAGAATGTAGAACATTTTCTTTCTAAACTATGTTATGCCAATTGAGCTAGACGTTTCCCAAGACATGGTCCCCACAGTGCTCAACGCAGTAATTCGGTCCCTCAGGGAGTTTGGATGTGTCTATGGAGCTTCCATGACCTTGCCTTGAACAAGTTGTGCTGGCTTCCCCAGTATTGTGTACTGTCTTACCTCAGGGGATATTTTTTATTTAAGGTTTAAAGATTATCTCAGGACAATACAACAGAATACTCCTTAGAAGCAAGGAGAGTGAGACTTTGTCTCACATACTCCAGACATGTTATCAGGAGGGATCAGTCCCTGGAGAAGGACATCATGCTTGATAAAGTAGAGGGTCAGCGAAAGAGAAGAAGATCCTCAAAGAGATGGATTGACACAGTGGCTGCAACAATGGGCTCAAGCATAACAATAATTGTGAGGATGGCTCAGAATCAGGCAGTGTTTCATTCTGTTGTACATGGGGTTGCTATGAGTCAAAACCAACTGGACAGCACCTAAAAACAGCAACAGGGCAATAGTTTTGGGTGTACATCCAGCATCCATGGCCAGAAAGCCTGGATTCCATGAGAATTTGAAATTCTGTTCTGCATTTTCCCCCTTTTGATCAGGATTCTGCTATAGAATCTTTGATCAAAATGTTCAGTAATGCACCATACTGTTTTCAGTGGCTGATTTTCAGAAATACATCACTAGGCCTTTCTTCTGAGACACCTGTGGGTGGACTCGAATCTCCAACCTTTTAGTTAGCAGCTGAGCTGTACACAGGATGTAAGTACAAAAAGTTCCCTGCCTCACCCCTATTTTTCCTAGGAGGCCAGTATCTTGTATCTTCTTCCCAGAATATTTTATGTGGATATGAGCCCAAAGGAGTGTCGGGAAGGTTTTGTACCAACGGAAACATTCTGCTCTTGCTTGCCGGTGCACGTAGCACTCTTGAAGGTGGTTCCCTTCAGGACACTAGGCCTGGCCTTGTCTCAGTAATGACCTTTCAGGGTGTTCCCAAGCCCTCCTCCCACCTCACAGTCCCACCCATGGGTGGACCTGTGGGCTAGGTTCCCAGAAATAAAGCTTGCAGGTCAAAAGTTAAGTGCTTTTATTTTTATTTTTTGGTCATGCAACATTTCTTATTTATGTGCACTTACTATGTTCCAGGCACTCTGTAAAGTGGGAGGAACACATAGACAAGTAGACAACTCTTTCTTCGTTTATTACAAAGAGAGAAAGTGGGGGGAGAGAGGTAGAGAAAGAAGGAGAGAGGGAGAAGGAAAGAAGGGGGGAAAAGGGGAGAGAGGGAGGAAGGGAAAGCTAAGGATTCCTTTTTCTGGCAAATTACTGAAGGGTTCTTTAACTTTTATTTAAATAGATCTTATGTATTTGGTATGGTTTTAGATTTACAGAAAGTTCCCAAAGAGAGTGCAGATAGTTCCCATGTACTCCGCAGGGAGTTCCCCGTTGTTGACATCTGACATTGGTTACATGGTTCGATGCATTTATTATGGTCAATGAATGATACAATGATACATTGTTATTAGCTAAGGTCCACATTTTATTCAGAGTCCCCTCATTTTTCCCTCACGTCCTGTTTCTGTCCCAGGACCCCATCCAGGGCCCATGTGACATTCAGTCCTCCCATCTCGGGCTCCTCTGGGCGGCGACCGTTTCTCAGACCTTCCCTGTTTTTGAGACCTTGACGGTTTGGAGGGGTGCTGCTCAGGAGTTTCATGGGAGGCCCCTGGATTGGGGTTGGCCTGGCGTTTCTCTCATGGTTAGATGGGGTGGTGGTTTGGGAGGGGCGAGTTGCTTTTGTAATCTTTAACTTTTTACAGAGGTGTCACCTGTGTACAGAACATGCCCAGGTTAGATGTAAGCAGATGACTGTTCACAAACCGAATTCTCTGTGAGACCCGGGGAAGACCTGGAACCCCCAGGACCCCCAACTTCCCGCCCCCTATGTTGTTCTAACTCATTGTAAATGGAATCCCACAGGGCCCTCTTCTGAGTATGGCTTCTTGCCCTCCACACTGAGCGTGAGATTGCCACGTGTCCTCAGGGACGGGGGGGGGTCCACCATGCCTGTCATTGCAAGGTGTTCCTTTGTGGGTCCTGTCCATATAACCACCCCACTGCAGACCAGTGGCTCACCGGGGGCAATTCTGTCCCCAGGGGAACCTCAGGGCTGTCTGGGGACATTTGTGTTTGTCACAACTGAGAGAAGGGGGTGCTCCTGGCATCGAGTGGGTGGAGACCAGGGATGCTGCTGTTCTCGAGATTCATCCATGTTGTGGAATGTATCAGAGCTTTCTTCTTTTTTACAGCTGAGTAATACTACATTGTGCAGATGGGCCACAGTGTGTTTATCTATCATCCGTTGTGTCTACCTTTTGCTCCTGTGAGCAGCGCTGCTATGAACATGTGTATGCTGGTTTCTGTGTGGACGCGGGGTTCCATTTCTCCTGGGTTGGCACTGCTGGGTCCTACGGTGACTCATGTTTGACCACTTGAGGCTGTGGGGCCTGTGCTTCCACTCCTCTAGAAGCAGCTCAGGGCTGTGATTGTTTCTTAACATCCTGGATAGAGGCGGGGAGGCTGCAAGGAGGAAGACTTCGGCTTCCTCTGCTGCCTCTGCTCCTGCCTTCCCAGCCGTCAGAGGTCACCCACACCCCTCCATGGGTCCTGGCAGCTGGGCGGATGGAGATCAGTGGCGGTCAGGCCATGTTTACAGGGTGGAGCCACCGCCCAGGGAGAAGGGTTATTATCTCTTGGCCCAGAAGGGCCTGCTGCACTGATCTTTCCTGGCCCCGGAACGTCCCCGCCCAGGTGAGCAGGGCCTCAGAGTGGAGGTGCAGCCCCCAGCGGGATGAGATGCCACTACCCTCACTGGCACTAGGGCAGGCGAGGACCTGGGAGTCCCAGACACCATCTGACACAAGCTTCTGCCTACTGTGGGGCGTCATGGTGAAAAGGGGAACAAGTGAATTAGTATCCACAGGAGGCCATGCTGGGGGTCTGGTGGTTTGAGCAAGAGAGATGCTGTCTTAGTCATCTAGGGCTGCTGTTAACAGAAATACCATGAGTGGATGGCTTTAACAAAGAGAAGTTTATTCTCTCACAGTCTAGGAGGTTAAAAGTCCAAATTCAGGGCAACAGCTCCAGAGGAAGGCTTTCTCTCTCTGTTGGCTCTGGGGGAAGGTCCTTATCATCTGTCTTCCCCAGTCCAGGAGCTTCTCAGGCACAGGGACACCGGGTCCAAAAGATGTGCTCTGCTCCTGGCTCTTGTTTCTTGGTGGTATGAGGTCCCCATGTCTCTCTGCTCACTTCTGTCTTTTATATCTCAAAAGAGATTGACTTAAAACACAACCTAATCTTGAAGATTGAGTTCTGCCTCATTAAAACAACTGCCTCTAATCCACCTCATTAACATCATAGAGGTAGGATTTACAACACATAGGAAAATCACATCCGGGTGACAAAATGGTGGACAATCGCACAATACTGGGAATCACGGCCCAGCCAAGTTGACACACATTTTGGGGGACACAATTCAATCCATGACAGATCATAATGCTGTATTAACATTCTGGGGCCACAGTAGCAAAGTGCCACACGCTGGGGGGCTTAGAAATTCATTCTCTCAGAGTTCTGGAGTTTGGGAGTCTGAATCCAGGGTGTCTGCAGGGCTGCGCTCCCTCCAGAGGCTCTGGGGGGGGGCCTTCCTTGTCTCTTCCAGCTTCTGGTGGCCCCAGGTGTCCCTGGGCTAGTGGCCACATCACTTCCCTCTCTGCCTCGGTCATCAGAGGGCCTGCCTTCTGTGACAGGGCATTTTTAGGGCAGTGAAACTATTCTGCCTGACACTGTGGTGGTGGACACATGACATTGTACAACACAGAGGGAACCCTTGTGTGGTCTGTGGACTTTAGGTAATAGTATCAACTGTACTAAAGGTACCACACCAATACAAGATGTTAATAAGAGACACCGTGTAGGGGCGAGGGGGACATAGGGACTGTACTTTCTTCACAATTTCTCTGTAAACCTAAAACTGCTCTGAAATAAAAGTCTATCCTGAAAATATCCACAGTGAAAGCAGAACCACCCCACCATGGCCACGTGATCATGGTGAGCACACGGTGGGGTGAGTCTGAGGATGCATTTGTTCTTCTTGTCGAGTGTCTAAAACCTTTTGTATCAAAAAGTAGAAAGCTCGAGTGTGGGCTCCTTGAGACCGGAGAGGCCTCCGTAGGGAGGTGAAGGGGCCCCAGGGGAGAGGGAGCCAGCTCCAGGCACTGCCCGGGCCGGGGGGCTGGACAGGTGCTGGGGGGCTGGAGCCAGCGGGGCCATGGAGGGCGCTGGGGCTGAGGGCAAGGAGAGGAGCTTGGCTTCTGCCCAACAGCCACTGGGACAAGGAAGGGACGGCTTGGGGCCCCTCCTCTCTGTGCCCTTAAACACCAGACATTGGGCAGACAGGCTGCAAGGGGCCAGGGTGGGGGACGCAGTTGTACTCACCTTTATGTTCCAGAAAGACAACCAGGTCCAAAACCCACACAGGCCTTGGAGGCCAGGGTGACAAGACTAGCGACGTAGTGGGCACCCGGCCTGTGCTGAAGGGGGCACGGCGCGGGTGGGGACAGTGAGCAGGAACACTCCCCAGACAAGGGCCCAGAAGGGCACAGATGAAATGGGGAAACTGCAGGGCAGTTAGGGGTGACCTGGTGACAGGGCAGGGCTGCCTTCCAGGGTTAGGGGGGCCAGATGAGATGCAGAGGCCCAGTTAAATCTGAATTTCAGAAAAACAACCACTAATTTATTGCTCAGTAGTCTTCATTTTTATTTTATCTATTTTTTATTGTGCTTTAGGTAAAACTTTACAGAGCAAATAAGTTTCTCATTCAGTAATTTATACACAAAATGTTTTGTGACAGTGATTGCAATCCCACAATGTGTCAACACTCTCCCCCTCCACACCCCAATTTCCCGTTTCCATCCATCCGTTATTCCTGTCCCTTCCTGCCTTCCTGTCAGCTTTTGGGCAGCTGTTGCTCTTCTGGTCTTATGTACATGATTGAACTAAGAAGCACATTCCTCACATGTGTTATTTCTAGTTTATGTTGTTAAGTGTCGTTGAGTCGGTTCCGACTCATAGCAACCCCGTGTACAACAGAACGAAACATTGGCCGGTCCTGCGCCATCCACACAATTATTGTTATACTTGAGCCCGTTGTTGCAACCACTGTGTCAATCCATCTCTTTGAGGATCTTCCTCTCCTTCGCTGACCCTCTACTTTACCCAGCATGATGTCCTTCTCCAGCGACTGGTCTTTCCTGACAACATGTCCAAAGTATGTGAGACATAGTCTCGCCATCCTTGCTTCTAAGGAGCACTCTGGTTGTGCTTCTCCCAAGACAGATTTCTTTGTTCTTCTGGCAGGCCATCGTATGTTCAGTATTCTTCATCAACACCATAATTCAAAGGCATCAACTCTTCTCTGGTCTTCCTTATTCATTGTCCAGCTTTCACATGCATATGAGGCAATTGGAAACACTGTGGCTCGGGTCAGGTGCACCTTAGTCCTTACAGTGACCTTACAGTGTTTTATAGACCTGTCTAATCCATGGCTGAAGGTGAACGTCAGGTGTGGCTTCAGTTCTGAGTTAAGAGGGTGTCCTGTGGCCATAGTCTTGAGGGTTCTTCCAGTCTCTTTCAGACCAGTAAGTCCGGTCTTTTTTTTCTGTGTGTGTGAATCTGAATTTTGTCCTCTATTTTTCTCCTGCTCTGTCCAGGACCCTCTATTGTGATCCCTGTCAGAACGGGTGAATAGCTTTTATTTTTTAGAGCAGTTTTAGGTTTACAGAAAACTTGCAAAGAAGGGACAGAGAGTTCCTATACACCCCTTCCCCGCTCTGTACACAGTTTCTTCTGTTTTTACCATCTTACATTGTGGGGTGCTGCACATTTGTCAAGTGATGAGCCCATACTGGTATTTTCTGTTAACTCAAGTCCATAGTTTACGTTCGGGTTCGCTCTGTGTTGTCTAAGAATTCTCACCTCCCATGTGAGGGACCTGGGTTTGATTCCTGGCCAATGCACCTCATGCACAGCCACCACCCGTCCGTCAGTGGAAGCTTGTGTGTTCCTAGGATGCTGAACAGGTTTGAGTGGAGCTTCCAGACTAAGATGGATTAGGAAGAAAGTCCTGGTGACCAACTTCCAAAAATCAGCCAGTGAAAACCATATGGATCACAATGGTCCAATCTGCAGCTGATCGTGAGGATGGTGCAGGACCAGGCAGCATTTCTTTGCATTGTGTGTGGGTCCTTGTGAGTCGGGGTTAACTCGATGGCTGCTAACAACAACAACATGAATTTTGACAAATACATAATGTTACGTGTCCACCATCACGGCGCCCTGCATCATCTCATTGCCCTGACGATGCCATGTGCTCCACTTAGTGTTTTATCATAGGAGAGTCCCTGGGTGTCACGCGATTGAGTGCTCAACTATTAACCACAAGGTTGGCGATTCGAACCCACACAGAGGTGCCTCGGAAGACAGGCCTGGTGATCTGCTTCTGAAAGGTTATGGTCTTGAAAACCCTACAGAGCAGTTCTACTCTGCACGCATAGGGTTGCCACAGTCGGAATCGACTCGACAGCAAAGAACAACATGTCCCAAAGACTGCATGGGATACACTTATATAAAAAAGCACTGATTTTTAAAATCTAGAATCAAAATTTACCCAGGCATCCTGTATTTTCATTTTATTTGCCCTATCTGGGTGATGAGGGAAGGTCTCTTCTTGGGAGCAGAGGGGACATGGACCCTCCTGTCCCAGGGGTCAGGGGTGAGCAGAACAAGGGTCTGGGGGCCAGGGAAGGCTCTCGAGGGAGCGGGAGCGAACCAGGGCACTGTGTATTCAAAGAGGTGTAGCTTGACCTTGCAGGCAAAGACAAAGGCTTCCAGAAGCTGCAGGTGGCCCTCGTGTGTGTGTGTGTGTGTGTGTGTGTGTGTGTGTGTGTGTGTGTGTGTGTGTGTGTGTGTGTGTGTGTGTGTGTGTGTGTGTGTGTGTGTGTGTGTGTGTGTGTGTTTCCCGGGAGGCCTCTCTGACAAGCAAGAGGGGAAGGGGGAGGGGGAATTGGGCAGGAGCAGGGCAGGAGGCTCAGGACATCTGCCAGGCAGGAGGGGTAGTTTACAACCCTGGAGGGGCTTTGAAGCCAGTGGCCCCTGCCTGGGCCTCTTCATCCTCCCCGATTCTGCACGTAGCTCCCAATCCCCTAGCGGGGCCAGCAGCCTGGATGGGTGCCAGGGCTGGGGCTCTGGCGCTCTGAGGCCCCAGGCCCCTGACCTGCAGCCAACCTCGGCCTGAAGCCCTTGCCAGCTCAGCCCCTGGATCTACAAGCCCTGGCCTGAAGCCCTGGGCAATTCAGCTCCTGGATCTGCAAGCCCTGATCTGAAGTCCTTGCCAGCCCAGCCCCTGTATCTGCAGCCATCCCTGGCCTGAAGCCCTTGCCAGCTCAGCCCCTGGATCTACAAGCCCTGGCCCCTCTGCCATCCAGCTCTGCGCTCATCCTTCCAGCCTCCCCTCTCTGTGCACTATACCTGGGGCACCACCAGCTCTGCACAGACCCCTCCCTGGACAATGCTTCCCTCCTGTCCAGGCAGGGGACCCTGCATTCTCAAATGCCACCTCCTTGAAGAAGCCGCTGGACCCTCACCCGAAGCAGGTGCCCCTCCTCTGCTCTGGGAACTCACGTCACCCTATTTTTGTATTGAGATGTAATTTGCTCATCGGGCTCTTCACCCGTTTAAAGCGCACAGCTCAGTGGTTTTTAGGGCGTTCACAGTGTTGTGCAACCACCATCTCTGTTTCCTGAACATTCTCACCACCCCAAAAGGGAACCCCGTACCGGTTAGAAGTGACTCCCCATCCCGCAGCTCCCAGCCCCTGGCAACTGCTAATCTACTTTCCATCTCTATGAATTTGCCTATTCTGGACATTTCATATCAAAATGGAATCAGACACTATGTGGTGTTTTGTGTCTAACTTCTTTCACTGAGCATCGTGCTTGTGAGGTTCATCCATGTTATAGCAGGTATCAGTACTTCATTCCTTCTTGTGGCTGATAATCCATTGTGTGGAAGGACCACACTGTGCTTATCTATTCATCTGCAGATGGACACTTGGGCTGTTCCATTTCTCCAGGGTACATACGTACATACATACATACATACGTATAGAGAGAGACACACACACACATACATGTATGGCTAGGAGTGGAATTGCTGGTCACTTCGTAGTTCTCTGTTTGGCTTTTTGAGGAGCTGCCAAACTGTTTTCCACAGTGGTTGCACCATTTTGCCTTCCCATCAGCAATGGATGAAGATTCTTGTTTTCCCACATTCTTGCCAACATTTGTTATTATCTGTCTGTGTATAACAGCCATCCTAGAGGGCTGAAGGGGCCCCTCTCTGATGACTGATGATGTTGAGCATCTTTTCCTATGCTTATTAGCCTTTTGTACAGCTTCTTGGGAAAGCAGTCTATTCAGAGCCTCGCTGAATGTTTCATTGTTTGGCTTTTTATTATTGAGCTCGTCCTAGAGGTAAGCACCTTAACAGGCATACGATTTGCAAATATTTTCTCATCTCTACACTTCCTCGATGACTTCCTCTGAAGCACAAACGTTTTGATGAGGTCCAGTTTATCTACTTTTTCTTTAGTTGTTTGTGCTTCTGGTGTCGTATCTAAGAAACCACTGCCTAATCCAAGGCCACAAAGATTTATCCCTATGTTTTCTTCTAAGATGTTTCTCATTTAGTTCTTATATTTAGGTCTTGGATCCCCAGGTGGTGCAAACGGTGAATCTGCTCGGCCGCTAACCAAACGTTTGGAAGTTTGAGTCCACCCAGAGTCACCTAGAAAGAAAGGCTTGGCAATCTACTTAAAAAAAAATCCATCATTGAAAACCCTACATGTGGTTATAGTCCTATTTGGGACTGTGTTTTCTTTGTTATGTTAATAAGGAAGTATTAGTGTAGTGTGTCTTACATCAATCTGTTTCGAGACATGAAACAGCAGATTAAGCAAGCAAGGAGAGAGACGGGGGAAGATAAGTGCCAAGTCACATGAAGATCACCAAAGACCAGAAGCTGAAAAGAGACAAGGACCGTCCTCCAGAGACAACAGAGAGGGAAAGCTTTCCCCTAGAGCTGGCACCCTGAATTCGGACTTCTAGCCTCTTAACTGTGAGAAAATAAATTTCTGTTTGTTAAAGCAAAAAAAGAAAGAAAACCTTACGGAGCACATACAGTTTCTACTCTGACACCTGGGGCTGCCACCATGAGTCGGATGCACCTCAACAGCAACTGTTTTTTTATATTTGTATTTATCAGTGTTTGAAATTACTTCATGGTTCTCTGTTTTCTATAATGCTTTCCAATCTCATTAGGTATAAATCACTATTATGTTTTCAAATATATATATATGTACTCGTGAACTTAGAAATATGTCTGCCTTTGTGGGGCTCTCTAACCATTGACTGTAAATCATTAGAAAGTTATTTAGAAATTCATAACTTTAAAAATAGAAGCATGTGAAGTGTGTGAAGAATGTAAATAACCATAAAGTTGACTTTCACCTGGCATGTTACAACAAAAGAGAACAGAGCAGAGCTCATTTTTGTAAACTAGCCTGGAGGTATAACTCTAAACAACCCCCTAATCTCTAGCCTTGAAAAAAGGATGAGACATTCAGCTAACCTCCAACCTTTCAGGGAAGATGTAACAAACTAGTCTCTGATGTCACAGTGGGCCTTATTATGTGAAGCCAAGGTGAGGAATTTGCATATAAACCCTGAATTTCTGCTCACTCACCGAGAGAAGGCAGAGATGGAACCTCCCTGCTGCCAACCTTGGACCCCAGCTAGAGGTCGAGACTTCCTCCTGAGATCACTCGTAAAAGGCAAATGCCTGAAGTCTCAAGTTGGACTGTACCCACCGAAATAACGTTGTTAATTATGACTCTCTGGCTCTAAATGAACGTCCTGGGGTTACTTGCGTGCTTTGCCAGGACTAGCTTGCAGTAAACTAAGCAAGCTTATGCATGTCAAATCTGAGTATTTCTCTATGAATTTCTAGGATTAAAATCCCACACAGCATTCATCATTTGTGTAAGTATGTGTAGTAAAATCACGGACCCCAGAGTAGAGTCGCCAGAGAAAACGCAGGTCGACCATTTAAATTGGAATTTCAGAGCAACACAAATGGTTTTTTTTTTTTTTTTAAATAACTACGTCCAAATATTGCACGGGATACTTATACTAAAAATTATTTGTTCTCTAGCTGAAATTAAAATTTAACTGCTCTCCGGTATTTTTATTTGCTAATCTGGTAGTTTCACCCCGCAGGGACCCATCCGACCTGGTCACAGCAGGCACCCTATGGCCTAACTAAGTGCTTTCAATCAGTGACCAAAGGACGAACAGTGCACACAAACTCTCGGAAAAGCCGGGAAAAGAAACTGAGGCTCCGAGCCGCGTCCTCGCAGGCCCTGTCCCCGTCTCCTAGCAACACCGGGGCCCGGAGGCCGGAGGGTCAGATCCCTGGCCGGGGGATTGGCATTCTTGACCGGATTGGTGCCGCAGCCACGCCGCCCTGAGCGCCTCTTCCTGCGCCCGTAGCGCGAGCCTGTCTTGAGTCAGCGCGTGCGTGCGTGCGTGCGTACCCCCGCGCGCGTGCGCAGGCGGGGCGGCCGGCGTGCCCTGCGTGCGCTCGTGCCCGGGACGCCACTGTGCGCGCGCGCGCGCCCGGGGCCTCCGCCGGTTCTTATTGTGGCGGCAGCGGCGGCAGAGGTTGGTGGCGGCGGGGTCGGAGGACGGACGCGGCGACATGGCGGCCGCGCTGCTCGTGGTACTGGCGGCCGCGCTCCTGGGCGTCGAGGGCTTCTCTGGGGCTGGTGAGCAGCGGGCCGACGTCGCGGCGCCCGGAGGGGGTCGGGAAGGGAGGCCGCGGGCGCTGGGACGCCGAGTGCGGGCCGGGGCCGGGCGGTCCTAGGGGAGGGCCCGGGGTCCGAACGGGGCGGAGGTGGGAATAAGGCCTCGAGCCTGGGGGTTCCTGGGGCCCTACGGGCAGTGCCTGGGATGAAGCCCCCACGGTCGGGGGATCCTGGCAGGGCTGGGGGTCCTTATTGGGGCAGGGCCTGGGAGGGAAGCCCCCGAGCTAGGGGTGGAGAACCACGGGCGTCCGACTTGGGGCGGTGCTGGAGGTGAAGTCCCCAAGCTTCGGGCGGCCTAGGGGGTACCCGCCGCAGGGGGGCACCGGGCTGGAGCGTCCGGCAGCGGCCTGACCCCTGGATGAGGGCATTTGGGGTCGGGTTCTAGAGGTGGCCCGTCTGCCACCCCTTCCACCAGGAGAGGCCGGGCCAGAAGATGAAGCCCGGGGTCCTTGATCATCCGTCCCCTTTGGCCCAGAACTGCAGGGCCTGAGTCTGGGCCTGCTGCCCGACTTGGTTTCCAAGGACTGCATTCCTCCTGGGAGACCTTTGGAGCCTGCAGGGCCTGGGGTGTGACCTGAGGGTGGACCCGGGCGTGACCTCCTCAGCCTGGGGCCTGTAATAAGGGTAGGGGGTGCAGCAGAGAGACCCCCTCCCCTGAACTCGGATCTATGACTGCGGTCCCCATATGTCCTGGGAAGCTTGGGCTTTCTCGTCGGGATAATGGGCCGCTGGTGTCCTCACATTAACCCGAATCCAGGTGCACGTGAAATGGCTCAAAAACGGGTCAGCTCCCTGACCCGGGGGATTATCATTCCTGACGGGATTGGGGCCTCAGCCTTGCCTTCCTGTGCACCTCTTCCTGTGCCGCCTGAGGCCTGCCTGCCCTGCCCGCTTGGCCTCACCAGACCTTGGGCTCAGAAGGTGGGCTCTAGTCCACACCTGCCCTTACAGCTGGGGAAACTGAGGCCTGGGGTGGGGGGGTGTCCCAAGGTCACAGCAAGGTCACCTTGGCCCGCCAGTTCAGGGCAGGAAATGTTGAGAGTGATTTTTTGAAGCCTTGATGACATTTGGTTTCCAGTGCAGTTTGCTGAAGTGGGCAGCATTTTGGGGCGCAGTGGTGGTGGGCAGACTGTGCTGTGGGAAGAATGGCCTGAGGAGAAACCCAGGGCGGCCACTCTTGCCTGATAGAGGTGTTCCCATCCTTTCTCTGGACTCCCTGTTTGGTTCTAGGTTAAAGATTTACAGTGACCACACACACACAGGGGACTGAGGGAGAGATGGGGGGCGTCATCCCAGCAGTGGGTATGGTGGGCGGGAGCTCCTGACCCACAGCAGGACGGTCTGCTCTTCTCTCTTCTAATCACACAGCCATTTACTGAGATACTGTTAGATGCAGATAGGACCCTTGGCCAGGTGACAGCAGATAAACTGTTGCTGGCAGGGGGCCTTAGAAGCTGCCTGGTGCTGGGGCACAGCCTTACCGGGTTCAGGCTCAACACATGTCGCACCTGGAGCTAATTGTGCCGAGCACCACGCTGGTTTTCCCAGGCTGTGGTCAGAGCTGAGCAGGAGTGGAGGAGTGGAGTTGCCAGGCGGACTTGATTCGTTTTCCTTTCTCGTGCTCACAGCCCTGCCCTTCCCTCCCACTGGGGAAATCTGGAGGCCAGAGGACCCACAGATGGCAGACCAGTGCCCCTCAGCCCTGCTGTCTGCTCCACCCAGGCAAGGGTGCCGCCCCTGCAGGCCTGGGGAGCTTGTTTACCTCCAGGCCCCTGGTTGGCCCCCAGCCCAGAGGGAAGCAGGAGGGAGTGGTTGTTTTTAGACGAAGGTGACTTTACTTGAGATCATGGGCTGCAGATCACGTGGCTGGAATCAGCTTTGATTTTTCTAGGAGCAGAGGGTCAGGGCTCCCTGCGGTCTTGAGTGCTCTTGAGGGGCTCCTGTGAACCCTGGGGGCCAGGTGGGATCCAAACCTGAGCCTCCAGCAGAAGGGGGGAGGCTTTTCTGCTCTTTTCCATTCTTGCCCCCAAGGGGGCCTTTTGAGGCATTTTTTACTAACTGCCCAACGCTGAAATGTAACATCATATTGACCCTCACCTTCTCTTGGGAGTGGCCTTGACTCTAGAGGCTTCTGTCCCCCAGAACCCACTTCTGCCCCGTGGGAGCAGCACTGCGTTCTTTCACAGAGCAGCCCCAACTCTCTGGGATGTGTAGCAGGTGGCCCAGGTGGGGCCCATGAGGGAGACTGCCCATGGATGCCGCCCCCCTTCTGCTGACGGATGGGAGTGAGGGTCATCCACACTTGCCCCTTCACAAACCGGGAGGGAGCAGGCCCTCCTCCCCAAGAGAGGCCCAGGCAGCCTTGAGGTCTGCAGTTCCCGACCTCTTTTCTCGCAGCCCTGGATGGTGAGGACAGAGCTGTAAAGATAGGGATGCCCGTTGGGGGAGAGGGGGGCTCAGCCTTCCTGCCCTGCGCTGCACTCAGCTGCCAGTTTCGCAGTTGCCAGGAGGCCTAATTCTTTCTGAGCTCAGGAGACCAGAGGTGGCCCTCTGCTGAGGACGGTCGCCTTGCCTCCTTTGGGCCTCCTCCTGGGGTCTTGTGGGGGCCGCTTGGTTCTTCCTACCACAGCCTCGGAACTGGGGGCTGTGTGTGTGTCTGCGCAGTCATGGCATGGGAGCCATGGAGGAGGAAGACACGTGTGGGGTGCTGTCCCCTCCGCCCAAAGCAGACAGCACCTCTGGGAGCCGTGTCAAGATGCTGCTGCTGGGCTTCCTGCTCCGCCAGCATCAGCTGGGGTTCTGGCCTCTGTTTTTCTTTAAAGGAGACACCTGCAGGTGGGCAGAGGTGGGACGGGGGGCCCGGCCTTGCCCCGGCTATCAGCTGGTGCCCCCCGGGTAGGGCCAGTCTACAGTGACCTACGGGGACGGGAGTCAACTTCACAGCCCATGGAATGCTCTAGAAAGCGGCCCAGCTCTGATGTCTTCCGGCAGAAAGACTTCCTGTCCTGGGTTGCCAGGCATGGGGTGTGAGCTTCAGCCCACTTCTCCGTGGGAAGCCCCGCCCTGCAGGGTCCTTTCTGTTCTGTCAAAATGTGTTTGTCCTGGAGGGGTGGGGCATGAGCCCGAGGCTGCCCTGGGTTGGGGTGGTCAGTGCTTGCTGGTGGCTAGTCGGCTGGGGCTGCAGCTCAGGCCCCCCTGTGGCTCTGTGCAGCCCCCAAGTGCCTGCGTGTGGCTCTCCCGTTGGGGGGTCACTGTGGCCTCAGGGCCTCATGGGTCCCTCAGGGTCGCTCTGTCCTGGCAGGTGCTCCTGGAGGCCTGGTTCCTGGAGCCGCCTGCCTCTGTGCTCCTGGGTGCCCCTGCACAGAGATGCTCAGATGCCACCCTGGGTCTTGGCGTCCAGCCTCTGGGCGGCTCCTCCTGCCACCTGGTGCACCCGGCAGGGTCACGCAGAAACCACTAACCTGCTTTTCTTCTCGATCTGTCCGCCCTCACTAACACTGGTGCTCCCCCGCTTGCTGCACAGCCGGCTTCCTGCGGTCGCCGCTGTCCCAGGAGCACAGGCCAGGGGACCATGTGGAGCTGCACTGTGAGGCCGTGGGCAGCCCTGTCCCCGAGATCCAGTGGTGGTTCGAGGGCGCCGTGCCCGACACACCCTGCACCCAGCTCTGGGATGGCGCCCGTCAGGACCGCGTCCACATCCACGCCACCTACCGCCAGCATGCGGCTAGCACCCTGTCCATTGCCGGCCTCACTGCGGACGACGTTGGCATTTATGAGTGTCGGGCCAGCAATGACCCCGATCGCAACCACCTGACCCGGGCACCCCGCGTCCGCTGGGTCCGCGCCCAGGCCAGCGTGCTGGTCCGCGAACGTGAGTGGCGGCACACAGACCCCGGCCCGTCCCAGCCGCCCGGCCCTTCTCGCTGAGTACCTCTGTGTCCCTCAGTCTGCACCGCCTTCCAGCGCTTGGCAGACCAGACTCTGGGTCATCACACGCCCTGGCCTCCCAGCTCCACCCCTACTGGGCTCCGACTCCGCCCCGTCCTCGGCTCCGCCCCGTCCTCTGCCCCCTGGCCCCTCGGCTCTGACACTTCCTGGCTCCGTCCGTTTCTCCCCCTTCCTTGGCTCCGCTCCGGCTCCGCCCCGTCCTCGACTCCGGCTCCGCCCCATCCTTGGCTCAGCCGGTCCGGCTCTGCCGCTTCTTCCGCCCCCTGGCCCCTCGCCTCTGACCCTTCTGGCTCTGTCCCCTTCTCCACCCTCCTCGGCTCCGTCCTGGCAGCCCTCCATCTTGTGTACTCTGCTCCCGCCCTGGTGGCATCTGTGGAGCGGTGGGTCTCCGTGTTCACGCTCTGAGCTCGAAAACACCCCCACCATCACCACCTGGTTCAGGCTCAGCTTTGTGGTCTTCCAGAAGCTTCAGTGTGTTTCTCAACTTGTAGTTCCAAGTGCCTTTCAAATCTCAGCTCCTAAAGAGAATCTCTTAGAGCAGCTGGAGGTTTTCTCTGGTTGGAAGAGCCACCAGCTGCTTCTGCACCACTGTGGCCCATCTGGGCCTTGGGGTGGTCCGAGAGACAGGCATCACCATATGATGCCCCAGTGAGTGGGCACCGGGCATGAAGCCGCTGGGGGCCTTCGGGGTTGTGGGGCCTCAGGTGGGGGGCCCTGTCCACACCAGGCACACAGCCCCTGTTTCCTTGGGGGGAGTGAGTCAGACCTCTCCTGAGAGGTGCAGTGACTGGGAGGGCATTTGAGGTGGGGTCCTCTGTCCCCAAGCTGGCCCGGGCCAACAGAACATGCCCCAGACATGCATGATGCCACTGAGCCTGGGCCTCCAGCCTGGGGACTGGACTGTTGGCTGGGCAGTTAGGGTCCCAGCAGGTGGGGGAGGTGCTTCTCTGGCCCTCGCAGTTCTTCCCTGAACCCTGTACTGACCCCTCTCCTGTGTGGCTTTGCAGAGGGCGGTGTCTCAACCTCCGTGGATGACTTTGGCCCCAAGACGCGCCTGAGCTGTACCCTGAACAGCAGCACCACGGCCATTGAGGGCCACCGCTGGATGCGGGGGGACAAGGTGCTCAAGGAGGACACGCTGCCCGACCTGACAACTGAGTTTGAGTGGGTCCCTCTCCTGTGCCAGGGTCTCCCATGGTCGGCCATGGGGTGGATTCAAGCAGAAGTTAGAAACAGACTGCGACTCACACCCCAGGGCATGTCTGCGTTGGGTGGGGGCGAGTGGGGTACCCCGGCCCCCCAGGAGTGAGACAGAGGGGCCCCGTGGGCAGGGGCCTCCCGGGGTGGGGCAGGCGGGACACCCCGGAGTGTGGGGCTTGTGGCTCCTTGCCCATTCATGCGCCTGGTTTCAGGGTGGACTCGGATGACAAGGCAGGCAAGTACCACTGCATCTTCCTCCCCGAGGTCACCGGCAGGGCCAGCATTAAAGTGCAGGGTGAGTGCTCCGAGGGTCATGATGGGAGCGTGCGGCTGGGAGCCTGCCCGCCCTGCGGCCTCAAGGCATCTGCTCAGCACAGGGGAGCAGCTTTCTGCAGGGCCGAGGCTCAGGCCCCCTCCCCACCCCTCAGGCCTCCCGAGAGTCATAGCCGTGAAGAAGTCGGAGCACGCCAATGAGGGCGAGAACATTGTGCTCAAGTGCAAGTCGGACTCCTTCCCGCCCGTCACCAACTGGGTCTGGTTCAAGAAGACCAATGCCGAGGAGCAGGTGGCACCCTGCCCCCCCCACCCCCCGCGACCCCGCCCGCATGCAGTCCCCTCCCCTTCTCCCTGGGCGCCCATGCTCCTTCCCCACCTGGTCCCCTCCTACTCGTGGGTCCTGTCTCCCCCTCACTCTTGGTCCCTCCCCGCACAGCCTCCCCATCACTTCCAGCTGCCCTCCTGGCCCCCCTCACCCCTGGGTCATGCCCCCCACAGTTCCCCCTCACTCCCAGTCCCCCCCTGCTTCAGGTCATCATGAACGGCTCCCAGAGCAGGTTCTTGGTGAGCTCCTCGGAGACGTGGTCGGAACTGCACATCACAAACCTGGACATGAGCACGGACCCCGGCACGTACGTGTGCAATGGCACCAACACTGAGGGCACCAGCTACGCCACCGTGACCCTGCGCGTGCGCAGCCGTCTGGCCGCCCTCTGGCCCTTCCTGGGCATCGTGGCCGAGGTCCTTGTGCTAGTCACCATCATCTTCATCTATGAGAAGCGGTGGAAGCCCGAGGAGGTCCTGGACGGTGAGACCTGGGGTTTTCAGTGAGAGGGACGTGGGTGGGCGGTCTAGGGGTCCCCATGCTGGGAGCGGGTCTGCCCGCGCTCACTGCCCCTCTCCTCCCGTGCTGGCGGCAAGCTGGCGTCCTCCACGGTAAGCGGCCCCCTCTGCACTCAGTCCAGCTGCTTGGGGCCCAGGGCTGCGGCCGCCAGCCTGTGACCTGCATGACGCGGGAGCTCGGGAGACGGCCTCCTGTCTGTGCGTCTGTATGCCCCTCATCGGCCGGGGGCGCCGTGTGCGGGTCCCTGAGCTCAGGACACAGCCTCGTGGCCGCCCGTGGCCAGGGGACATTGTGTGTGGATCCCAGGACGTACTCTGCAGGCTGACCTCCTGGGAGGTCCGCTGTGAGGTGGGGTCGAGCGCGCGGGGAGAAGCTGGGACTGCGGCTGGGCGCCTGGCCACAGCAGACCGCATTTGTGGTGGGAACAAGGGGCCGGCGGCAGACGTGCGGGCGGGGTCTCTGTCTCGAGCTGGGGCACCGCTGACATCCTCCTCTCTCTTTCGTATGTGCTGCCCCACTGCTGTGTCTGCACAGATGAAGACATGGGTTCCACGCCACTGTGAGTCCTGGCCTCGCCTGGGGTGGGGTGGCAGGGGTCCCCTGGGCTGGGTTGGGGAGCTGCTATGCCTCGGGGTTCTGCCCACAGGGCAGAGCCAAGACCTGGCAGACCCCTAGTCTTCAGCATGCACTATGCACCATCCAGAGGCCTCCCTCCTGGGGGGCCATGGCCGAGGGGCGAGGAGACACGAACTCAGATCCTCTTGGGAGATACAATGTGTTTAGGGGCTTCAGGGGCCTCTACACTGACGGTCCCCTTTCCCCACCAGGAAGAGCAGTGCTCACCATGTGAACGACAAGGACAAGCACATCCGTCAGAGGAACGCCAACTGAGTGCAGGTGGGCCACGGGGCAGGCCTGTCTGGGCTTGGGCTGGGGGTCCTGCCCACTCCCATCAGCACACCAAGGCTCTGCCCAGGCCCATGGCCACAGCCTGAGACCTGAGTCCTGAGTCAGGCGTCATGGGGAGGGCGCACCAGGTGGGGTCTGACCCTCCCTCTCCCTCCAGGCAGCCTCCAGGGACGAGGAAGAGGGAGGGGGCCTGTCCTGCCCATGGGTCTCGCCTCCGGAGTCAGTGTTTGCAAGATTTCCTCACCTCCGAAGGAAACCCACCTGGGAGAACAAATTGTAGATCCAAGTCTTATCCTGAGGTTCCCTGTTTTTCCAGCTAAACTAGGGTTTTCTACATACAGAATTCCACTCAGTCCTACCCTGTAAGGGGTGTTTCTCCTTTCCTTTCTCTTCTCGCGAACCCCAGGGAGTTGGTGAGGTCTGGGGTCCCCCGTCAGGCAGCCCTGGCGGTCCCCCCGTGCAGCCCCACGTGGGGGCCACGGTCCGGGTGTCCTGCCTGTCTGAATGAAGCCCATGCTGTCTGGTCACATCTGCTCACGAGTATTTTATTAAAGGGCTTTAGTCTGTGGTCTTACCTGGTCTCAGGGGAGCCCCAGGCCCATGGCGTGCCAACCTCCAGTCCCACCGTCCACGCATCTACCCCTTCAGCCGGTGCTGTCTGGGTGAGCAGTGGGGGGCTGCGAGGCTAGGGCCTCTCCACCTCAACCACAGCGCAGCCCTCACCCTGACCCTACCCTGACCTTGACCCCACCCCACCTCGACCCCGCCCCGACCCTGACCCTTGTTCACCAATAAAGACTGACTCCACATTTGGGCTCCTGTCTGCCCCGGGGCCGGGGAGGGAGGGCTTGTCAGAGACCTTGTGTTTGGTTGACCCTGTGCCCCCAGGATGGACGGCAGCAGCCCCCTGCCCACGTCACCCAGCCCATGCAGGCCGACACCAGGGTTGCACCCACCATGGTTGAGGAGGGTGCTGCCGTGGCCTGGGTGGCCCATGAGAGGTGGGGGCACATTCCAGGGCCAGAGCCCAGTGAGCAGGGGTCCCGGCAGTCTCTCAACCACCTGGGACCTCATGTTCGGAGCCAGAGGAGCCAGAACTGACCGGGCAAGCCAAGTGCGCCCGGGGCGGGAATGAGAGTGTGGGTGGGGGGACACGGGGGCTGGGTGGGGAGGCAGGTTTGGAGGGCCTTTCCCTCTTTGTATAGGTGGGGAAACTGAGCCCCAGGGAAAGTGCTGGGCCTTTGGCTGGTCTGGCTGGGAGGCCTCAGGGACAGGTTGGAGTGTGTGGACCTACTCAGAGAAGCCAGAAATCGGGGCTCCTGGTGGTGGCTTCGGTGCTGCCAGCATTTCTCCGCAGGGCTGTGGAAGGGAGCCGAGCCAAGGAGTGGGGCCCACACTCGGCCCCGGGGCTGCCCGTGTGACTCCAGGAGGGCTCTGAGATGTGGTGCAGGCCGCTCCCCCCTCTGTGCTCCCCCCTCTCTGTGCTCGTCTTCCAGTCTCCCCTGCGGGGGGTGGGGTCCCCAGCTCCTGTTAGGAGGAGATGAGGACCCAGCGGGGCCTGAGCCCTCCAGGGCTGCCCCTTGCCATGTTTCCTTCAGAAGTTGGGCCCCTGGTCCATTTGCCTCGCTCAGCAGTGCAATTCCACCCAGCGCACCAGCCTCATCCCCCTCCCAGAGCCCTGGGGAAGACCCTAGAAACCCCAGCCCCGGCCTTCACCATGGCGACCACCAGAGGGTGCCACACTCATGCCGCCTAGTGGGCTGAGGCCAGGTCCTACAGCTGAGCACACCTGGACAAGGCCGGCCCCCTCCATGAACCCTGGGGTCTCAAGGGTCCCGGACACCCACCTCACTGAGGCCACCCCCCTCTCTGCGTCAAGAGGCCCCATGGGTACCCACCCCACTGAAGTATTTACCCAGTGACCCAGGGGATCCATGGTTTTGTTGACTTGTCCAGTGACACAAATTGGCACCTCTGGTTTACCTAGTGCCAGGGGTTCAGGGTGAGTGGGCGGAAGGGTCCCCGGGTGCCAGGGGTTCAGGGTGAGTGGGCGGGAGGGTCCCCGGGTGCCAGGGGTTCAGGGTGAGTGGGCGGGAGTGTCCTTGGGTGCCAGGGGTTCAGGGTGAGTGGGTGGGAGGGTCCCCGGGTGCCAGGGGTTCAGGGTGAGTGGGCGGGAGTGTCCTTGGGTGCCAGGGGTTCAGGGTGAGTGGGCGGGAGGGTCCCCGGATGCCAGGGGTTCAGGGTGAGTGGGTGGGAGGGTCCCTGGGTGCGAGGGGTTCAGGGTGAGTGGGTGGGAGGGTCCCTGGGTGCGAGGGGTTCAGGGTGAGTGGGCAGAAGGGCCTCTGGTGCTGGGAGAGTAGATTGAGGGTAGCTAGGCAGACACAGATGACCCAGTGAAGGCAGCGCGGAGACAGCCTGCAGTGGAGATAAGACAGGGCTGGTGGGGAGGCAACAGGGTGACACGCCTCCTGGTCACGTGACCTGATCCTCTCCCTCACAGGCGTCACCTGCTGGGTTTGTCTCCTGGGACACCCAGGCACCACCACCCTGCTTCCTGTCACCCCAGCATTTAGCAGGGACACCTAGGCTCCGTGGGTGTTGCCAACCACTCTGAATTCTCCAGACAGAAAGCCGGGGCATGAGGAGTTTCAGGGGGGTCCTGGGGAGGCAAGCAGGGCCTGGGCCCCCCTCAGCGGGTTCATCCTGAAGGAACCCCCCCCCGGGGGGCGGGGTCACTGTGCGTGAATTTCCTCCCTGCTTTCCTTCACGGAGCACTCTCGAGCGTTCCGTCGTTCATGTGTTCACTCAGCAAACACAGTGAGTGCCCACCTGCAGTAAGGCAGCTGGTGGGGGCGGGAGTACAGTGACCAACACCCCACCCATGAAGTGAGCCTGAGCATGGCTTGCCAAAGCCTGCCTCGATTTCCCCAGAGTGAGATGGGTAGTCACAGGATTAAATGAGATCATCTTGCCAGCGCTCAGGACACTGCCTCCAGGGCCGCCCTGGGAACCGCGGGGTCTCGGGAGTCCCAGCCCTGGTGGGCAGAGCCAGGGCGAGTAGGGAACAAGGGCTCATTCATGGGGCTCTACCGGAAGCACCCCTCTGCCTCTCCTGGCCTCTCCTCTCTGCAAAGACTGCCCTCCCCCTCCTTGTGTCCCCCCAGGACGGGCCCTGAGGGGGCAGCGTCTATAGTGACACTGGGCCCCTCACTCTGGTGCTGAGATTCGAAAGAGCACTCCCCACTTTATGGGGGCTAAGGGCAGGGGCGGTGACCCCAAGGTCCCACAGTGGGAGACAGCAGAAGAGTGGTGGGGTGTCACCTGGCAGCAGGGGGCAGGGCCAGAGGTGGGCATCATCAGACTTTGGTTCACCCTCTCCATTTTCCCCATCCCCCAAGTTCCCAGGGGAGAGTGAACTCAGCAAGGAGCTGGGAAGGAAAGTCCAGGAATCTGAATGGATTGTCCGCTCACAGGGCTCTCACCTTGTGTGAGCCCCAGGCCCTGAACCTGGACCTACCTGGCTGAGTGGGGAGTGCAGGACCAGCTGGTGAGGCCAAAAAGATGCCAGGGGAGAGGCTGGGGGGCCGGAGGCCAGAGAAAAGGGGCCTGAGGGGGAACCCCAAGGGCAGTGGCCCTGAGGCTGGAGTGAGCTTGGTGTGTTGGGGGTCAGGAAGGAGAGGGCTGTGTGCCTGGAGCCATGAGCATGGAGGTAGGGGACACCATGGCCACGGGAGGGATTGGGAGCAGTGGGAGGTTTTAGGTTGACTTGGGGTTTTATATTTATATATTTGTCTATACAATCTAGCCCCACCCCATCATCTCTGTCCCCCCACCCACCCGCCCCCGCTTAACTCTCTGACCTCATCTCCTAACACCCACCCCCAGGGGCCTCCCTCTCCAATGCTCAGGCCACTTGGCCACTTGCTGCCCCTCAAACAAGCCAGGCACCATCTGCCCCAGGGCCTTTGCACGGCCTTGCCGCCTGCCCAGATGACTCTTCGTGCAGGCGTCCATGTGGCACCATCCCTCCCTCCCTTCAGGTGTTTGCTCAGATGTCACCTCTCCTCATAAGGCCACCAAGCATTGCCCCCCAGCACTTCCCTCACCCCCTTCCCTGCTCTAAGTTTATTTACAGCACTTAGGTCCTTCCTACAGACCGGCTGATATTCTCTAAATAATACTCACGAGACTCACTATTGGCATCTCCTCTGCTTGCTGGACTGTTGGCCCACCAGGCCAGGAGGTAAGCTGTTGTATCCACTTCCGCGTCCCCAGACCAAAACCAACTGTCTCTGAGTCCATTGGACTCCGCTCATAGCGACCCCACGTGTGTCAGAGTAGAACTGTGCTCCATAGCGCTTTCAATGGCTGATTGTTGGGAAGTAGATCGCCAGACCTTTCTTCTGAGGTGCCTCTGAGTGGACTCGAACCTTTAACCTTTCAGTTAGCAGGTGTTTGCACCACCCAGAGACTCCTCTGCATCCCCAGTGCCTGCATATTGGGGGATCAATAGGTATTTGTTAAATGAGTAACAGCGCGGATAATACTCCAGCCAGGTCAAGCACTCAGAGTGGGTGTGAAGCAGGGAGCCGGGGCTGGTCTCAAAATGCCGACAGCAGCCTGGCCCAGGGTGACTGTGATTAGAGAGGGACCTCCAGGACCTGGTGACCAGGTCCCCTGAGGCTCAGAGAGGGGCTGGGACACCCTGGTGCCAGCATCCTTTATGGTCCTGGGACGGGGGCGGTGGCGGGGGAGGAGATGGACAGGCAGGGGCTGAGCATGGGGTGAGCAGAGGAGCTGCCCTGTCTGTTTGTCCCGCTGTAGGCATCGCAGGTCCCCAGGCTAGGCCTCTGTCCGCCTCTCCTCGCAGCTCAGCTTCCAGCCCTGGGGCTCTGGCGACCTGCCCAGCCTGACATCTTCCCAGGGTGAACATGAAAGACCCCCCTTCAGTCAGAACACCCATCTGCCCTGGGGCGGGCCGCAGCCCGGTGGTGCCAACTGTGCCGCCCGTCCAGCTGCTCATTGCTGCCGCAGAGAGACAGCTGCCTGCCCACCCGCCCAACTGGCCAAGGGTACATGGAGTGGCCACCTTGGGGGTCTGCGGGCCTGGGGGCTTGGAGAGCTGGAGTCCTGGGTGTGGGCCACCACTCCTGGCTCAGCCCACCCAGCGTGCAGAGAACCGGGGAGCGTGGGGTAGGGCAGTCCATCTGACCATCCATCAGTCACTACTGAGTGCCTACTGCATGCAGGGACAAGTCAAATCTCCATCCTCATGGTGCTGACATTCTGGTGAGCAGGGACACAATAATCACGTCAGGCCAAACAGTGGTAGGAGGGCTGGAGGGTCCAGGAGGGTCCCAGGAGGCAGGGCTTGAGCCTCTCCTGGCTCTGAGGCCCCCCTTGTCCTTTCTCTCGTTCTGGGTCGTCATCACCCTCTTCCTTGTCTCCCCACCCCTCTTGTTTGAGCTGGGTGAGGATGGAGAGCTGTCCCTAACACTAAGCACCCCCCCCCCCACCAGACCCAGAAGCAGACCTTCACGTGTTTTCCCAGAGCTGGGGAGGAGGGGCCAGGACACAGCTGGGGCCTGAGCCCAAGGCGCAGAGAACCAGGGCAGCTAGCTGGGCTTCCACGCAGGACAGCAGATGGGGAGGGGGAGAGGGCTCTGGGTCTCCCTGTGACCTGGGCACCTTCCGGCTCTAAAACCCACCAGCCTTACGGGGGACCCATGCGAGGGGCAGGGACCCCGTTAGCTCCGGATTGCCACGGTCAGGGCCTCAGTTTTTCCTTATGCAGACCAAGGGCGAGGCATCTGTGGGACCCTGGGAAGCCTGCCCCGCCCTACCCGAAATAACATTTCCGAAGCCCTTTGTCCGGGGCCTGCGCGTGACAAATCAAGCGCTCTGTGGCCTTTTAAAAAACCCTTTTATTATGGAAATTTTCAAACCTATAGAAAAGAGAGGCAGGCGCGGCGGTGACCAGCCCCGCGACTCCGAACCCCTTCGCCAACGGTCCACGCCCTGCCGTGCCCTCAGGACCGAGGCAAAAACCGAGGCTGGCGAGAAGGCCCCCGCCAAGGTCGCGGGCACAGAGGCCCCGGCCCGGAGACTCGGCTCAGTGACCTTGGGCGCGTCCTTGCGCTCCCTGGGCCTCAGTTTCCCCTCGGGGACCAGGCCTGTGCACAGCTCCAAGGCCCTGGGGCGCGTGACCTTGGGCCGCCCGCACTCTCGGCCTCAGTTTCCCGGGCGCCAGGCCGAGGCGGGGCAAGCGGGGAGGGGGCGAGGGTGGAGGCGGGGCTCCCGCGCTCGCCCCTCCCCCGCAGCAGGCTCCGCCCCCGAGGCTCCGCCCCGCCCCGCCCCCGTCTCCCCCCTCCCTCGGGCTCGGGCCGGCGGCGGCGGCTCCGCTCCGCACTGCCCGGCGCCGCCTCGCCATGGACGCGCGCGGGGGCGGCGGGCGGCCGGGGGAGAGCCCGGGCGCGATCCCCGCCGCGCCGGGGCCGCCGCCGCCGCCGCCGCCGCCGCCCGCGCCCCCCCAGCCGCAACAGCCGCCGCCGCCGCCAGCGCCGCCCCCGGGTCCTGGGCCCGCGGCCGCCCCGCAGCCTTCCCGGGCCGAGGCGGCGCCCCCCGAGGCGGCCGAGGAGGGCGGCCCTCGGGCCCGGCTCCGCAGCCGCGACAGCTCGTGCGGCCGCCCGGGAACCCCGGGCGCGGCGAGCACGGCCAAGGGCAGCCCGAACGGTGAGTGCGGCCGTGGCGAGCCGCAGTGCAGCCCCGCGGGGCCGGACGGCCCGGCGCGGGGCCCTAAGGTGTCGTTCTCCTGCCGCGGGGCGGCCGCGGGCCCGAGCCCGTCGGCAGCGGATGAGGCGGGCAGCGAGGAGGCGGGCCCGGCGGGGGAGCCGAGCGGCAGCCAGGCCAGCTTCATGCAGCGGCAGTTCGGCGCGCTCCTGCAGCCCGGCGTCAACAAGTTCTCGCTGCGGATGTTCGGCAGCCAGAAGGCGGTAGAGCGCGAGCAGGAGCGCGTCAAGTCGGCGGGGGCCTGGATCATCCACCCCTACAGCGACTTCAGGTAGCGCTGCCGCGCCCGGAGGGGCTGTCCTTGGCGCGCTGGGAGGGCGGGGCGGCGAACCCCGCGAGTGACCCCGGGCCCCTCGGTAACCTCGGGCGCGTCCGGACCCGCCCTGGAGTGACCTGGGCGCGCGAGGCTCCGCCCTGAAGGGGACTCGGCGGTGACCCTGGGGTGCTCCTGCCCACGCGCCCTGACAACCCCCCCCCTGCGTCGCGGCAGATGGGGTGGGTGCGCGTCGCGGGCCGCAGGGGTCTTAGTGCGAGGGGTGGAGAGGACGAATAGAGGGGAACGTGGGCGCGGGGAGGCGGCGGAGCGGAAGGAAGGAAGGAAGGGCGCCCAGGAAGGACGCGCCCGGGAGGGGCCAGCGGCAACGCGTTTGAGCGGCTCCGAAGCGCTCCCACAGTCTCCACCTGCGCCCCGCGCAGCGGGGAGGCGCGTCCGCCTCGAGTCCCGGCAGCGCGCGGGGAGGGGGCGCCGCGCCAGGGGGTCCCTAGGCCGTGTGTTTATGCCCGGAGGCCCCCTCCGCTGACGGCCGGGTAGGGCGCAGGCCACTCTGTGGTGGGCGTATAGTTGCTGCTATGGATTAAATGTGGAGGGCGCGGAGGGGCTTTGGCCTGGTACGGTCACGGCCGCGGGTGTTTGCAGTTCTCGCTCCTGGATGAGAGTTGTGTGGCCGATGGGTGTGAACGACGCGTGTCACTGCAGGCAGCGCGTGTGCAGGGTGGACTGGGGTCTGGGGGCTCGGACCGAGCGATGGGGGTATGTGTCCCTAGGGGTGTGTCTGCACGGTGGGTCATTGTGGTATGTGTTGGAGTGGTGTGTGACTTGTATGTACTGGAGAGGGGTATGCGTGTGCACCGGTGGGCAGTGTTTGGGTGTGCAGATGCCACATGTGTGGCTGTGGAAGTGTGCGTGACAGACGTGCCAGCGGATGCGTGTGTGCGGTTGTGAGTCCGTGAATGGGGCTGTGAGTTCGGGGTGTCGGACTATAGGTGGGACGCACCAGCCGCACCTGGCGGGCCTGAAAGAGTGGCGCGGTTTCAGCACCAGGGACAGCGCCCGGAGGCAGGCCTCTTGGTGCCCGGGAACCTTGTCCTGCCTCGTTCTGTCCTCCCCCAGGGCCTGAACCCCCAGGACAGAGCCCTGCCTTGCTCCTCCTGGATCCCCAGAGCTGGGCAAGTAGGGCTGTGGGACTCTTCCTTCCCCTGGCACATACTGTACCCCCAGCACTTAACAACTGGGGAAACGGACCCAAGAGCACACAACTCAGGGACAGAGCCTGGAAGAAAGCCTGGGGGTTCCAACTCCCACCCCTCAGATCTTCCCTGGGGGATGAACACAGCCCCAACCGACGCGTGGGGTTTTGGGATAGGTGGAGGGGGCCCAGGGAAGTCCAGTGGGATGAGGTGCTTCTGGGCAGCCCCATGGGGCCTCAGCAAATGGTGCAGATGGAGAAAGCTGGGCTAAGCATCCCATCTGTGAAGTAGGGGTGCCGAGAGAGGATGGACTTGATTTCCAGGGCTCCCCGGTCCACCCGGCCCATCCTGAATGCCTGGAGAGGCACACCGGAGCCACGGCAGTTGGGGGAATGCAGAGAGTTCCCTGTTCCCTCAGTGCCCTGCACCCCCCCATGATACCAGCCAAGGAGTGGTGGGCACGTGGCTGGTTTTGGGGGCTGGCAGGCAAGGCCTCTGGCAGCCAACCACTCCCCCAACTGGTGGGTGTCTTGGAGCTTCTTCTTAGCTGTGGAAGGGACAGTGCACCCCTGGGGGAGCAAGAAGGTTGTGACCCACATGGGCAGGCTGCAGCCCCTCTCTGTGCTCTGAAATACAGAGGGGCTTACAGGTCACTGTGGGGGTGAGCAAGGAGGGGCCACGTGGCTGAGGATGAGGCAAGCGGCCGTGGTCAAAGCTAAAAGGACTTAAGATGCCGCCCAGTAGGGTACGGCTGGGGCTTCTACAAACCCTCCTGTTTGGGGAGTTGTGCCCCTTCAAGGCCCTTCTGAGCAGCTCCTGGGCCAGGGGCTGTCCTGGGTGCCTTCTGAACATCCATTTCACCCTCACAGCATATCCGTGAGGTGGGCACTGTTGCTATTGCCACTTTATACGTGAGGAAACGGAGGTACAGAGAGGTAAAGGCGCTTGCTCAAAGCGTACAGGTAGTTAGGGGCAGAGCTGGGACACATCCAGCTGACCCACCTAGGACCCAAGCCCTTGACCACCTTGCAGCCCAGCCTCTGCTCATGCCCCGGCCAGGGCAGCGGCAGTGGGAGGTAAAGACGCTCTGAGGGCTGTTCTAGATGGCCGGGGCAGATGATCTCTCTGTATGATGAAATCCACAGAGCATAAAATTGGCCATTTTAACCACTTTCAAGTGTACAACTCAGCGGCATTAATTACACTCACCATGTCATGCAGCCACCACCATGCATTTCCAAAACCCTTTCATTACCCCAAACAGAAGGCCACACCCATTAGCAGCCCCTCTCCATCCCCCTCTCCCTGTCCCTGACAACCACTCATCCACTTTCTGTCCGTGGAGTTGCGTATTGTGGACATTTCTTATTAATGGAATCATACGCTATGTGGCCTTTCATGTCCTGCTTCTCTCACTGAGCGTCGTGTTTTCAAGGCTCAGCTACATTGTAGCGTGTTTCAGTTCTTCATTCATTTTTACGGTCGAGTGCTATTCCATTGTGTGGAGGGAGCCCATTTTGTTTCTCCCTCATCCACTGGTAGACATGTGGATTGTTTCCACTTCTTGGCTGTTGTGAACAGTGCTGCAAGGGGACATTCACGCACGTGTGCTTGTTTGCGTCCCTGTTCTCAATTCTTTTGGGTATATACCTAGGAGTGGAATATTTGTATATATACATGTGTGTGTGTGTGTGTGTGTGTGTGCATGCATGTGTGTGTGAGTGTACGGCAGTTGCCATTGAGATGACCCCAACTCGTGGTGACCCCCTGTGTGTCAGAGTAGAACTGTGCTCCACAGTTTTCAACGGCTGATTTTTTGGAAGTAGATCGCCTGGCCTTTTCTCCGAGGCACCTCTGGGTAGGTTCAAACCGCCAACCTTTTGGTTAGCAGCTGAGCATTTAACCGTTTGTGCCACCCAGGCACTGCATATATGTGTGTGAACTGTTTATGGAGGGGGCGGAGGGGCCTTTTACCAAGGGTTTTTGTATTTAGCTCTCAGAGGTGTCAACCCCACACACGATTTAAGAGGTCTGAGGGTGCAGGGCCTCCTCCTCCTCCAGTCACAACTTGGATTCCTGCCAACGGCGCCTGCCCCGTGTGGCACCCAGAAGAGACAATTACTGTTTGGGGACCTGGGTGGACACGGGCTGGGGAGGGGGGCAGGTGGAGAACAGACCTGGGCTCAGGTCAGAAGGCAGGAACGGGGTTTTAGAGTCTGGGCCACATGGTGGAGGGGGGAGCGGGTATTTCCGGGAGGCCCCTGTGTGCGTTCTTGCTCCAGTGCTGCCTGTGACTGGCCGGGCCTCTCTGTCTTGCTTGCCCCAAACGTGAGTTGGTGGTGGTAGAGGGGAGAGGGGGGATCTGACTCTCAGGGCTGCCTCCCAGCATCTCACTGAGCTTCAAAGATCACACCCACCCCCTCTGCTGGCCCCTTCCTGTGGCCGTCGGGGAGTAGACTTCCCATCCTTCAAACCCAAGCTCTGTATGGCCTCCGGGTGACCGCGCTCAACTCCCAGCGGCGCACCTGCGTCCTTTATTCTCCATCCTCCACTCGGACTCCCAGAACGGGACTTTTTCCCCTTCCTTTCACTTGCTCTTCCACCTCCTCCAAGTGGAAGCGCGGAGACCCAGGGCCGGTTGGTGGGACTCGCGGAGCTGGCAGACCCCTCAGCTGTATCACCTCTGGGCGCCTTTGGACAAGCCCAGGTTCAATTTCTTCATTTAGGTGCCCAGGGCAGCGCAAAAGGTGGAAGTGCTCAGCTGCTAACCGAAAGGTTGGCGGTTGGAGTACACCCAGAAGCAGCTCTGAAAAAGGCCTGGCAACTTCCGAAAAATCCACCACTGAAAACCCTATGGAGCACAGTTCTACTCTGACACACATGGGGTCCCCATGAGTTGAAGCCCCTGTTTCAGGAACTGTTTTCTCTTCATTTATAACGTGGATCCTCGGGGGCCTGTGGTTAAAACTCCAGCCTTGGTGCTTGCCATGCAGGAGCTCCGAGAGATGTTACAGGAGCTTCCGTGGGTGCGGCGGTGGAGAAGCAAGTTCGAGGGACAGAGGGGAGGATTTGGGGTGCAGAAAGTTCCCCTCAGATGGCCCCAAGGCTGGAGAGGGTTTGATTTTCCTTCTTTACACACTGAGGTTTGGGTCTGAAACCAACGGGCAGAGGAAGGAAGGAAAGCGGCCTGAAGCAGTCACGGCCAAAGCCTCTTGGAATTTCTGGGGTCTTGGTGAGGTCTTCCGTGCCCCCAGAAAAATTATTTTAAAAATTGGTTCACTGATGTTCCCCTCACAAACTACCCCCAATTTCTAAATGCTGAAAAGGCTCAGACATGGAAATATGACATGGGTGAAGGAGGAGGTACCTGGACAGGGGGGTGGTGGTGGGCAGGTGTGGGGACACTGAGGCCCTGGGAGGGATGGTGGGCCCCCCAAGGGCACCTGTGAGTCAGAGTGGGGCTGGGCTGGAGACTTTTTCCACCGCTTCCCACCACCTTCTGGGTTGCTGGCAGTTTGGGAGTCTGAGGTAGCCTTGGCGTTGGGAGCTGGGGTGGGTCAGGTGTGTGTTCCCTGGGAGCCCTGGCCTGGGTGAGGGGAGCAGAGAGATGCTGAGCTGTATCCTTACTGCCTTTCGTCACAGTCCCGTCTGTAATTGCCTCCAGGATCTGACTTCAGTCTCTCCTGCTACAGTGGATTTCCGGGTCAATAGTCCTGAACTGGAGCCCTGGTGGTGCAGTGGTTAAGAGCTCAGGCTGCTAACCAAAAGGTCGGCAGTTTGACTCCACCCGCTGCTTCTTAGAAACCCTAGGGGGCAGTTCTACTCTGTCCTGTCAGGATGCTGTGAGTTGGAATCGAGCCCTGGTAGTGCAAAGGTTAAGCACTCGGCTGCTTACTGAAAAGTTGGCAGTTCAAACCCACCCCGCAGCTCTGTGGCAGAAAGCCCTGATAATTTGCTTCTGTAAAGATGACGCCTAGAAGACCCTATGGGATGGTTCTACCCTGTCACTTGGGGTGGCCATGAGTCTAAGTTGACTCCACAGCACTTAATTTCTGAATTGTCCCTGCTGGCCAGGTCTGGCTGGGAGAGGGAGAGGACAGATCCCTTTCCTGGGCCTCAGAGGACCTGTGGATGCTGATGCTGGGTGGGGGAGTGCTATGGGGGAGAGGGGGTGCCTCTGTGGGCTGGGCCAGACTGGAGGCCCCTGTCCCCCACTTTCCCGGGGCCCCTGCCCCAGATGGCTCAGCAGATCAGCAGGAGATCAGGATGGGGCCGGCTCTGCAAATCCCTGGGTGATGAACCCCGCATTAGGCATGGGAATAAACCACATTATCTGGGGTGGGAGGTGGGGCATGAATGCCAGCCATCAGCAGAGAGACCCATTTCCCAGAAGAGAGGAAAAGGCTGAGGGCCCTGCGCTGGGGAGGAAGCAGGCTCTGGGTTATCGTGAAGCGGCAGGGGTGGGGTGGCTGAGACCCCCCTCCCCTTCCTAAGGGCTTCCTGCCACAGGCTTGGAATCTCTGGTTGCTGAATTGCTTGCTTAACACGTTAGGTCCCCCAGGCCTCATCCCTCAGCCAGGCTGGAGGACCCTGGGGTGGGGGACACCCCGGAGGCTCTTCCTCAGGCCATACCCCCACCTGACACCCCCACCAGCAAACACTGTGGCTCCGCCTGGAAACTCACCCCAGATCCTGGCAGCACAGGCCACGCCCACCTCCCACCTAGACTCCACCTCCACCCCCTTCCTGCCCTGGCCGCCAGCAGCTGGTCTGAAAATAACATTTGTCCATCTTTCTCTCTCACCGAAAACCTCCCATCGCCCCATCGCCCAAGGCCCTTCAGAGCCCAGTGCCTCCATCTCCTCCCACCTCCCCTCACTCCCTCTGTTCCAGCCTGCACCCCACCCCCCAAGGCTGTCCCTTAAAAGTGAAAACCCCTTTTCAGCCCCAGGACATTTGCACTGCCGTTCCTGCAGCCCAGCTCCTCGAACTTGGCTAAGCGGCTCCTTCTCCATTCTCAGGTCCCAGCCCTAATGCCACCTCCCCCGAGAAGCCCTCCCACCCCACCCTGGCTAAAGGGCTCCTACCCTCCATCGGTCTAGGTCCTAGCACCCTCCCAAGCCACCCCATTCATTGATCAGTTTGTGCCTGGGCCCTGCCAGGGCCGGGAGCCCCAAGGGGGGTGGGTCTGTGTGGTTATCGAATGTATCCCCCCAAAAATACAAAACAACAAACCCACTGCCATCAGGTCAATTCCGATTCAGAGCGACCCTGTAGGACAGAGTGGAACTGCCCCATAGGGTTTCCAAGGCTGTAAATCTTTACAGAAGCAGACTGCCACCTCTTTCTCCTGTGGGGCAGCTGGTGGGTTCGAACCGCTTACCTTTCGATTAGCAGTCGAGCAGTTTAACCACTGTACCACCAGTGCCCCTAGTGTGTCCCCAGGGTCCTGTAAGTGTCTGCCCTGTCTCAGGATCGCCCAGGAGCCTGGCTGTCTTCCCCTGAGAAGCCTCCCTCTCCTAATCCCTGATCCCACCTCTGAGGGCCCAGCTTCTAAACCTCCATCTCATCCTTGGGTCTAATCGCCCATCCAGCCCCTAATCCCTCCCGGATTTGCCCCATCTGTAATCCTGGCCTGCCTCCCGGGCAGGTTCTCCGATCCTACAGGGCCCGGGGGTCCTGCCTGCCTGCACCCCTTCTCACTGTGTCCCTGACCTTGGGCTCTGCGCCCTGGGGCTCTCCCAGGATGCTCCCTGAGGGGCAGAGCCCTCCCCAACACGCACAGGGCTGAGGGTCCGGGGAGGGGAGGGGGACACCAATCGCCTCCAGTCTCTGCTGCATGACCTGCAGCGAGTCGCTTTGGCTAGCCAGGCCTCAGTTTCCCCATTTGTCACCAGACCAATGATAAACTGTTGCCACGAGAATCTGGTGACCTCATGGGGGTACAGGAGGCATGAGGAGAGGAAGCGGAGGCCTCAACCCCTCTGGACCCCCCTGCCCCCAGCCCCAGGGTGGTGACCCTCAGCAAAATGGGGGCCACTTGCCAACCGGGCTTAGAAGGGAAGGACCCTGAGCAATGGAAGCAGGGTGGTGGTGACACCGAGGTCCAAAGCTCTGGCCCCAGGTCCAAAACCCTCTCTGCCACCTACTGCTTCATCTCAGCGCGCCTCAGCTTCCCCATCTGTAGCTTCCCCGGAAAGATTAGAGACGGAATAGTAACAGGGCTGTCACTGGTGTCAGCCTCCTTGGGGGGGTGCAGCAGGCAGGTGGGCCCTTCAGTCCTGTTTGGTGCCTGGGGCCCCCGGGGTCTCAGTGATGAGCAGATGCCCCCGACTGGAGTCTGCACCCACACACCCTGATTCAGGCGGAGGGGGGAGTGTTGAATTTCAAGCAATAATTTGATTTTGCCCTTAACAGTGCAGGGAGGAGAACCCCTCCGTAGACCACGTCACTTCTTCTTGGCTCTCTCAATATCTCCGCCACCCCAGATGGGTTTGTAGGGGGCCGTCCTACTAGCCTAGCCCCCTCCCCAATATGGCCAGGGTCCCCATGTCCATTAGTGAAGGCTTCATAGCACGCAGATGTGACAGCGTCTGAGGGGACCCGCAACGGCTGTGACTTCCTGGGCTCCAAGGGGCTGGAGGGACTTGCCCAAGGTCACGTGTGCTGGCGAGCAGGAGAAGCGGGGTGTCACCCAAGTCCGGCTGACGCCACTGTGGTGTTAGACATTGTGTCCTCTCCAGACTTTGGCTCTTACAGACCAAGCTGCTGTGAACATTTTGGTACAAATGGCTTTTTAATGTTTTTCTCCTTTTGGACGGTTTCCTTGGGCTCAATTCCTGAAGTGGAATGTCTGGGTCACCTGGCAGGCACGGTGTTAATAACTCTTCCCTTGTGATGCCATCCAGAAAGACGGAGCCAACTTATAGCGACTCCCAAAAGCAGGAGCTCGCCGCAGCCTTGCCAGTACCAAGGCTTCCAGTCTTCTATTTATTTGTGCCAGCCCCTCAGAACCTCAGTCTCTTCTTCTGTTCATTGGGGAGGAAGAGCCCAGGAAGTCACAGCCTTTGAGGGTCCTCCCTGATGCTGTCACAACTGCGTGTGATGGAACCTTCACTAGACGGATGTGGGGACCTCAGCAGTGTTGGGGTGGGGGCTGGGCCAGTGGGACAGCACCTCGTAAGTCCATCTGGGGGAGGGAGGCAAAGACCTCAAGAGCACTAAGAAGGGCTGACAAGACCCATGGTCTGTGGGGAGGGTCTCCTCCCTGCACCGTGAAGGGCAAAATCAAATGACTGTTTGAAATTCAAGACTCCTTTTTGCCTGAATCTACGCAGGGTGTGCCAGCTCACACCCACTGCCTGGGGCAGCTCTCATCAGGAGACCCTCAGGACCCTGCAGTGGGTCTAACTGGCATTGTCTCAATTGCTAAGGGCCGGCTGTGCCTGTGGGTCCTACTGGGTGGACACTTCATTCAGAATGCGTGCCCAGCCCAGCAGCAGATACTCCTTAAATGGCCAGGCCCCTCCCTCTCTGAGAGCCTTTTCCAGGTGAAGTTTGGAGTTGGCCTCAGGCATGTGTTCTCTTCTGGACCTATTTGGGAGTGGAAGCGGTCTGCCATCACTTTTTCCTGTGGGTTTATTATATTAAACACCTCAGTGGTTGCCAAGTCCTCTCCATCATGCACCCCGCCTCCCGGCCCCTCCGCTCTGACCCCTGCCCCAGCCTTGGCCTCTGTCCTCCCTCCTGGACTGATGCCCCACCACCTCTCTGTGTCTGGGCCCCAAAGGCGCTCTTCCAGAAATGCAAATGCAGCCCATGTCTCCCCTTCTCTCAGGTTTCCTGGGCCCCGCATGGGAGTCTAGCTCCTCGGGCTGGTGCTGAGGGGCTGCACTGCTGTGACCCCATTAACCACTGAGCTGGGCCAGTCCCCTCCCTGCAGGTTCCACTTCCCCCACCTCTGCCCACCGTACTGTGAGCCCAGCGTGCCCCCTCTGTGTCCCTGCCTGGCCTCCTCTCCCTAAATCTTAGGGCCCCAGCTCCTCTCCGCCCCTCTCTCCCTCCCCTCTTCCCCTACTTCTCTTTGAAGCCAGTTTGTCAGGCACATTGTCCAGTTTTTCTTTTCTTTTTTTTTTTTTGATCAGGCAAAACATTTCATCTATTTTTGAGCGACCTCTTGGGCTGGTGAGCACTCTTGACTCTTCAAGGCGTGGAAGTCGGAGCTGCGCTAGGGGAGGACCTGGGCTAGGGAGCCCAGTGGGCAGCCAGCTCTGTCTGGGTGCAGGGAGGGCTGCCTGGAGCTGGGCAGGGGGGTCCACACCAGCGATGATGACCAGGAGTCACGGCTTGTGTTTTGATGAAGAGGCAGATTAGGCTGGTCCTGAGGGCTGGTGGGAAAGGTAGGTAAGATGCACCTGGCAGGAGGCACCTCCTGGAGCTGTGACCAGCCCTTCATCCGCCCCCATCCCAGGTTCTACTGGGACTTTACGATGCTGCTGTTCATGGTGGGGAACCTGATCATCATCCCCGTGGGCATCACCTTCTTCAAGGATGAGACCACGGCCCCGTGGATCGTGTTCAACGTGGTCTCGGACACCTTCTTCCTCATGGACCTGGTGCTGAACTTCCGCACCGGCATCGTCATAGAGGACAACACGGAGATTATCCTGGATCCGGAGAAAATCAAGAAGAAGTACCTGCGCACGTGGTTTGTGGTGGACTTCGTGTCCTCCATCCCCGTGGACTACATTTTCCTCATCGTGGAGAAGGGCATCGACTCCGAGGTCTACAAGACCGCGCGAGCGCTGCGCATCGTGCGCTTCACCAAGATCCTCAGTCTCCTGCGGCTGCTGCGCCTGTCCCGCCTCATCCGCTACATCCACCAGTGGGAGGAGGTGAGGGGGGCATCCGGTGGTGGGGGCCGTGGGTGTGGGCAAGGGGCGGGGCTGAAGGCCGCTAGAGGCGGGGCCAAGGTGTAAGGGCTGGGCCTGCTCTAGGTCACTGCACCGGGCGGGGTCACAGGGACTGCCGTGGGGGCCGAGGGGTGCCTTAGGGAGCAGGCCTTGGAGGGGCACGGACGGGGCCCGGAGATCACAGCGCAGGGAAAAACATTCCCCTCCTCTTCATTCCGCCCTGGGAGAGGCAGGGTCCGCAGCCACATTGGCACTGCGGAAACTGAGGCTCAGAGAAGCAAAGTCACGTTTGCAGACCCGCCGCCCCAAGTCGCGAGGGCCCAGAGGGAGCGCTGGGAGTATCATCGTACCCATTGTCACCTTCAGTTTCCAGGGCCGGGGACAAGGCTCCGAGGGGGAGCAGGTGGGGGTAGAGCTGGGGGCGAGGCCAAGTCGGGGCGGTGGAGGTGGGCCTGGGAGGGGCGGGAGTGGGATGGCAGAGGGGGCGGGGTTCCGAGGGCCACGTGCTGAAACAATCGAGGGCAGGAAGCGGCTGGGTGGGGGTCGGCTCAGGGGGAAGCCTCACCGGCCCGCCCCCCACAGATCTTCCACATGACCTACGACCTGGCCAGCGCGGTCATGCGTATCTGCAACCTCATCAGCATGATGTTGCTGCTGTGCCATTGGGACGGCTGCCTGCAGTTCCTGGTGCCCATGCTGCAGGACTTCCCGCACAACTGCTGGGTCTCCATCAACAACATGGTGGTGAGCGTCCCGCCTCGCGAGGTCGGGAAACCCAGGCCCAGGGGCCCTACGCGCCCAGAAGAGGCTGCCCAGCCGGGATTCAAACAAGCCTGGAGTCCCCCGTCAGTGCTCCTGGGGGCTGTTCAAGCCTGAAGCTCCCCCCATCAGTGCTCCTGGGGGCTGTTCAAGCCTGAAGCCCCCCCATTACTGCTCCTGGGGGCTGTTCAAGCCTGAAGCTCCCTCCCATGAGTGCTCCTGGGGGCTGTTCAAGCCTGAAGCCCCCCCCATGAGTGCTCCTGGGGGCTGTTCAAGCCTGAAGCCCCCCCATGAGTGCTCCTGGGGGCTGTTCAAGCCTGAAGCACCCCCCCATGAGTGCTCCTGGGGGCTGTTCAAGCCTGAAGTCCCCCCATTACTGCGCCTGGGGGCTGTTCAAGCCTGAAGCCCCCCCCCATTACCGCTCCTGGGGGCTGGCCCATCAGGATGGGCACATGACAATGTCTTTGCATCTTTCAGATCCTGGGTCACTCGGGGGCCCCTCCGTGGGAGTCACTGAGCTTTGGTCACTTCTTGTCACCCACAGGCAGTAGAATCTACTTAATGCTTTCCTTTAGATTGACTCCTCTTTTTAATTTACATACACTTATTTAAAAGAAACATTTATATAGAGACCCTCAACGGAGAAAGTGGCATTTTGTACCTGTCTTAGTCATCCAGTGCTGCTATAATAGAAATACAAGTGTGTGGCTTTAACAAACAGAAATTTATTTTCTCACAGTTTAGGAAGCTGGAAGTCTGAATTCAGGGCGCCAGCTCTAGGGGAAGGCTCTGTCTCTCCGTCAGCTCTGGAGGAAGGTCCTTGTCTCTTTGAGCTTCTGCTCCTGAGTGATATTCATGTCACTTGGCAACTCTCTTCTCTCATCTCTGCCCCCTTGGTGGCTTGCTTAGTCTCTTTTATATCTCAAAAGAGATTGACTCAAGACACACCATACACTAATCCTGCCTCATTGATATAGCAAAGACATCCCATTCCTAAATGGGATTATAACCACAAGCATAGAATTCAGGATTTACAGCATATATTTTGGGGGACACACTTCAGTCTGTAACAGCACCCTAAGAAACAAACAAACGTACATACAGGGAGGCCCAGTGCTGGTGCCCCAGCCTAGGCGCCGGCAGGAAGGGGGCGTCTGGGTTGAAGCAGGTGTGAAGGCCAGGTTAGCACTGCAATGAGGCTTCCTGCCACAGGGAGCAGGGCCCCAGGGGCACATGTGGGGGTTGGGATGGTTCCTGGGCTGGGCACGGAGCAGGTGGGCACTGGCAGGGAAAGGAGCTGCAGAAGGAAAACCGTGGGCGCCCGCCCCAGCGCCTGGCACAGCTGCCCGGCTGAGGCAGCCCATTGTCTGGCCGACACCGCACATGTGGCCCCATTTCCTGAATGGGGCCCGCTCCCCGCTTCCCCAGCCGGGTCAGCTGAGGACTCGGGGGACAGGGCCTCCTGGGTGCTGCCTGGTACCTCCGCCCTCCCTGTCCTGGCCCTCTGCTCTGACCCTGTGTCCCTGATGGGCCTGTCCACGAGGCTCCTGGATCTTTCACCTCTTCTGACCCCACAGACACTCTGGGCAGAGGCCACAGAGGGCTGGAAGCTGCCCCTCGAGGCCTCAGTTTTCCCACACGTGAATAGGAAGGCAGCTTTAGATCCGCCCCTGCTTTCTCACATGACACATGCAGGTCACATCATCTCCCTGAGCCTCAGTTTACCTGTTGGCAGAACCGTTCCGATTGCAGTCGTCCCATGCAGTTGGCAGCAGGCCCTGGTTACTGCTTGTTGCCGTTTCCCGTTGGTTACCTTAGGGCATGGGGAGCTCACCACCTTGGGCACCTGTGGGCGGGTTGAAGGCTCCCCTGGCCGTGAGTGCCCACTCACCTGCCCTCTGCCTGCAGAACCACTCCTGGAGTGAGCTTTACTCCTTCGCCCTCTTCAAGGCTATGAGCCACATGCTGTGCATCGGCTACGGCCGGCAGGCCCCCGAGAGCATGACCGACATCTGGCTGACCATGCTGAGCATGATTGTGGGTGCCACCTGCTACGCCATGTTCATCGGCCACGCCACTGCCCTCATCCAGTCGCTGGATTCCTCACGGCGCCAGTACCAAGAGAAGGTCTGTGGGGGCAGGCTTGCCTGGGAGTCAGGGGGGAGTCACAGCCCTGAACTGGGGATCTGAGGGGGAGGCACACTCTGGGGGTCTGAGGGGGAGGCACAGCCCTGAAGCGGGGGTGCGGTGGGGACGCACCTCCCCAACATTCTATGTGGTCAGGGTAGAGGCAAGGGGACCCAGCTGTGGGAGCTGGAGAGGAGAGTCCATGCAGCTTCTCAGGCAGAAAGACCCCAGACCCAGGAGCCATTCCCCTGGGGGATGGAGCCAGGGGGATGAGGGCAGGGAGGGTTGGGGGAGGCAGGGCAGGAGGGAGGGCGTCTCTGGGTCATCTCAGGATGAGGCTTGCAGTGGGAGTCTGAGAGGCTTGGAGAAAGCGGCTGGTCATCCCGACCTGGCATCAGGATCTGGGAGAATTTTCACAGAGCTGATCCCAGTGTGGGCATGGGGAGCTGCCTGGGGGGCTTGGAGGGGCCGAGGGGGAGTGGGGTGTTAGTCCCCAGGCCTACACACCATGGGGTCTACCGCCTGCCTCAGTTTCACCTCTCTTTGCCCCTCTGGATGCCACCCCATCACCCTGCACCGCTAAGCTGTGGCTGGCCCCTGCTGGGAGGCTGGGAGCCACCCCCACAGCAGGGCAGTGGGTCAGTTGGGTCAGCCAGGCCCCATGCCAAGCGTCCCGGCTGTCCGGAAACTGCGGGGCCTCACACCCAAACATACGCTGGTGCCGCCACCCGCCTGCCACCCGCCCGCCGTCACGGGTTCTACTGAGCTCAGGGCAGCTGCAGCCCGGCAGGGGCCAGGCGGGGGCCAGGCGGGGACCAGGCGGAAGTGGGGCTGGGGCTTCCCCGGCTCCATCCTGGGACAGCAGGGCCTGGCACCCATGCCTGCACCCCTGCCCTGCTCAGGAGGTGCTGATCTGACCAGCAGTTTCTGGAAAGATCAGCAGGGAGGGGAGCCTGGAAGAGGGTCCAAGATCTTGGGTGACCTGGGATTTCAGCCCAGACTCGTGTGAGGGGCCTGAGGTGCAGCTTGTCACCAATTTCTCAGGGGTAGGGCTGCCAGATAAAATTCAGGAGGCCTAGTTATATTTGAATGTCAGAAAAATGAGGGTTTTTTTTAGCATAAGTATATCCCAAATATTGCATGGGCTATACTTACACTAAGCATTTTTGTTGTTTCTCTGAAATACTTACGTACTGGGCGTTCCATGTCTTGTTGTTGTGAAGCTAGGGGGCCCGGGTTGTCCCACGGGGGTTCTGGGTTTGCCGGAGGCGGCAGTCCTGACCCTTCCCCCCTTCCGGTTACAGTACAAGCAGGTGGAGCAGTACATGTCCTTCCACAAGCTGCCCGCTGACTTCCGCCAGAAGATCCATGACTACTATGAGCACCGCTATCAGGGCAAGATGTTCGACGAGGACAGCATCCTCGGGGAGCTCAACGGGCCGCTGCGGGAGGTGCGGGGTGCAGGGGAGCACAGGGCCAGCTGCACTCAGTGGTGTTCCAGCCTCTCCCCAGCTGCCAGACTCTGCTCCGGTCCTGGAGGCCAGGAGGGGCCGGCCCAGCTGCAGCCTGAAGGACTTAAGCTAGACTTGTACACACCCCCCACCTGCTGTGGGCCTCCATCTCCCACACCCCAGGACACCCTCTTCCCCGGTAGTCCCGGGTCCCAACATCCCCGCCTGATTCCATTTGCCCTGTTGGAGGACCAGCTGGGGTCTGTGTTAGACAGAGAGGGGAGACCACAGAAACGCAGCCTGCCTGGCTCTGCCCCTTAGGGCCCTGTGACCTTGAGTGGGGAATTTGACCTTTGTGTCAGAGGGAGAAATAACTGTCTCTGAGGTGCGGTAGGGCCAAGTGCAGAGCAGCTGTACACAATTGGTGCCCAGTAAGTGCAGCTGCTACTAATACTCAGCACCACAAACATGTCACTGCCCCATCCATTCATTCATCCTCTGTCCGTACTGCCCAAGTGTGCTGGGGCCACTGTAACAAAGCCCCACACAGCAGACAGCTGCAAACAGCAGGTGCTTATTCTCTCAGAGTTCTGGAGGCTGGGAGTCTGAATTCAGGGTGTCCGCAGGGCCTTGCTCCCTCCAGAGGCTCTAGCGGAGGGTCCTTCCTTGTCTCTTCCAGCTTCTGGTGGCTCCAGGGGTTCCTGGGCTTGTGGCCACATCACTCCCCTCTCTGCCTCCATTGTCATATGGTGTCTGCCTCTGCGTCTCTGTGTCCTGCTTTTTGTCTTCTTATAAAGCCATCAGGCATTGGATCAGGGCCCATCCTCCTCCAGGGTGACCTCATGTCAACTAATTACATCTGCAAAGACCCTATTTGCAAAAAGGTCACATTCTTACACACCGGGGTTAGGACTTCAGTCTATCTTTTTGGGTGGCACAATTCAGCCCACAATACTCACCAAGCAGTTATTGAGCACCAACCATGTGCCCTGCCCTGTGCTGGGCTGCGGTGGTGACCAAGTCTGTGGGTCCTGGCCTCAGGGAGGCGGGGTGGAGTGGCAGCCAGTGACTTGGTGGTGTCAGAGAGAGAGACACACACACACACACACACACACACACACACACACACACGGTGCGCCGCCGGGAAAGGGGGGGGCTCAGTTGCCGAGGTTGGGGAGGTGATGTCTGAAGGAGGTGAGGCGTGAGCCTTGCATGGACGTGCTGAGGACGTCCTAGGTGGAGGGCGTTGCAAGGGCAAAGGTCTCAGGAGGGGACGGTGACATGGGGTTTGAGGAGTGGAGGCAGGGAGGGTGACGATTCTTGGGGCCCACGTGGGGTGCTGGAGTTCTTCTGGAGGCGGAGGGACCATTTGTACACATGCCGTTTCCCGAGACACAGGCCACAGTTCTCTGCGTTGAAAGTGTCTCACTGTATTTGATAATCATTTAAACGTTGACACAATTCCAAAGTCAGATCCACAAAACAAGAAAAGTTCAGCGAAGTCCGGCTCCTGTCCTTGCGCCTACCTGGTTCCCTCCTGGTTTGTCTTTTTCCCTCCCTGCCTCCTTCCTGCTTTCTTTCTGATATTTGAATGCATTTACTTACTGTCATCTTTCACTTGATGATGAAACTCATTTAAAAAAAAATCCAAAACCTTTTCGCCAACCCTTCCCCACCAAGTCATGTACAACAGTGCATATTTTTAATAGCGTTTTTTCTGATTATACAAATAATACAGGCTCAGTACAGAGAGCTTGGGAAACCCAGAAATGCACAAAAGTAAAAAGAACTTCAGTCTTGCCAGGCAAGGATACCCACTGCGGACACATTAGCGATGCCAGCCCTTCCGGTATTTCTATACGTTTTTCGTTTTAAAAATAGTATAGCACTGTCCACATTATCTATACATATTATATCTTTTCGAGGGGCTCCCTGCTATTCTTGCTCGTTCTTCTAAAGGACCTTGACTAGCTCCAGTTTTTGAAAAGCAGACCTGATGGTGTTTTCATCGGGATCACGAGAAGTGAGCGCACAAGGACGGAGAGAGGATGTCTTTATGATGGTGAAGTGTTCTGAGTCTGTTTGCGTCTCCTTTTCAGAGTTCTGGCATTTTCTTCATATAGGTTTGGATGTTGCTTGTTACGTTCACGTTGAGGCATCTTACTTAGCTCTCTGTGCTGTTGTAACAAAGGTTGTCCCATCTGCTGTGTTTCTCGTAAGTGGTGTGCGTTTGTATAAAGGCTCTTGCTTTTCTTTTTAAGGTAAAATTTTCTTTCTATTGAAATGTATCTCACAGCAAAGCACCCATGTTGCGGATGTTCCATAAAGTGAACATTCCGTGCACCACCACCCAGGTCCAACATGGAACACTTCCATCCCCAGAAGCCCTCTTGCCAAGGGCAACCATCACCCCTACTTCTACCTCATCAATTCATTTTAAAGTCTTTGTTTTTGTTTTTTTGTTTTTTTTTTAATCACCGGTTATTTTACTAAGCTTCCTCATCGTGGTAGTTTTTCTGTCGATTATTTTGGGTTTTCCAGACAGTCATTTTCTCTGCAAAGAGAGATCATTTTACTGTTTCGTTTCCAATTCTTATGTCTCCAATTGCTTTTTCTTGTCTAATTGCATGGGTTGGTATCACCAATATGGTGTTAAATAGTGAGGAGATTGAAGAGCATCTTTCTTGCTCCTGTCTTTGGTGGAAAACATCCAGTGTTTGGTCATTCAGTTTGGGTGAGATTATAAACCCATTTCATAGATGAGGAAACTGAGGGGCCGGAGAAATAAAATTGTCCCAAAGGTATGGTGAGATGGAAGCAGGAGCCAGACCCGTGTCCTAATGCCACCCCTGCCTCCTGCCCCCCACCCTCAGGAGATTGTCAACTTCAACTGCCGGAAGCTGGTGGCCTCCATGCCGTTGTTTGCCAACGCTGACCCCAACTTCGTGACAGCTATGCTGACCAAGCTCAAGTTCGAGGTCTTCCAGCCGGGTGATTACATCATCCGCGAGGGCACCATCGGCAAGAAGATGTACTTCATCCAGCATGGCGTGGTCAGTGTGCTCACCAAGGGCAACAAGGAGATGAAACTGTCCGACGGCTCCTATTTCGGGGGTGAGTGTCTGCCGGGCAGGGGCCACCGAGCTGGGGAGGAAGAGGAAGGGGACGGGGAAACAGCAACCATGCAGTGGGCCAACCGTGGGCAGGAAGGGTCCCTGGGAGGAAGAGGAGGTCCTACACCTGCAGAGGCAGCTGGCCAGGCCGTGCTTACGCGGCTGCATGGCGGCTGAGGGCGCCTCCTTTGGCGGCGCGCAGAGATCTGCCTGCTGACGCGGGGCAGGCGCACGGCCAGCGTGCGGGCCGACACCTACTGCCGCCTCTACTCGCTGAGCGTGGACAACTTCAACGAGGTGCTGGAGGAGTACCCAATGATGCGGCGCGCCTTCGAGACCGTCGCCATCGACCGCCTGGACCGCATTGGTGAGTGGTTCCTCTGGGCTGGGGCGTCTGGAGGGGGCGGGGCCTCGCCGAACCGTGGTTCTCTGACCCACCCTCCTGCCCTGGTCCGGAAAGCACAGGGTGTTTCCAGTTGTGCAAACTTTGACCCACTGGACACATATTTGTTGAGGGTCTGCAGTGTGTTAGGGTTTGTAGATAGTGGACCACGATGTACGAGACAACTGTGCTGTGGACAGAGGAGGACAGGAGTGTGGACTGGGGGCTTCCCTGAGGAGCTGATGCTGAGGGGAGACCAGGATGAGTGGGCACTGCCAGGTAGAGAGGGGGAAACAGGGGTGTTCCAGGAGTGGACCCACCACGTGCAAAGGCCCTGAGGTAGGAAGGAGGCCTGACTCCAGGGAGACAGGGAAGCCTGGGAAGGAGGAGGTCAGGGAGGCAGGCAGGGGCCAGGTACACAGGGAGTTTGGACTGTAAATCAGAAGCATTAGGGAGCCATGGAAGATGCTAGGCAGGGGGAGGACCAGATCAAATTTGCATTTTTCAAGGGAGGGGAGCCAGAGGTGCAGAAAGATGGTGATCTGGCTTGGTGAGGCAGGGTGGCCATGGGTGGGGAGATCCCAGATATGGTTGAGGTGGAGCTCTCAGGACTTGCTGATGACCGGACATTGGGGTCAGGGATGTGGTGGCCCTTGTGCCCCTTGTGGACATGAAAACAATGGCGCCACGCTGTGCCTGGGCAGGGAGGTGTAAGAGGGACAACCTCGCGGTATGAGAAGGTGCTCAATGCATTTGCTTTCCACAGTAGGTGTTCAACACACTTGTGTATGTCAGGTGCTTAGATGTATTGTCTGTATACAGCAGGTGCTTAACACATGCTTGGTATATGGTAGGCACTCAGCACCCTGGCTGCACACAGCAGGGACTCCATGTGCTTGCTGTACATAAGAGACAATGAATACCTTCTTGCTGTATGCAGGAGGTGGTCAATACTTGTTTGCTGTATATAGCCAGTGCTCAATATCTGCTTAGTGTGGACAGCAGTGCTCAACACCTGCTTGCTGTATATAGCAGGTGCTCAGTGTGGGCTTTTGGGGTAGACAGTTGGTATTGAATATGAGTGGATACACTCCATGCCAGCTTTCTGTACACAGCAGGCACTGAATACCTTCGTGCTGTATACAGCAGGCGCCAATGTGTGCTTTGGGGTACAAAGTAGGTGTTCAACATATGCTTGGTGTGTGCAGAGATGTGCCAGACCTGCCTGCTGTAAACAGCAGGTGCTACATAGCTGCTTGCTGTACACGGCAGGCACTTAACACCTGCTGGCTGTACAGTGCAGGCACTCACGTGTCTGCTGTCTGCCGGGGCTCCTGGTGGGCGCTCGGTACACAGCCGACCTCCCGCGCTCACCGCCCTTCTTTACCCGCAGGCAAGAAGAACTCGATCCTGCTGCATAAGGTGCAGCACGACCTCAACTCGGGCGTGTTCAACAACCAGGAGAACGCCATCATCCAGGAGATCGTCAAGTACGACCGCGAGATGGTGCAGCAGGCCGAGCGCGGTCGCGCGCTCTTCCCGCCGCCGCCGCCGCCGCCGCAGGTCACCTCAGCCATCGCCACGCTGCAGCAGGCCGTGGCCATGAGCTTCTGCCCGCAAGCGGCACGCCCACTCGTGGGGCCGCTGGCCCTCGGCTCGCCGCGCCTCGTGCGCCGCGCGCCCCCTGCGCACGCACCCCCGGCGCCCGGGCCCGCGCCGCCCGCCGCCAGTCCCCCCGGCGCGCCCGCCAGCCCCCGGGCGCAGCGGACCTCGCCCTATGCCGGGGCCCCCGGCTCCCCTGCCGGGCCCCGCGCTGGGCCCGCACTGCCTGCGCGCCGCCTGAGCCGCGCGTCGCGACCGCTGTCAGCCTCGCAGCCCTCGCTGCCCCATGGCGCCGCCGCCGTCGCCGCCGCCGGCTCGGGCCCCGCGACCCCAGCGCGCCCGGCCAGCAGCTCCACGCCGCGCCTGGGCCCCGCGCCCGCCGCCGCCCGGGGCGCTGCGCCTAGCCCGGACCGCAGGGACTCGGCCTCGCCGGGCGTCACCGCCGGCGCCCTCGACCCGCTGGACTCCGCGCGCTCGCGTCTCTCGTCCAACTTGTGACCCTCGCTGCGCCGCGCCGCGCCGCCCCGCCCTGCGGGGACCGGGCGGGACGGGACCGCGGGCCCGTCCATCAGACCAAAGCCATGCCATTCCGCGCTGCCCCGGCCCGCCCGCCCGCCCCACAAGCCATAGAGACGTAGGTAGCCTAGTTGGCCGGGCGGCCCGGGTAGGGCCGGACAGTCCCCGCTGCCCCAGGCCGGCCCCTCATCGCCCTGCCCCCACCCCCATCGCCCCTGTCCCGGCGGCAGCGCGTGCGTGGTAGGGGGCTCCCTTCACCTCGGTGCCTCAGTTCCCCCACTGTAGACGGGGATGGGGCCCGTGGCCGAGAGGAAATGGCCGTGGGTGTCCCGCCTGCCCCCACCCTCGTAGGTGGCCCGTCGTCCGAGGAGGGTTTTTTTTTTAAGTGCAATATTTGCCCGCCGGCTTCCCGCTGCCCCATCACCGTCACGCAATAACTGCCCGGCTGTGTCCGCCTGCCCCGCGGTGACTCCCAGAGTGAGCCGACCGGCACCCTATAGGCACCGGGGCAGGGCCGGTCGCCTGTGCCCAGGTGTGGGGGCAAGGCCGGGGTCCCCCGCCGCCGCCCCGTTGAATGTACTGACCGGAGCCGAGGCACAGCGCCCCACCGCGGCCCCCACGCCCGACTAACCCCGCACCCCCATTCCGCGCAATAAACGACAGCATTGGCGCCGCCTGGTGTGACTGCTCGCGCCGCCAGAGCTCGTCCTCGAGGCAACGCTCCCGTGGATGGTGACCGAGGTTTATTTACACTATGGTACAAGGCAGGATGCGGCCCGCGGGGACAGGCGCGGAGAGGGACATGGAGGGGGTGGGGCCGGCGTCAGCTGAAGAAGTACGTGGACCGCTTCACCTGCTCCAGGTCGAAGGTCCCTGCCGAGGGCGGGAGAAGCACTGCGTGACGGGGAGGGGAGGGGGCCTGGGGCGCCCCACCCCCACCCAAACCAAGGTGTGCCCTGAGCTCCCGCCCTGTCCGCCCTCGCCCTGTCCCCTGTCCGCCCTCGGCGCGGCCCCACCTGTCTCCGGCAGCGCCAGCAGTGTCTGGAACAGCTTGCGCATCTGGATGTTCTTGGAGAAATTCTGAGACCTAACGGGGAGCGCAGGGTGGGGGTGAAGCTGGGTGGGAACACGGGGGTCCCGGGCTACACTGACACCCCGGTTCGGGGCAGGTGCCTCACCTGGGGGCGGAACAGAACCGCTTCACCAGGAACCGAGACAGATCTCGCAGGATGGGCTGGCTGTGCAGCCGGACGAACTGCTCGCGGCACACCTGGGAGGTCAAGGGGGGAGTCAGGCACCTGCGCTGTCGGGGCAGGGCAAGGTCACCCCTTCCCCCCACAAGCGACTCCCCAGTGGGTGGCGGGACTCGGCCTGAACTGGTGCTCGGGGGTGGGGGGGGCAGGACCCCAAGTTGGGGCAGCAGCGATCTGGGGACAGGGCTGTCCTCTTATCTCAGTGGGGGTACGGGTCTGACCCTGGGGGGTGGGAGAAGGGAGCACAGGCACCTGGTTCATGACAGGGACATCGGCCGCGTGGGTCCAGAAGCAGTCGTGGACAGAGACGAAGGTCAGGCCCTTCCTGCCGTAGGGGGTGGCGGTGAGGAGCAGCTGACTTGGGGTTCATGCCCATTCCCCCACAGCATGGCCCCTTCTGGGCCACCTCTCCCCACAACCCAGGAACCACAGCTTCCTTGAGTGCCACCCCCCGACCCACAGCCCTCTACAAAGGTTGTAGCCCCCAGCTCCTCCCCACTGACAGCCCCGCCCATGCCCCCACCCTGACCTTCCCTCACATATAGTCCCTGTTCGGACGCCCTCTTCGGTGAAGGCAGGAAAGACTGCTCACGGACCTCCACCCCAAAGGTGGCCCAGTTCCCAGCTCCCTGTTGGGGGCGGCTGACACTGCCCCCCAGCACCAGCCTCTTCTCCCGCCTCCCGGCCTCAGTCAGAGGGAGGGGCACTATCCCACCCAGGCAGAGACAAGAGCAGGGTAGAGTGTCCCCCTGAACCCCAGCTCTTGGTCCAGCTGCCACCACCCACCACAGAACAGGATGCCAACTTGTCCACACCGTGCTCTTCCCACGCCCCACCTGTGGGGACGGGCTACCCCGCGCATCAGAAACAGAGTCTGAGCGCCCAGAACCCCCCTTCTCACTGCACCACACTGCACACACTCTGCACGCGCTGGGATGGGTGCCCAGCCCTCTCTCTCCACAGAGCCAGGGGAACCCTCTCAAAGCACAGTTCTGTCCTGCTGGAACCCCCAAGGGAGCATTTCAGAGTAAAAGCTTCCATCCCTCTCCCCTGGACCGGTTGACAGTCCCTTCCCCACCAATCAGGACTTAGCGCGTGCTGCGCCCTCTGTCCCCGCCCTCTTGGCCCCTCAGCTCACACAGCGCCCACTAGCGGTCTTCACCTTAAGATCTGTCCCCCCCGCCCCCCGGTGTAGGCAGATCCCAGGGTGCGCAGACTCCCAGGGGGCCCACCTGTAGCAGTGCAGGGCCGTTAGCATCATGTGGGAGGAGTCCAGTGAGTGGATGAAGTTGGGTGGGAAGCCGTTCTTCTGCTTCAGCGTGTTGGGCCGCCTGGAGACCAAGGGGGGTCGGGGAGGGGATGGGGCTGAGGCAGGGAGGGGACACAACCCAGGCCCCAGCCATCTCCCCCAGCCCTGGCACACCCTTCAGTCCAAGTGCCCCTCAGCCCCAGTGCCACCCATGTCCCCCTGCCACAGCCACAGCCCCAATCCAGATGTCCCCCCGCTCAGCCCAAATGCCCCCCCAGCACCTTCCATGTCCCCCCTACAACCCCAGTCCAGGCACCACCCATCCCCAGCCCTGTCCACACCTCTCAGAGCCCCACCCCCATCACCCCGCTCCTCATCCCAGGTACCCTCCAATCGGCCCAGCACTCCCCGTCAGCCAGGGCACCCCCCCAGCCCAGTGCCCCCCTAAGCCCATACACCCTGCCATCAGCCCAGTGCCTCCCCAGCAGCCCAGTGCCCCCCCTCAGCCCGGGCATCCCCCCATCAGCCCAGTGTGCCACTCCAGCCCAGGCGCCTGCTCACTGGCTGCTGTCGGAGTTGTTGTTGAAGGTCATGCTCTGGATTCCACCGCTGATCTGCGGGTGGGGGCCAGTGAGTCCCGGCCTCAGCCTGGCCCAGCTTGGGGTGGGGGATGGGGCAGTGGGGGGGTGGCAGAGTGTGGGGGCAGTGGGAGTGTGGGGGTGGGGTCGGGGAGGGGGCTCTGCACACCTGGAACTTGGCGGTGCGGTGGTAGGGCTGGATGACTGGGATGCCCAGGGGCGTGACCCACTCCACAGCTGAACCCATGTGGGAGATGAGGCGGGCGCTCTCTGTCAGCCAGTGCTGTGGAGACACAGGGGCCGGGGAGAGCTCAGGCCAGCCGCCCCATCCACGGGCCCGGGGGGCATCCCCTACATGAACTCTCCCGAGTCCCATGCAGGGAGAGTGGGGGCCGGGTGGTAGGGAAGCCTGGGGTGTGGCCCACCTGGATGGCCCGGGTGGCAGAGAACATCTCCTGGAGGCTGTTGAAAACCTGCCGCACGAGGTAGTGGGAGGCCTCCCACACGAACTCCTAGAGAGGGGACACCAGTGGGCAAGGGTAGGGGGCTGTCTTTCCACACCCACCCACCCAATGAGAGGGAGCCAGGCATCCCACGCACTCCCTCAGACAGGAAAGCTGAGACCCGGGGTCCGACAGGGTGGCCAAGGAGATGGTTCCATGTTGGGGCGGCTGTGGGCCCCACTGCGACCCGGGGCGCCCTGCCCACCTGGGGTGACTGTGGGCCCCACTGCGACCCGGGGCGCCCTGCCCACCTAGGACGGCTGCGGGCCCCACTGGGACCCGGGGCGCCCTGCCCACCTAGGACGGCTGTGGGCCCCACTGCGACCCGGGGCGCCCTGCCCACCTAGGACGGCTGTGGGCCCCACTGCGACCCGGGGCGCCCTGCCCACCTAGGACGGCTGTGGGCCCCATTGCGACCCACGGCACCGTGCCCACCTAGGACGGCTGTGGGCCCCACTGGGACCCGGGGCGTCCTGCCCACCTGGGGTGACTGTTGTCCCCACCATGACCCAGGGCACCGTGCCCACCTAGGACGGCTGTGGGCCCCACTGTGACCTGGGGCGCCCTGCCCACCTAGGACGGCTGTGGGCCCCATTGCGACCCACGGCACCGTGCCCACCTAGGACGGCTGTGGGCCCCATTGCGACCCACGGCACCGTGCCCACCTAGGACGGCTGTGGGCCCCACTGGGACCCGGGGCGCCCTGCCCACCTGGGGTGACTGTTGTCCCCACCATGACCCAGGGCACCGTGCCCACCCAGGGTGACTGTGGGCCCCACTGGGACCCGGGGCGCCGTGCCCACCTGGGGGAAGTCCTGCAGCTCGTGGAGGCGCTTCTCTATCTGCAGGCGCCCGCCGTAGCGGGTCACCCCATACACCACGGTCATCACTGTCTGCTTCACCACCTTTCGACTCACAAAGCCCTCGAGCACCTGGGCCACGCGCACGCCCTGCTCGGCGTCCTGCCTGCGAAACACCTCCACCTGCGTGTAGGGGAAGGGGCAGGTAGGTGGGGGGTTGGGCACCCATCCCACCCATCCCTTCCCAGGGCCTCTTGGCTGTGCCCCCATGTCTTCCATGGTACCCCCTGGGAGCCCGCCCTGAACCCCCCTTCACACTGGGACCCCATGCCCTCTAAGGGACCTGCAGGGCCTGGACCCCGGCACCCACCTGTGCGGCCACCCCACTGTACACATCCTGAGGCAGGTCCGAGGGCGTCAGGTTGACGGAGGCGGCGCCTGCGCTGTCCCGGCCCAGGGCAGCATAGTGCTGCAGGCCATTACAGGAGCCGTCCTGTGTGGGGTGGGGCGGGTGAACACTGAGCCCCCCCCACCATGCCGGGCCTCAGGGTGGGTGGAGTCTCAGTCTAACCACCCAGGGCACCTTTCCCCACCCCCTACCCCTGTCTGCGGCCCTGTGGAGACCTAAGACCCCATACCACCAGAACCAAAATGCCCTGAAGTGGACCCTAGCCACAGCCACAGCTCACCTGGTGGACAGGGAAGTGGGAGACAAAGGTGGCGGGGTCAGGGGACCGCACAGCCCGCGCGATCTCCATGCAGCAGGCCAGGGTCTGCCAGGGCTCATCCGCCGCCATCCACCACTTGCGGCCCTGCGGATGGGGGCAGCAGAGTGAGGTCCTAGGAGGCCCCAGCCTGCCCTGGGGGTCCCCAAGCATGCGGGGAGGGGGGAGAAGGGGGGAGAAGGGAGGGAAGAAACCCCCTACCGCACAGCAGCAGGCATACATCTGGAGGGACAGACCAGAACAGCTGTATGTATGACAGGGAAAGAGAGAAGGGTCTGGAAGGAGGCTGCTCTGGAGTGTGAGTGAGGGAGGTGCTGATGGGTCGGGTGACTGTAAGTGGGAGGGTATGGAGAGGGGTTGGGTGCTGGTAGAGTCTCAGGGGCTGGAAGAGACCTGAAGGGGAACGCTGGGAAGGTGGCTGGAACCAGAGTGCCGGGCAGGCCGGGAGAGATGGAGACAGAAAAACAGATTAAAAAAAATGAAAACAAAGACAGAGACAGACAGAAACACAGGACCAAGAAGAGACAGAGAGACAAAGACACAGGAAGAATAACAGAGAGAAGAAAGGCGACTCCCCAGCCCCTCCCTCCCCTCCCCTCTCCGCTGTCCAGCCCCCTCACCCACCGTCATGGGCCGGTCGGCGGAATCCAAGACCTCGTCCAGCACCTGGTCTGCAAAAGCCAGGCGGGCCTGCAGGGACTCGCGCTTCTTGAGCCCGGTGAGGTTGACCACGTGGAGCTTGAGCCAGTCGAGGCCACGGGGGCCAAGGGGGCGGCCCTGGGCAAACTCAAGCAGGGCTCGGGCCAGGTCGCTGCCCAGGTGGCTGAGGTGTGGTGGGCAGGGGTAAGTGCGGCCTCGAAAGTCCATGTTGTGGGGCAGCCAGAAGGCACCGTGGTGCCGCAGGTGCTGGGCCAGTGAGAGGCGGTAGAGCGCATCCGCTCGCAGGCTGCGCAGCTCACGGGCCGCCTTCAGGCAGCGCGCTGCCTCCCTCCGCAGCTCAGCCAGGTGTGCGGGCGGGGTGCCGGGCGCAGGGCGGCGCGAGGGCGGGCGCGGGGCCTCGGAGGCTGGGGGCGGCACCCCCAGGCGGGTGCAGCCACGTGTGTGGAAGAGCTCTAACACCAGGTCCAGCACGCGCCCATTGACGCGCCAGGCGCAGTTGCCCAGCTGGGTGAGGGCGTCCAAGGCACCATGCAGCGCGGCGGGCGGGCAGTGCTCAAGCCGCTCCTGGTGCTGTATGGTGCCCTCCACAGCTCGCATCAGCTTGGCGGGGCTCAGCAGGAAGGCCCCCGAGTGTGGTGAGGTCCAGGGCAGCGGCGGACACAGCATGGGTACCTCGGCTGCCTCGAAGGTTAGTGTGGGCTCCGCCGCGGTCGCCAGAAGCTGCGAGAAGGCCGGGTGTGGCTTCAGAATGCCAATCTGCGAAGAGGGCGTGCATCAGGGAGTGGCCATGAAGGGTGTCAGGGGCAGGCTTCATGGCACTGCAGGGGGTGGTGCAAGGGCACTGGGGAGGGTTGGGAGGCAGCAGCAGCATGGGGAGGGGGTGCCCTGCCAAGTCGACGGGTGACTTCTTAAACTTGGCTAGGGCCGCTGGAAAATGGAAACCAGCATCGCTGCCCTTGAACAGGGCTTAAGAGGCAACTGCGTGGGCCGTGGCTGATGTTTTAGGGGCAACTATCCTAGTGCAGCTGGGGGGGGGCGTGTCCACTCTATCCCCCCCCCCCCCGTCTGCTCTCTCACCCCACCTGGCGGAAGCTGCGGAAGGAGTACACGTGGTACAGCACCGGTATGAGCTGCTCGGCGCCGGGGGGCGCGCCAGGGCTGCGCGGCATGCGCACCGCACGCACCAGCACCTCCGCCAGCTGCTTGCCCAGCTGCACCAGCACTGGCAGCGGCCACGGCTGCTCGGGTGGGGGCTCGCCGCCAGGACCCCCCAGTGACTCCCAGTACTGGCGCGGCAGGCGGGGCGGGTCCACCTGTGGGGACCGGAAAGCCAATCAGGGAGGCCGGGGGTCTGGGGGCGGTGACGCTGGAGTCCCGCCCCCACCCCGCCGTCTACCAGCTCTCTTCTATAAATGAAGAAGCTGAGGCTCCTGCCTGGGTCACGCCAAGTGGGAAGTAGTCGAGCTAGGGGCAAACCCAGCACCAGGGCCCTCCCTAATTCATGCACCCATGGCTGGGACCGGAGTGGGGAGGCGACATCCACTCAAGGCCTCGGTGTCCCCACCGGGAAGGCCACCCGGCTCGGTGTTGGGCTCCCAGTGCTCCGGCACAGGTCCCCAGCTCCTGGCCCCCCACCTGGGTGTCGCAGGCCAGCAGGCGCAGGTACTCCGAGTAGCGCCGCTGCAGCGCCTGCACCTGGTGCTCCCGCTGCTTCCTCTGCACCACGTGCCGGTTGAAGGCCCGCGTGCCCAGCTGGTATGCCAGCTGGATCAGCGACTCGCCCTGGGGGGGCAGCACCTGCAGAACCTGGGGGGGAGGGTGTGAAGTCACCGTCCCTGGGTGAAGTCCCACACGCGGCAGAGGCCCCAGGACGGCCCCTGCCCCACAGGAGCCGATAACCCACAGGAGGGAGACAGGCACTCAGGAACAACACGGGAGGGAAGGGTGCGCCCCCAGGTCCGGTGAACGGGCGTGAGGTGGTGGCACATTCGGGCGACCCCTGGGCCGCTGGCTCGGGGCAGGAGCGGAGGCAGGGCTGGATGGCGGTCCTCAGCTCTCCCCCACTGTTCAGGGTAAGAGGATCAAAGTCGGGTAAGCGACAGCACAGGAGGGAGGCCCAGGCCCATGTGAGCTGCTCCTTAAGAGAATCTGGGCAAATTTTCTTTTATGAGAAATCTTCCCGCTTTTATATTAAACTACTGAGCCCCGGAGGGCCGGATTCAACCGAACCAAAAAAAACAAATCGTTGTGTCGAGTCGATTCAGACACACAGCGACCCTACAGGACAGAGTATAACTGCGCCATAGGGTTTCCAAGGAGTGGCTGGTGGATTCAAACTGCCCACCCTTTGATTAGCAGCCAAGCTTTATTATTTTTTTTAAGAAGAAATGTCGCACAGTATTTTACTTAAAAAAGAGGAAGACCATCGGAGAAATGGAGTGACACAGCAGCGGCCAAGCTCTTAACCACTGGGCCACCAGGGCTCCGCGTTCGAACACTGACCGACCACCTGCAGGTAGTTTTCCGCCTGGGAGCAGGGGCGCAGGCCACGCCCACCAGGCCCCGCCCCGCCCCCGCCGAGGCCCTGACTGGTGCCCCGCGCCCACCTGCCGCAGCCCACCTGCAGCAGCATCTGCGCCGTCTCCTGCTCACTCAGCAGGCACAGGTGCGGGTAAAGCGTGGGGCGGCCTTCGTGGGCCCTGCGCGCCAGCTCAGCCTTGATCTCCTGCAGCTCGTGGCACAGCGCCGCCTCCCACTGGTCCCGCAGGCTCCTCAGGGTCTCCCGCTGCGGGATGGAGTTCGCTCGTTACCACCTTGCCTGTACATCCCAGGGGATGGGACTGCAACTCACAAAGGGGGAATTCGGGCACACCCTCGCCCCACCAGTCTCAGAGGGCATCCCTGTGGATGTACCCAGCGCCTTCCCAAAGGGGGTGGCCTCGTGGGCGCCCTTGGCAACAGTCTGGGAGCTTTCCCATGCAGCTCCCACGTGATCCCCTCCTCACCCCCTGACGTCAGCAGGCGAATGGGCGCGTCTGGGCCGTGGGGATGGGGTGGAGGGGTAGAGGGCGGAGCCGGCCTGGAGGGGCACGGGTGCAAGCCCACCTGCCCCGGGACCCCATGAGCCCCCTCCAGACGCGCTCTGTGGACCACCCACGCAGACCAGAGAAGGGCCCATCCACCCTGCAGGCGACGGCCCAGGCTCAGCCGGCCCGGCTCCTCAGGGCGCGTCTGGGCCGTGGGGATGGGGTGGAGGGGTAGAGGGCGGAGCCGGCCTGGAGGGGCACGGGTGCAAGCCCACCTGCCCCGGGACCCCATGAGCCCCCTCCAGACGCGCTCTGTGGACCACCCACGCAGACCAGAGAAGGGCCCATCCACCCTGCAGGCGACGGCCCAGGCTCAGCCGGCCCGGCTCCTCACCGCATGCAGAACCTCGCTGGTCAGCGCGGGGGCCTTCTCCACGGACTTGACCTGGACGGTGGTGGCCAGCTCTACGCGCAGCTGCTGCTGGAAGAGGTCCTCCAGCGTCTTCAGCGGCAGATGCAGCTTCGGGTAGGACACGGGGCCATCCTGGGGGCGGGGGGGTGGGGGGGTGTTGAGCACCTGACCCCGCCCCTCCACCCTGGGTCGTGGTCAGTGAAGGTAACTCTAGACCACCTAGGGCTTCAGGAGAGCAGCCCCCACCCCACCAGGACCCCCCCCCCCCCCCCACCAGCAGAACCACATCCCTTTCTGCCAGTCGTCTGGCACCATCACTGACTGCTGAGATCAGGAGAAGGCAGGTGTGGGGCAGAGCAAAGGAGCCAACCTCTGGGGCAGGAAGAAAGGCATTTTCCCCGCCTGGCCTCAGTCCCTTGGGGAAGGGCACAGGCATCGAAGGGCACACATTCACCGGGGCCGCAAGCACAGGGGGCCGTCCACAGCGTGCCCAGATGTTTGCTTCCTTTTTAAACTTGGAACTGGGTGAGCGTGTGACCATCCAAAAATAAACAAGTTAAAAATAGAGGCTAAAGCCCAACGCATTAAGGAAGGCATAAGGTCCACACAGAAACACACGCGCATGTTCACGGCAGCTCTAGTCATAGGTCGGGGTGGATCAGCCAATAGGCAAGGTAAGCACGGTGCTTACCTTGCTTACCAGATCATCTGTAGTGAACAATTTCACATTTTTTTCACCACATCAGAGATTCTTCTTCTAGGTATGGTTGGCATCTGTCTCTTTCCCAACCCCACAGCCCCTTCCTACAGAATCAGTCTCTTCAAATTTACAGTCCCTGACAGGGATGGATTACCCACTGAGCAAGGCAAACACCGGTTTACTGTGTAGTAACAACGGATTAGGAAGTAAACACGAGTAAACCTGTGCTTACTTTGCTCACTGGGTATTCGCTCCTGATCACAGGAGCATAAAAGGGAAACAACCCACGTGTCCATCCGCAGATGACGGATGGGCACAATGTAGTCCATCCACACAACGGAGTGTTATTCAGCCACAAACAGGAATGAAGCTCTGATAGGTGTCACAACGTGGATGACCTTGGAAACCATGTGCTCAGTGCGAGAAGCCAGACCAAAACAATCCCGTTTATATGAAGTATCCAGAAGACGCAGATGCAAAGAGACAGCAAGTAGCTCAGCGGTTGTCAGGCGCTGGAGAGGTGGAATGCAGAGTGACTGCTAATGAACACGGATTCCCTTTGGGGTGACAGAATGTTCTGGAACTAGGCAGAGGTGATGGCTGCACAGCTCTGTGAATACACTGAAAACCTCCGAGCTGTTCACTTTCAATAACTGATGGGTATGGTGTGTGAATTACATCTCAGTAAAATCAAACAAAACCCACCACACACCTCCCCTCCACCCCCTGCCATGGGACTGAGTGCTGGGCTCTCATCTTCTAGCCCGCAGGCTTTTGACTCCTTTTCTAATTTTCCGGCACCTTCCACTTGACCATAAGTCGGGGCACTTTTATACCCCAGCTGGGGCCAGGCACGTCCCCAAACCTTGGTGTGTTTTACCCTTCACGGAGCAGGAAGGGAGAGACCCAAAACCTATTCAATAGCTGGGAGAGTGGAGGACAGGGCCTGGACTCCCGGGAGACCCCTCAGATGTGGGGAGGGGGCAGAGACCCTGGGCCGAATGGCACTCACCATACGAGCTTAGACAGGGGCATCGTGGTCTGGGCCTGTGCACAGTGCCAGGTGGGGCCTGGGCTCACCTGGGCATAGATGTCCTTGAGCAGCGGTGAGGTGTTGACCCGGGGCGTGGGCCGTGGCGGCGGGCTGAAGGCAGGCTTGACCTTCCGCACGGCTGTCAGGAGCACAGCCTGCTCCTCCTCGGACATCGGCACGGCCAAGAAGAGCTTCTGCACCTGCAGCCGGTCCCTGGCCATCTGCTCCAGACACCTAGTAGGCAGCACATGAGCGGCCCATCACCTACAGCAGCGGACCCACCAGAGGGACAAGGGCAGCCTGACCCTGGCTTCTACCTGAGCCCAGCCTGAGGGCGCCCACGGGCCTCCATTGCTCCTGCACCTGCCCCATCACAGCCCATGACACCCTCCAATGGCCACCCCTTCATCCCAGTACCCACCAGGCACACGCTCCATCCAGGCGGGCCCCCAGACCTCTCTGCCCCCGACCCCCGTCTCCTCCTGTTCAGAGCTGCAGTCATGGGGCAGAACAATCACCCACCCACCCTCTGAGCTCAGTCCCCGTTGGCCCCATTTCACAGAAGAGAAAGTTGAGACTCTAGGCTCGGGGCTGGGCTGCATACAGCGATACTAGCCCAGCCTCCTCCTGGGACGCCCAGCCCCCACGTCAGCCAGAGAGAGCCTCCTGCGTGGCTGGAAGACCTGGAAGCAGAGCTGCAGCTGGGTTGTCCCTGCCATGTCCCCAGTGACCACACATGCCCTGGGGTGGGGGCTGAGGGGCTGCCCCAACACCCACCTACCTTTTGATGGTGCTGGCATCCTGGTCCAGCCGCCCCATGCACTGGAGAGCAGCCGCGTAGGACAGCAGGTCGGGGGCAAGGCCAGCGTCCTTCACCATGAAGAACACGTAGACCAGCTCCTTGAAGGAGCCCTGGGGAGACAAGTGAGGGTGAGGGTCTCTCCCTCCCTGCTGCTCCCTTCAGACTCTCCCTGGTCAGTAGACAATGAATCAGGAGGCAAAGGGTCACCAGTAGGACTGGTGAACTGAACCGACACAGGTATGAGCACCAGCACGGTGGCCAAAGCTGCAGGTGGGATCGTGGGGGGAGTTTATGTCAATGTATTTATTAATTTTTTTTTATGGCTACAAATGTGCATGGTTTCAGGGCTGCTAAAAATAGAGTCCCTTCATTGTCAGCTGAGCTCACGGTTTTTTCTTTTTTTTTTTTTTTTTTTTTTTGACTATCTTCAAAGAACCAAGTTTTCATTTCGTTGATTTTCTCTCGTCTTGTTTTCACTTGTTTCCGTTTTGATCTTTCCTTCTGCTTGCTCTGAGTTTGGTTTCATCTTCTGTTGCTAGTTTCTTAGGGTGGGGGTCATGTTAGTGATTTGAGATCTTCTTTTTTAATTGCCTATTTATGGCTATAAATTTACCTCTGAGCATTGCTTTAGCTACATCCCATAAGTTTAGGCATGTTGTGTATTTGTTTACATTCATCTCAGAATATTTTCTAATTTCCTTTGCAGTTTCTTCTTTGAGCTATTGATGGTTTAGGGGAGTGTTGATCACAGACCTCTTTTCAAAGGGAAAAAACAAAGTTCCCCACCATCTACCCACTCCATGGTCCAGCACCCCTAGAGAAGTCTATAAGAAATTTAAAAAAGTGTTTTCATATTGAAGATGAAATTACTTTAAAAAGGTAGGACACACAAACACACTATGGATCAGTGCCATCCAAAAGAACGTTCTGCTACAATGGTGATGTTCTATATCTGCACGTCCAGTACAGCACCACCAGCCACATATGCTTGAAAGACAGCTGGTGTGACTGGGCAATGGAATATTTCATTTTAATTTAAACCAAATGACCTATGTGGCTAGTGACTGTCACACTGGGCAAACCAGCTGAGATCATCTAGATGATCACTCAAAACCAATCTGGTCAGCGCCATGGTCGCTAAAGTGACAGGAGTTCTCAAATCAGAACTGCAGAAGCATGGGGTGGGAGGACTTTGGGGATTTGTTTTCCCTTCGAAAGACATGTGAACCACAAGAGGAAATAGAAAATACTTTGCAATGAATGAAAACAAAAACATAACAAAATTTACGGGATGCAGCTAAAGCAGTGCTCAGAGGAAAATTTATAGCTATAAACACCTGCATTAAAAAAGAATCCCAGACTAATGACTTAACCTTCCACCTTAGGAAACCAGAAAAAGAAGAGCAAACTAAGCCCAAAGCATTAAAATCATTAGTCTGAGAAGGGGTCTGTAGGCTGCCCCAGATGCCAAAAGGGCCTCTTGCACTAGACAGGTTAGGAAACCCTGAACAGAAGAAAACGTGCTAGAATGTTAGCCAGCATTTCTTCCTTTTTTTTTTTTTTCCGTTTTCAAATTTCCTGTGACAGCCATGTGTAATTTATATTTGAAAGACCTTAAAATATTATTAAAACAATAACATACAAAGCTCTTGAACTTCAGAGCTAAGAAAGGCAAGGGTCAAATCTGAGTGTTCCCCACTGGTGACTGGAAGACAGTGGGCAAGTCCCTCCCCGTCCTTGGGCCTCAGCTTCCACCCCTAACAAACGAGGTGGATCCTGCAGGAGAACCTTCCTCCCTGTGCCCAGTCCCCCGGCCACTGCTCACCTTGCGGGCCCAGCCAAGCATGACAGTATTGTACATGGCAAGCGTGAGCAGCCGCCGCCGCCGGAAGTTGCCATGCTGGGTGACTAGCACATGGTGGGCAAGGGGCAGGTGGTCTGTAAGCAGGCAGCACTCAAAGAAGGCCAGGAGCTTCTGCCGCTGGCCTGAGAGCTGTGCCTCGGCCCCCCTGTCGGCTGGGGCCTGCACCTCTTCACAGTTCAGCTTCTGTGGGGCCTCCTGCAACACCTGTGCGAGCTGCTCCTCCCAAGGGCTGGTAGGGCTCCCTCGTGCCCACCGCTGCAGGCAGCCAGCCAGCTGCCCATTCTTTAGCCGTGGCTCCACGCGCAGCAGCCTCGGCTGCTGCTCCCGGGGCGGCTTCTGTGAGTGGGCCTGCAGCTTCACCTCCAGTCGCTGTTTTCGCTTCTGCATGATCCGCTTCTCCTTGTCCAGTTTCTCCGCCCAGCGGCCGCGGAGCTCCAGGGCAGCCCCCGCCTCAGCCTTCCTGGATAGCTGGAAGCTGCTGCCGCTGCCCTCTGGGATCCGAGCCACGTCCACCCTCTTCACCGTCACCTCCGACACAGACTCCCCCTGCAGCTGTCGCACCCGTGCCTCGAGAACTGTGTGGGGAAGCAAAGCAGGAGGATGTCAGAGGGACCCCCATTCAAGTTCACACCACCCTGGAGCCTCCACCTGTGCTGGCAGGGGCCTATCTCACCTGGTCTCGAAGGTCTAATTCCACGTACCTGCTGACAGCTCCTTAGTGTCCCATCTCCCCCGACCCCAGACACACACGCCCACTGTCCACTCAGCACTCCTCCACGTCCCAGACACGCTCCTAGTACCCCCAAGCCTGCCCTTCCGTTCTCACAGGTGCTCAAGCCAAGAACCCCGGGGGCATCACAACCCCCTCCCCACCCCTTCATCAAACCCCTCAGCACATCTTCAGGGCTCTGCCTTCAAAACCTGTCTAGAAACCATCTGTCTGTCCCTCCACAGCCCCGACCTGGCCCAGCCCACCACCCCCCTGGACCAGTGCAGTGGCCTTGGCCCTAGTGGCCGGTGCTGCCACTGTCTGTTCTCCCTGTGGCCACCAGAGGGCGCCCACGAGCACCAAGTCGGCCCCTCCCTGCTCTGCTCCCTGCCCTCTGAGGACTCCCATGGCCCTCAGGTTAAAGCCCAGTCCTCCCTGCCCACAGGGCCCTGCCCTCCACTCCTCCTCTCTCCCCCCATTCATTGCAGCAGCCATAAGGGCCTCTTCATTGTTCCCCCAACTCACCAGGCATGGTCCTGCCTCAGGGCCTTTGCACACGCTGTTCCCACTGCCTGGAATGCACTAACCCTGACACCATCCAGGCCTGCGCTGAACCCACCTACTCACAACCTCAACAGCCCCCGACAGTTCACAGCTCACTTTCCTAGCACACCCACCACCTCATGAATGTCTGCCTCCCGACCTGCCTCCATCACTAGAGGGACTTTAGTCGGCTTTGTTCATGACTGGGTCCCAGCACCCCACACAGGGCTGGCACCCAAACGCCAGGGATCTGGGGACCACGAGGGACTGGGCTGTTCTTCCCAAGTCACCAAGACGGGAAGGAGTGGAGGCTGGATTCCATCGGCACCCAGCCCCAGAGAACGAAGACAGGGTATCAGTCAAATCAGGGTTCAAATCCTGGCTCTGCCACCGGTGGCCCTGTGTGGCCACAACTTCGGGGCTCAACTCTGTTCTCTGGAAAGGGGAGTACCCTGTGGGGTTTCCGGCAGGAGGGGATTCAAAGGGCTCACATGGGCACACATAGCCTGGGTCAGAAAGCGGCAAAGGCGCCTGTCACAACCACGGCAATGGTGTTTACTGATCTCGCCAAACCATGCCACCTGCTCCGCTCTGTTTTCTCAGTGGCCCCTGGGGACCCCCTCCCAAGAGGTAGGTACCACTACTACCCTTAGACTGAGCCTCAGTTTCTTCCTCGTGCCGCGGGAGGCCATCCCCTTGTGGGTGTGACCTGGGGGAAAAGCTGACAGCCATCATGTTGAAGAAGGGGCTCATAGCCCCAAGCCGGGGGTCCCAGGCTCACCTTCCAGCAGCTCCGCATGGCCCCAGTCCTTCCGGCGGTCTCGCTCACAAGGGCTGGCGGACGAGCTCCTTCTGCGGCCCCAGATGCCACCAAGGGCCCCCGCCCCTACAGGAGAGACAACAGGGGCTGAGTCCTCATGTGGATGGAGATCACGGGGTTGGACACTATCAGCGGGGCCTCAGACTGGACAGAAACCAAGAGGCCAAAGGTGAAAGGGGCCCCAAACGCTAAGATCAAGGATAGAGGGTTTCCTGAACTTGAAGGTCCAGAGGGTTCAAAGATCAAACCCGTTGCTGTCCAGTCCATTCTGACTCATAGCCACCCTACAGGACAGAGAACTGCCCCACAGTGTTTCCAAGGCTCTATCTTCACGGAAGCAGACTGCCGTATCTTTCTCGCGCGGAGCGGCTGGTGGGTTCGAACTGCCGACCTTTTGATTCGCAGCTGAGCGCTTAACCACTGCGTCAGATCAAGCGTCCCTAAATCCCAACTGATGGGGTCAGAGTTCTCCAAAAGAAACTGAGTCTAAAGGCCCTGCTGACCCCGTGAACGGAGCGGGGCGAAGGCTAGTGACACGCGGGGTCGCGTGTCGGTGGGTTTTCCAGAACCCCACCAGGCAAAGGGCAAAGGTGGGGGTGGCTGGATCCCGGCGTCCCAAAAGGTCAAAGGCCACGGCCGCTGGACTAGCGTGGCAAAGGCTAGGCGGCGTCCCCGGGCCACCGGGCTTCCCCCGTGTTACCTTCCTCGGCCAGGAGGCGACGGCGGCCGGCGGGCACCAGGGCCCGCCCGAGCCCGGCCGCACCGCAGCCCCATCGCAGCGCCGACATGCCTCACGAGGCCCCGGCCCGCCACCCTGGGCCTGCGCATGCGCCTCCGCGGTGCCTGCCGGGAGTTGTAGTCCCACGGCCCCGCCGGAAATTCGCCGCAGGAACGACAACTCCCAGAGGGCAGCGGGGTTCCGGAGGCGCGAGGGCATACGACGGCAGAACGCTCACATTGGCTCTTCCCTCGGTTCTCAACATGGGGCCGGCGGAGCCATAGGCTTAGCAACAGGGGGCGACTCCGGTCTAGGGAAGACCCCGGAACTTGGATTTTTTTTTTTATTTAAAGGGTTAGTCAGCTAATAATTAGGACAGCGTTCTGAGATTTAGACATTCCCGTCTGCAGTTTTTCACTGGTCCAGCAACAACTTTGGAGTGGGAATTATTACTAACCCCAGTTTATTGTGGAGAAGCTGAGGCTCAAAGAGGTCAACCAACTTGTCCAAAGACACACAGGGTGGACATTAGGGATACGGGGCTGCCCGGCTCTCAGCCCATTTGCTTCGCCCACTCTCTCTGGCCTCAGTTTACCTACTAACCCCTCAGCCTCCAAGGACAAGGGGTGGGCAGTGGAACAGGAAGAGTGGATTAACGTCCTGGGTGTCTCTTCTACTTAATGGGAATGAGAACAAAAGCAATGAGACAGTACTGGAGCCTGGAGCATCCCAGCCCTGGCCTCCAGGGTGATCCCAGATCTCAGACTGGCAGAGGCTTCAGCTCAGGACTGGAAGGGCCGGCATTTAAAACCAGACCAGAAAGGTGCGCCAACCAACCATTTAGTCAGGGAAACTGAGGCCCAGAGAGGGGAGTGCCTGGTCCAGAACAGCTGGCATGTGGAGGATGAGCAGGAGCCCTGGGAATATCTGGGGGAACTGTGTTCCAGGTGGGGAAGACAGCAAGTGCAAAGGCCCTGAGGCAGGAAGGGTCATGGATAATTGGAGGAACTCCAGCAGAGGCGGGGTGAGGGGAAAGAACAGAGACTGGAGGGCTGCACAGAGGCCAGGCCAAGAGGCCTTAGGGGTCTTGGTTCGGGCTACCACCTGCCCGCAGATGCTCAGACCTGGGTTTCTCCATTAGTCCACATTGGAGGGCAGACCTGAGCTCAGGGAGGTTCTGGACTCCTACTGACATTCCAGACACAGCCGCCCCTGCAGGCCTGGGTGACATGAGGCCACCGCCCAGGAAAGTTTTCAACAGACAGCAGGTCCTCCTTAGCCAGCCTAGCCCACCCCAAGGTGCCCCAGGGGGCCGTAACCTCAGACCCGACTGGGACCTGGGGTTGCCCTCCTGGCCCTGGGGGGCTGAATCATCCTCACCTGGTTCCCCAAGACCTAGAGACACCCTCTTGCCCCCCTATAGCCTAGCAGAGCCAACAACTGGGGCTGGAAGTCATGACTTCTGAATTCTCTCACCTTTCCTTAAGCCACAGCAGTTTCCTCATCTACACACTGGGACGAGCCCCCCGCCCCCACCAGTATTTCCCTAGAGCCGGGTCCCTGAATCCCAGCAGTGAGGATGTCATTCATTCTTCTTGCGGATCTCATTCGAACATACTGCTGAGCAGTCTCTGGGGAGCCTCAGTCAGGTGCTCACCCATCTGTAATGCTCACTTCAGCTCCTTGACTGCCATGCTGAGCTGTGATTCAATCACACTGTTCTCTCTCAATTTTATGTTGGTAAAACAGATACATGCTGAGCAAATAAGCCGAGAAAGTGGACTACATGAAGAAGAATGCAGCATTAAGACTGGAGAAAGACTCATTAACAACCTGCAGTACGTAGATGACACAACCTTGCTTGCTGAAAGTGAAGAGGACTTGAAGCACTTACCGATGAAGATCAAAGACCACAGCCTTCAGTATGGATTACACCTCAACATCAAGAAAACAAAAATCCTCACAACTGGACCAATAAGCAACATCATCACACACACAGAAAAAATTAAAGTTGTCAAGGATTTCATTTTACCTGGATCTATAATCAACACCCATGGAAGCAGGAGTCAAGAAATTAAACAATATACTTCATTGGACAAATCTGCTGCAAAAGAACTCTTTAAAATTTTGAAAAACAAAGATGTCACTCTGAGGACTAAGATGACCCAAGCCATGGTGTTTTCAGTCACCTCATATGCATGTGAAAGCTGGACAATGAATGAGGAAAACCGAAGAAGAATCAATGCTTTTGAATTATGGTGTTGGTGAAGAAACTGAATGTACCAAGGACTGCCAGAAGAACAAAATCTGTCCAAGAAACTCTGCCTTGGAAAAAGTACAGCCAGAATCCTCCTTGGAAACAAGGATGGTGAGACTTCATCTCACATACTTTGGACATGTTATCAGGAGGGACCAGTCCCTAGAGAAGGACATCATGCTTGGTAAAGTAGCGGGTCAGCGAAAAAGAGAAAGACCCTCAGAGAGATGGATTGACACAGTGGCTGCAACAATGGGATCAAACATAACGATTGTGAGGATGGCGCAGGACCAGGCAGTGTTTTGTTCTGTTGTACATAGGGTCGCTATGAGTGGGAACCGACTCGATGGCACCTAATAGCAACAACAAAATATATATAACAAACTTTTGCCATTTTAACCTTTTTAAGTGTACGATTCAGTGACATTAATTACATTCACCATGGTGTACAATCATCACCATCATCCATTTTCCACATGTTTTTGGTCACCTCGAACAGAAATTCATTCCCTGTCAGCAATAACTCCCCATTCCCCCACTCCACTCACCCCTAGTACCCACTAAAAAACTTTGGTCTCTTACGCATTTGCCTATTTTAGATATTACGTATAAATGGAATTGTACGATATTTGCCCTTTTGTGACTGACTTATTTCACTCAAGAGCCCTGGTGCTTCAGTGGTTAAAACGCTTGGTTGCTAACCAAAAGGTCGGCAGTTCAAATTCACCAGCCACTCCTTGGAAGCCCTACGGGGCAGTTCTACTCTGCCCTGTAGGGTCACTATGAGTTGGGATCCACTCGACGGCAACCGGTTTGGTCTGGTTTTTGGTTATTTCACTCAGCATAATGTTTTTAAGGCCCATCCGTGTTGTACCGTGGATCGGGACATCGTTTCTCTTTCTGGCTTAGTAATAGCCCATTGTGGGGATGGACCACACGCTGTTGACCCATTAATTCATCGATGGACGCTTGGGTTGTTTCCACCTTTTGGCTATTGTGAATAGTGCTGCAGTGAACATTTGTGGACGAGTTTTTGTGTGGATATGTGTTGTCATTTCCCCTGAGTCTATACCTAAGAGTGGAATTGCTGGGTCATATGGTAACTCTATGTTTAACTTTTTGAGGAACTGCCAGACCGTTTTCAAAGCAGCTGCACCATTTTGCCTTCCCACCAGCCATGCTAGGACATTGATGAACCTTGAAAACACGCTCAGTGGAGAAGCCAGTCACAAAAGGCCACGTATTGCAGGATCCCACGTATATGAAACAGCCAGAACAGGTAAATCCATAGAGACAGGAAGTAGATCGGGGCTGGGGGGAGGGGGGTGGGGAGTGATTGTTAATGGACACAGAATTTCTCTTTGGGGGGATGGAATGTTCTAGAATTAGATAGAGGTAAAGATCACACAACCCTAGATTGCACACTTTGCATGGGTGGATTGTATGATGTATGAATTACATCTCAATAAAGCTGCTGTTAAACAAATACACACAACCACTCATGCTCAGGGCCGCCGACCGGGCATGTGTCCCCACCTCACCGGGCCTGTGCTGGCTCAAGGCCCTGTCCTCACCGTCTTGAAATCCTACCCTATTTTTGAACAAGGGGCCCCAGAAGATCCTCCTGGAGGGGGATCAGGAAGGGAGGGTTAGAGAGGCACGGAGACTTCCTCAGAATCTGCTCCATGCGGGGCTCAGCGTGGAACGTGAATTATTTCATCTTCCAGCCACCCCCTTTCCAGCCCATTCCACGGGGGAGGCACTGAGGCTTGGGCAGGTGACATGACTGTGCAGGGCCCCCACAGGTGCTGGTATCACAGCTCGAAGAGCAGGGAAGTGGGCTGGGCCTGGGACACACGGATGCCCCACATCTGCACAGGTGTCCCCCATCTCAGCCTTTGGGTCCTGAACCTCGGGTGTCTGCCACACCCCCGTGTGACCTCTTATGCGGGAGGAGGGCGTCAGGGAAACCATTCTAGCATCTGGGTGGACCAGTTACACCTCCTGACCCCAGTGCTATTTAAAGTGTTGCCTGGGGCCCAGGACGGGGCAGTTGGGAGCAGAGGGACAGGGATCAAAGCAATGATGTGTCTTGTGTGAGGCCTTGGGGGGTTGCTGCCCCTCGTGGGCCTCAGTTTCCCCACCTGTCAATGACATCTCTCAGCCAAGGCTCTGAAGCCCTCGCTGGGCTCACTCTTAGGGCGCAGAGCCCCCGGGGTATGAGGGGGGCAGGTGGGGGTGAGCGCTGCTCTGGGGATGTCCCTGGGCTGAAGCCTTGCCTGGTGGTTTCCCTGGGACTTGGGGTGCCACTTCAAATGATGAACAGGTGTCGATGCAAAGGGCTGCCCCCTCCAGGGCTGCAGAGTAGCTGTGGACGCTGAGCTGGTGCTAGTCATCACCGAGTCGCTGTCAGCCGGCCATTGGCCCATCAACATGTCCACAAACACCCATCCAGCTGCCCCAATATCTGTCCACACACCCCCCCCCGCAACCGTTCATCTGCGCATCCTCCCACCCGCCCCCCACTCTCCCCAGACAGGCAGACACAAGTCCCAGCACCACAGAACCTTGGTCTCAGTCTCGTACCCCTGGGCATCCCCACCTCTCCGTCAGTCTGTCTCTCTTATTCTCTGTCTCTCCCTGTTGCTGTCTCTCTGTCTCTGTCTCCTGCTGTCTCTTGGTATCTCTACCTCCCTGTCTGTGTCTCTGTATCTCTGTCTCTGTATCTGTGTCTCTTACTATCGCTCTCTGTCTCTGTCTATCTGTCTCCCTGTCTCTCTTGTTTCTGTCTCTTCTTATCTTTCTGTGTCTGTTTCTCTCTCTGTCTCTCAGTGTCTCTGTCTGTCTTCCTGTCTCTGTGTGTCTGTCTCTCCTATCTTTGTCGCTCTCTGTCTCCGTATCTGTCTATTGGTATCTCTCTCCCTGTCTCGTCTCTGTCTCTATCTCTTGGTATGTATCTGTGTGTGTCTCTCTCTGTGTCCCCGTCTCTGTGTCTCTGTATCTCTCTCTCAGTATCTCTCTCCGTTTTCCTGTCTCTGTGTATCTGCCTCTGTGTCTCTGTCTCTGTGTCTCTCTCCGTGTCTCTGGTCCCACGAGGCCCCACGTCCGAGCCAATCCCGTGACTCACGGACACTCACCGCCCTCCCCGCCCAGAAAGAAAAACAAACACGCGCTGGGCTGGAGCTTGTATTTCTGAATGGGCCCCGCCCCGAACCTTGGCCCCACCCCTGACTCTCCATTGGCCAGCTCCCGGACCACGGCCCCGCCCCACCCTTGGCCCTGCCTCCACGAGACCTTGGTCCGGCCTCCGAGGCTCACTGATTGGTTCTCGAGGGGCAGCCAGGTTCGGGCGCTCCGCCCCTAGCCCCGCAATGGCAGAGCCGCGGACTCGCGCCGGGAGAGGCTAGAGCCGGTGGCGACAGGGGCCAGGTAGATGACAGCAGCGGGCAAGGGGCCATGCGCAGCAGACTGTGGTTGGGCCTGGCGTGGCTGCTGCTGGCACGGGCGCCCGGCGGCGTGGGGACCCCGAGCGGGCTGAGGAAACCGCGGAGCTATCCCCACCTGGAGGGCGATGTGCGCTGGCGGCGCCTCTTTTCCTCCACCCACTTCTTCCTAAGAGTGGATCCCGGTGGCCGCGTGCAGGGCACCCGCTGGCGTCACAGCCCCGACAGTGAGTGCGCTCGGGAGGGCTTCCTGGAGGTGGCAGCCTATGATGGCTGGCGTGGATGGGGGTGGGGGGAAGCGTCAGGGAGGCCGATGATGAGAACAACAACAGAGGCATCAGTAATAGGAAGAATGAGCTGGGCCTGGCGCTGGAGCTGCCGGAGGGAGAGTCCCTAGGGCTCTTCTGGCAGTGTGGCCTTGGCCAAGTAATTTTCCATCTGGAACCTCAGTTTCCTCCACTGTAATACGGGTGCAACCCTCGTGGTGGGACAACCGGACCCTAAGGAGAGGGATGCAGAGGAAGCTCCCAGCTCCAGGTCAGACTCAGCTGCAAAGATGAGTCTTTGAGGAATGGTCATGAGGTTGGGGTCAGTGGGCCCATTTACAGGGGGAAACTGAGTCTCCAGGAGGGACTGTTGCAGGCCTGTTGCATAATGAGGTGGAGGGAGAGCCGATATTTGAACTCTGGACTCCTGGACCCAGCAAAACCAGTCAGGACCTGCCTGACTGGGGACCCCTGTGTTTCTTCCCAGACAGCCCATTTGGCAGATGGGGAAATCGAGGCATAGAAAGGGGAGTGATCTGCTCAGGGTCACAGTGCAAGGGTGGGGTGGAACCACATCAAGCTGGAGTCACCATCACTGCCGACAGGCCGTATACCCAGTGCCTCATCCATCAAACAGTAGGCACTCAATAAGTGTTTGTGGAAAGCACGTTGAAAGAGGAGGTCGAGGCAAAGAGGAGGAATTTGGGGATAACTGGGGGCCAGGGCACTCAGTGACCCCATGGGCTGGCCTCAGTTTCCCCTCAGCTCTGAGGGCCAGGGCAGGGACAGCTGGGGAGGGGGCAAAGTTAATCGCCGGCCACGGCCTGAATCACCACCATTAGGGCAGATAATCACCCCCTGCCCTTCCCAGCTGCTTTCATCTGGGACTCCCAAGGCCCTCATTAGGCTCATGCGACAAGGGCAGATGACAGGGACTGGCTGGGCCGGTCAGTCAGTGGTGGGCACAGCCAGGTGGCCTCGGGCTTGGGGTGTGACCTGGGACAGTGGACACCTCTCTTGGGCCTGGCTTCCCCATTGTGGGCAGCAATGAGGGTGACAGATGATTGACAGTTCAGTATGGGTGCCGCCTGGAGCTCTTCTCTCCCCCATTCATTCTGTGGTTATTAATTAGGCGCCTGCTGTGTGCGGTACTGAGCACGAGGGAAGCAAAGGTGACTCAGACAAACTGCCCTCATGGGGCTGCCAGGGTGAGGTGAAATGTAAACAAGTGAACAACCGAATATGATAATTTCAGAGCAGGCCACGTGATACAAAAAAAAAAATGAAAACAGGGCAATGTAGGGGAGGCTGATGGGGTTGGTGCCTCAGCTGGGAGGCCCTGGAGGCCCCTCCAGTCTTGTATGATGAGAAGTAGCCAGCCATGCATAAAGGAGCTGGGTACCTGGCAGCGGAAAGGGCAGGTGTGAAGGCCCTGGGGTGCAGAAGAGCCCAGTGTGTCTAAGAAGCAGGAGGATGAGCATCGTGGGGGATGAGAGGTCAGACCATGGGGTTGGGGGGTGGGGGCTGAGAGGCATTCTGCTCACTTCATCTTGAGTGTACTGGGGAGCCACAGCAGAGTTTTGAGCAGCGGAGGGACAGGATCTAATTCATGTCTTGCAAAATTCCCTGCAGCTGCCGTCTAGGGAAGTTCAGGGATGTGACCCCGGGCCTGTTGGATGACCTTTCTCGGCTGGGGGGTGCAGAGGGCAGAATTTGGATCTGAGGGGAGTGTCTGAGGGGTCGCTTTAGCTAGACCTGAGGAGGAATTCCAGAGTCAGGAGAGGGGTCGCTGAGCGATGGAAGCCCCCAGACCCAGCCTGAATCGGCCGCCTTCACCCCTCCCCACAGCCCCATCAGGTCCAGCCTCCCCGGAGCCTTATGAGGGGTGAGTGGGAGGAAGACAGCTAGAGCATAATTATGAAGGTGGGCCCCCCAACTCCCTGGTTCAGATGCTGCACGAGGGCCGATCTGTACCTACTACACTGACCTGCCCAGGTCCCCTCTGGCTCCACACCCTGCTGTGGCTCCCCAGGGCCCTCAGGAGAAGGCTAGCCCCCAGTCCCTCCCCTGGTCCCGGACCCCGCCTCGCTCTTCTTCTCTTGCAGTCCCCAGAATATGCCCAGGATGGTCCCCCCCCCCCATGCCTCCTCCCACCGCGATCTAGTCAGGCCTTAGGGAAGCTCCCTGACGAGGTCTGTCATGGTCCCTCGTGGGTCCCCCACCCAGCACGAGGGTCGGTAGAGGAGGTGTCTGACAGGTGTTACCTGAATGAACAAATGAATGAAGGAGCGAGCAAATGAGTGACGGAGTGAATGAGTGAAGAACGAATGAAGGAGTGGGTGTGTGAATGAGTGAACAAGCTGTCCTCCAGAGCCCCGCCCCCACCTCACGAACTGGGCCCCCACCCCCCCACCCCCAGCTATCCTGGAGATTCGCTCCGTCCGCGTGGGCGTCGTGGTCCTCAAGGCCGTCTACGCGGGTTTCTACGTGGCCATGAACCGCCGAGGTCGGCTCTACGGGTCGGTGAGTGCCGGCAGGGGGCGGCGGGGGGCGGGGACCCCGGGGCGGCGATCCCGGGGCGGCGGGGCAGGGTGTCGCCGTCCTCACGCGCCCACCCCGCCCCCGCAGCGGGTCTTCACCCGCGACTGCAGGTTCCAGGAGCGCATCGAGGAGAACGGCACAACACTTACGCGGCGCTGCGCTGGCGCCACCGCGGCCGGCCCATGTTCCTGGCGCTGGGCCGGCGCGGGGCCCCCCGGCGCGGAGGCCGGACGCGGCGCCTCCACCTGTCCACCCACTTTCTCCCCGTGTTGGTGTCCTGAGGTCCCGAGAGGCCACCAGGGGTCTGTTGACCGACTCGGGAGCAGAGGGCTGGCCGGAGACTCTGGGCGACGCCTGAGCTGACGAGAGAGCGCTCCATAAGCACGAAATGAGTACCTACTGTATACCGGGCGCTGGGGACGAAGCGGGACCCCAACAGACAGCCGAGCCTCCAGGAGCCCCGGTCTGAGACGAGTAGGGGGTGAGGAAGGACCCAACCAGTCCGCTGGGCAGCCGGGCAGCTGCTCAGAGGAGGTGACCTGGGTGGGGAAGGGCACTGGGACGGTGCACAGCCAGGCACAGCTCGGGGGTGGGGACACACAGCGTTTGAGGGCAGTGAGGAAGGGGGAGGCTGGGCGGAGTGTTTGGGTGTGGTGGGCAGCAGATGAGATTGGAAAAGTGGCCAGGGGCACAGCGGGCAGGTCCAGGGCCAGGAGAGGGACAAACCTGTGTGGGCGGCAGGATAGCAGCCCCCAAAGATGTCCCTGTCCTGATCCCCAGGACCCGTGACTATGGTACCTGACATGGCTAAGAGAATTTAGCAGATAAAGTGATGGGTCTTGAGATGGGAGTTGATCCCGGATCACCTGGGTGGCCATGTGCTCACAGGGTCCTCACCAGAGGGAGGCAGGAGGGTCAGAGTCAGAGGAGGAGATGGGAGGGCGGAAGCAGAGAGAGAGAGACATGACAAGATGCTCCACTGCTGGCTTTGAAGACGCAGGAAGGGGCCACGGGCCAAGGAACACGGGGCCTCTAGAAGCTGGAGAAGGCAGGAGACAATTCTCCCCTGAAGCCTCCGGAAGGAACCAGCCGACACCCAGATTTCAGCCCCGTGAGACCCATTCCGGATTTCTGACCCCAAGGGCTGTGCGGTCATCAACTCGTGGTAACTTGTGCTAGGAGACTTTATATACGTGTGTGTGTGTTTCAACCTCGCTTGCTGAAAGTGAAGAGGCCTTGAAGCACTTACTGATGAAGATCAAAGACCACAGCCTTCAGTATGGATTACACCTCAACATAAAGAAAAGAAAAATTCTTACAACTGGACCAATAAGCAACATCATGATAAATGGAGAAAAGACTGACGTCAAGGATTTCATTTTACTTGGATCCACAATCAACACCCATGGAAGCAGCAGTCAAGAGATCAAAAGGCACACTGCACTGGGCAAATTTGCTACAAAAGACCTCTTTAAAGTGTCATCTTGAAGACCCAAGCCATGGTATTTCCAGTCCCATCATATGTATGCGAAAGCAGGACAATGAATAAGGAAGACCGAAGAAGAATTGACGCCTTTGAATTATGGTGTTGGCGAATAATATTGAATATACCATGGACTGCCAAAAGAATGAACAAATCTGTCTTGGAAGAAGTACAGCCAGAATGCTCCTTAGAAGCAAGGATGGCAAGACTACATCTTACATACTTTGCACATGTTGTCAGGAGGGTTCAGCCCCTGGAGAAGGACATCATGCTTGGTAAAGCAGAGGGTCAGCGAGAAAGAGGAAAACCTTCAAGGAGATGGACTGACACAGTGGCTGCAACAATGGGCTCAAACATAACGATTGTGAGGATGGCACAGGACCGGGCAGTGTTTCATTCTGTAGCACACAGGGTCACTATGAGTTGGAACCAACTCAACGGCATCTAATGACAACAACGTGTGTTTGTATGCTCTATGTCTGAAATCATTTCACTAATAAAAACAACCTCCAGGCCCCACAGTGTTACAGGCGATGGGCAGGGGCTGGCCGGGAGTGTGTGCCTGTGGGTGCAGGGCAGGTAGGGCTGCATGTCGACGCCTCTGGAGATGAAGGGGTGATGGCGTCTCCTTACCTGTGGGCGGGAGGCCCTTCACCTGCCCGTGCCCACTTCTGAGGGCTCCTTCAGTCCAGTCTCTGACCTGCCTGGAGTGGCGCTCTGAGGCTGTGGGACAGGCATGCCACTGCTCTGGGCCTGTTTCCCCTCCTATAAAACGATCACAGTGATGCCCTTGACCCCGGGGTCCTGTGGAGGCTGTGACAAGGAGCTCCCAGCTGAGGCGGGACATTTGGTTTGGTGAGTGTTGGGGAGTGATGGCTTCTCCCCTCCCAGTGTCGTCTTCCACTCGAAACAGTCAGGGAGGGGGTGGGAGTGGTGGGCCAGCAGCCTCCATCACCGGACGCCCCAGGCCCCTGCAGAGGCTGAACACTCACCACCATGAAGGCCAGAGGTTCTCACCCCGGGTGATTCCCCCAGGGGACACTGGGCGATGTCTGGGGATGTTTGTGGTTGTCACGACTGGGTGGGCTGCTACTGGCTTCGAGTGGGTCCACTCCAGAGAATGACCTGGCCCCCATGTCAGCAGTGCCAACGGGGGAGATGCTGCATTCATTATTTGGGAAAAAACCTGAGTTCGATCCCTGCCCACACTGTATAGCAGAATAAACTCCCGCTGGATCAGACGGTGTAAACCAGGGGAACCCTCTAGCTCTTGTGATTTCCCTCCTCCTCTCCACTCAGTCTGCGGATTTAAATGTGTGCAGCATCTGTCCTAGGATGTCATATGATTATGGGATGCAGTCTCTTGGGGTCAGTGGGATCCCCTAAACCAGGGGTTCTCACCTGGGGTGACTTTGCCCCCAGGGGGCACTGGGCAATGTTTGGGGACATTTGTGGTTGTCACAACTGAAGGGGAAAGTTACCAGCATTGAGTGCTTGGAGACCAGGATGGTGCTCGATACCCTACAGTGCACAGGGCGGCCCACCACAGAGAAGGATCCGGCCCCGTGTCAGCAGTGCTGGGGGGAGAGCCTGCCCTGGGGGACCCACTGACTGTGCCCACCTGGCTCCACCTTCCCCAGCTGCAGCTCCGCTGCCATGTGGATTCGGCCATTAGGGGCTACGATAAAGAACAGAACACCAAGTGCCAGCGAGGATGCGGGGTCTGGGCTACTCTCGCTCGGCCGGTGGGATGAAAAAGGGCCAGGTGCTCTGGAAACGTAAGGAGTGTCATAAAACCACATGCGCCAGTGGCCCAGCATTGCACCCGGCACTGTCCCAGAGAAGACTTGTGTCCGCACAGAACCAGCTACCGGTGGCCAAGCCACTCTTTGAGTAATCACCCCAGACAGGCAGTCATACCGTGGCAGCCAGAGGCCCCAGCGTGGATATCGCTGCCCCCTGGACCCGTCCTCAGCTATGCGGAGTGAAAACAGCAACTCCAGAGGCTCACACGCTGAGATTCCACTTACAGAACTTTCCGGAAATGACAAAAACCATAGGGAGAAGGACAGGCTTAAGGACATCGGGACGGGAGAGGGGTGTGGCAAAGGGTCCCAGGAGGGACGTGTGTGCATTGAGCCTCTGGCTGTCAACACTGGAGAGATGTGGCCGCAGGGGAGGCAGGGTCTCTCTGGTTTCCTTACAGCCGTGTGTGAATTAAAACTTTAGTAACAACTGGAAAGTGGACCTGGCCCTGGGGAGGCCTGCAGGGGCAGGGAGAGCAGCTGCCGGTTCTGGAGCCATGAGTCCCACATGGGTCTCACAGGGCTGAAACCTGGGTGTTGGCTGGTTCCTGCCACAGGCTCCAGGGGAGAATCGTTTCCCAGCCTTTTCCAGCTTCCAGAGGCCCCGCGTTCCTTGGCCCGTGGCCCCTTCCTGCGTCTTCAGAGCCGGCAGCGAACATCTTCCAGTGTCTCTCTCTCTCTCTGCTTCCGTCCTCACATCTCCTTCTCTGACTCTGACCCTCCTGCCTCCCTCTGATGAGGACCCTGTGGTCACACGGGCTACCCGGGTGATCCAGGGTCATCTCCCATCTCAAGACCCTTCATGTCACCCGTCCACAGGGTCTTTATTCCACGTAAGGTACCGTATTCCTAGTCCAAGGATTAGGACGAGGATGTCTTTGGGGCTGGCATTCTGTGACATAGGCCCTAAGGGGATGACCGCCATAGTCCTAACAGCCACAAAGGAGTCTCCCTTTAGCATCACAACCCAGATTAGGCATTGACCCCACGCACCCCAACATGTGACAGGTGCATCCAGGGTGGCACGCCACAGCAAACGCCTGAGACCACCTAGTGGGCAGGACCAGCTCAGCTGCGCCCAGGAGTCAGCCAGCTCCGTGTGACGCGGCCCCAGGACGATTGGGCGTGCGGGTGCCTGTGAACCAAGCTCTGAAAGACCAGTCTGTCTGCTGGCCATGTGTGTGGGCCAGGCCTGGAGGAGGCCCCTCCTGACTCGCCATCTGTACCGTCGACTCTCAGACCACGTGATGGGTATAGTCTTCACAGGTTATGAAAAAACCCCACCCAGACACTGTGCCCACTGCAGAAATGCCGGGCTGAGGGAGAAAGGACTGTAGTCAGGAAGGTCCCAGCACTGCAGCCTGGCTTCTGGCCCACCTCTGATACCACGCTGACCGCCAGGCTCCCGACCTCACTGCAGTGCTGGGTTTCAGGTGCCAGCTGTCTTCACAGGCAGCTGGTGAAGCGTACATCCAAGGAGGAGCCGACGGCACTGGGACAAGCCACACCTGACAGCTCCCACCGCAGTGGGTTTGCCATCTGGGACGCTCTGGTGTCTTCTCACTCGACATTGCTTGAGAGAAAGCCCTGCTTACTCAGCGATCTCGGGGTTCTCGAGAGCCTGGGGAGGCAGCCAGGTGGTGGGTATCAGGAGGCGCAGACCCCTCAGCCGCCCGCTCCTCACTGACGCTGCGCGGAAGGAAGACGCCAGACCACCTGCTTCTCTTTGTTAAGTAGATGTATTTTAAATATCCCTCAAGATACACATCTTTCCCTTTAGAAAACGTCTGTGGGAGCGGCCCGTCCTCATGCCCACTGCTGTCCTCACGCCCCGAGTCCCCAGTGGGCTGAGCGGGCGGCAGGCGGAGCACTGAGCAGCCCTACCTCGTCTCTTCATACATCATGCACGGCCGCTTGTGAGCTGAAACGTCCGTTTATTTCAAAGCAGTAATAATTTAAGATTATAAAAACCTCTCTGCTGTCGGACACTTAGAGGGCGAGGGCAGAGACGGACGGGAAGAGGGAGGCTGGGCGGCGCCGGCAAAGTGACGCGTGTCGGTGCCCCGGGGCGCAGGCGGCCCCCCGGAAGGCCAGCCGGGCAGGGGCGGCCGAGCTCCTCACTCCACCCGGGGGGTTGGGGGGCTCCTCCGCCTTCGCTCAGGCAGCCGGGCCATGGGACACCGACCGAGGACACAGGGGCCGGCGGCCGGGGCACCTCCAAGTCCGTGGGTGGCCGTGTGGTGTCGGGGCTGGGAGGGCAGGGCACTTCGGGGCGCCCGGGGGTCTCAGCACCCCGACCCCTCCCTCTGGTGCCGGGGGGAGGGTCCCGTGCTCGCTCTGCGGGGTGGGGACAGGCGGGGTGGGACTCAGGAGTTACTGGTTGCGTTCTCGTTGCTGGGCGAGCTGGAGGAAGAGGAGGAGGAGGACGAGGAGAAGCTCACCCCGGTAAGGCCCGGGGGGTTGGTGGCTGTGTTCTGTCCTGTGAGGCTCTTCCGGCAGACAGGGCAACTGTCATGCTTGGTGGGGACAGGGAGATTAGAGGTGGGTGGGTGGGCACTGGGTGGGCAGGGGCTCACCTGCTCCATCCAGGGCTTGGTGGGGCAGGGGGATTAGAGGTGAATGGGCAGGCACTGGGCGGGCAGGGGCTCACCTGCTCCATCTGGGGCTTGGTGGGGACAGGGGAGGGACAGGGGCAGGCAGGGGCTCACCTGCTCCAGCCAGGGCACGATGCAGCTGTTGTGGAAGAGGTGGTTGCAGGGCAGCTGGCGCACACGCTCGCCCAGTGCATAGTCGTCCTTGCACACGGGGCACTCGAGCCCGGAACCTGCAGGAGGGTGGGGTGAGGGCCGAGGCTGGGAGCAAGCTCCGCTGCCTGCTCCAGAGCAGAGCCAGCTCTCAGGGACCCGGGACACCATGGGCCTTGAGAGAGGGTCTCTGCTGCAGCCTCAGCCCAAGGTGTCAAGACGGGGCCCGGCCAAGCCCGGGGCGGCCTCAAGATGAGGAGAGGAAGGAGGAGGGGACGGGCGTGGTGCCCTAAACCGCCCGCCTGCCCGCCACCACCGCGCCGCCGGAGCGCACCTACGTGCTCCTCGGTGACGGGGACGGTGGGGAGGGCCTGGATTTTCTCTTTATCTGCGGGTGGGGGGCCTGTGTTTTCAAACTGATTGAGGAGCTGAAAGACAAGAGGCAAGAGTGCTGGGAGCTCCAGCTGTGGGGCCTCTGCCAGTCCCCAGCGCAGGGATGCCGCCCTCCAGCGCCCTCGGCCCTCTGGGCTCTGAAATGCAAGGTGGGGTCACCTGCAAAAGCACAGGGCTTCTGTCTGTCCTGGGCCCCTGCCTGCGGCAGAGCCCTCCCCCTGCAGCCTGGGCCAGGCCAGATGTCACTGTCTCCCACACGAGGCCCTGTGACAACAACCCGATTCTAAAACGCCTGAGGAGGAAACGGCTGTGTGGACAGAAACATGAAGGAAACCGTGTGTTGCACACTGAGGATGCGGTGTGTCCATGCCCCTGGGTGCCGGGATCGCTCTGGGGGCCCGGAGCGGCATGGTCCCTGTCACGTCCACCCCAAGGTGGGCCTGCCCAGATACAGCTGGAGGGAGGCCTGGAAGCACCCCCAGCGCCACCTCCCTGTGAGGAGACCCTGGGCCCCCCCATCCCACCCCGTCCGTGTGAGGAGACCCTTAGCCCCCCATCCTACCCCGTACCTGTGTGATGATGGCATCCAGGCCGTTAGCCCCCCAGGCGTAGTCCATGGGGTTTGAATGCAGGACGCCCCTGGGAGCAGAGAAGCCCAGAATCAGCCTGGCTGGGGGCGCAGGGCAGTGGCACAGGGGTGGCGCACAGGGAAGGGGGTGCCCACCTACTCACCAGGGGCCCAGGCCCAGGTTGGGGATGGTGGCAGGAGTGATGATGCCATTGACCAGCTGCTGGATGATCCTGAACACAGTGAGGAGGTGGGTCACGCCCGGCAAGGGGCTGACACAGGGCAGGGGGCGCGGAGGGGCAGACAAGGGTCGGGGGCGGGGAGGGGCGGGCACAGGGCAGGGGCGTGGGGGATGGCGAACACAGGGAAGTGGGCGAGGAGCAGCGGACACAGAGGAGGGCTGGGCTCCGCGATCTAAATGCAGTTTCTAGAGATTAACTTTTCACAGGAGGAGGAGAGGCTGTCCGGGCCAGGAGGGAAGTGCCTGCCGCCCAGCCTCGCTCACCCTTCCAGCGTCGGGACGCCCTCGTGCCGGCTGGTGGTACGCCGGGCGGTGAGGCGGGCCCGGGGCTGCCGGGCGCCATAGCGGTGCCGAGACGGGTGTTCCCGCTCCCGCCGGCTCTCGGGGTCCCGGCTGTCATCAGGCTGTGCCCCGGGGGTGAACGTGGGGATCTCGAAGCTGTCATCAAAGATGCCGAAAGCAAACTGGCCGTAGCCCTGCGGCAGCGTGAACAGGTGCTGGTCCACATTCTGCGTAGGAGGCAGTGACGAGGGAATGTCGGCATGCACATAGGGTGGCTGCACCTCAGCGCCCCGACTGTGAGGTGCCGCACCCCCACTCACCTCAAGCGGCTGCCTGCTCTGGTCCGTGGGGGCTGTGGAGGGAGCAGGAGAGCTTTCCGTATTCCTGGGGGGTAGGAGGGGAGGTGAGTGTGGGGCATCGAGACTGCCCCGAGGCCTATCACCAGTCCTGTTTGTCAGGGACGTATACACTATGGCACCTCGTCACCTGACTGCCTGGTCACAGGAGACAAGGAACCCAGGCCCGGCATGCGGAGGCTGCCAAGTTGCACTCAGGCCTCTCTGACCCGACGTCCCTGGTCACACTAGCTGCACGGACCACATCTTTACATGCCGAGTCCACGCAGAGCTCGGCTGTCTGCCCGATGGCCCCTGGGAGCTTCTGCGAGGTCCCTCGTCCCGTCTATGTCCTCTCACCCCAGGACCCCCTGGGAGGTGTATGCCATCATCCCATTTTCCAGATCAAGACATTGGGCCTGGGAAGGGGCGTGGCCACCCGAGGCCTACCAGCAGGACCTGCACCCTGGGGTCTGTGCACTGCCGTCTTGGCCCGGGGTCAGGGGTCCCCTGCTTGCCCACGGCTGCTCCTCCATGCCCAGCCCAGGTGCCCTTGGTCCCCCTCGGTCCCCCACTTCCCAAGGGGCTGTGTCACCTGGTCTCTTCCAGGAGTTCTTCGATGAAACCCGACTCACACCGCGGGCAGATGTAGTCCTGCAGGAGGAGAGGGGTGTGAGCACCGTGAGCGCCACCACAGAGGACATGTGCCGCCTGAGCAGGGCCCAGACAGGCAGCTGGCATGAGCCGTGGGCAGGTGCAGGCCCATCACAAGGGTGGTGAGAACATCAAGAGCCATGAGCTCCGTGGCCTCAGTAGTCCACATCATCTCGGTAGCCCTCATGCTTCCACCTCCCAGCCCAGGGCCTCAACCCCCAGCCCTTCATGAGTACCCCCAGGGCCAGAGAGTGTCAGCGTTCTGAGGATGCCGCTTGCTTCTTCCCTCCTTGGCCAATAAAGCCTCTGACAAGGCCTGCAGGGAGCCAGTACCAGGGGATGCGGCGGAGGTGCCAGGAGCCAGCCAGGCAGGGGGACCGGCACGGATGCCCCAAAACAGCATCTCTGGGACATTCTGGCAGCATTCTGGCAGAACATGCTGTGTCTCCCGGGCTGGAGTGCTGGCCCCCGGCTGCAGCCACTTTCCTCCCTTCCTCCTCTCTCTCTCTCTCTCTCACACACACACACCCCCCCGGGGCCCGACTGGAGCCACAGACAGCGGATGGCTCAGACGCAGCCAGGGTTAAAACAAGGACACCTGAGGAGGTGGGGACACCCAGGGACGGCACGGCGGTAGAACCCCAACCCCGTCCCCGCTACCAGAACCCGTCGGGGGCCCCAACCCCATCCCCACTACCAGAACCCGTTGTGAGCCCCAACCCCGTCCCCACTAGCAGAACCAGTCGGTAGCCCCAACCCCGTCCCCGCTAGCAGAACCAGTCGGTAGCCCCAACCCCATCCCCACTACCAGAACCCGTTGTGAGCCCCAACCCCGTCCCCACTAGCAGAACCAGTCGGTAGCCACAACCCCGTCCCCGCTAGCAGAACCAGTCGGAAGCCCCAACCCCGTCCCCGCTAGCAGAACCAGTCGGAAGCCCCAACCCCGTCCCCGCTAGCAGAACCAGTCGGAAGCCCCAACCCCGTCCCCGCTAGCAGAACCAGTCGGAAGCCCCAACCCCGTCCCCGCTAGCAGAACCAGTCGTGATCCCCAACCCCGTCCCCGCTAGCAGAACCAGTCGTGATCCCCAACCCCGTCCCCGCTAGCAGAACCAGTCGTGATCCCCAACCCCGCCCCCACTCGTGGAAAGAGCCAGGCGCTCCAGCCATCCAGAGAGGGCCGGGTCCTTGCATGCACAGGCGTCCGGGGAAACTTGCACAGTGTCGTGGATTGAATTATGTCCCCCAAAAGATGTGTGTATCAGTTTGGCCAGGCCATGATTCCTGGTATTCTGTGGCTTTCGTATAAATTGTAAACCTGCCTCTACGATGTTACCGAGGGAGGATGGGCGGCAGTCCTGTTAGTGAGGCAGGACTCAGTCTACATGATTGGATTGTGTCCTGAGGCAATGTCTTGAGCATATAAAAGACAGAAGTGAGCAGTGAGACAGGGGGACCTCATACCATGAAGAGAGCAGTGCCAGGAGCAGAGTGCGTCCTTTGGGCCGGGGTCCCTGTGCAAAGAAGCTCCTAGCCCGGGGGAACACTGATGAGAAGGCCAACAGAGAGAGAAAGCCTTCCCCTGGAGCTGACGCCCTGAATTTGGACTTTTAGCCTACTCTGACTACGAGGAAATAAACTTCTCTTCCTTAAAACCATCCGCTTGTGGTGTTTCTGTTGTAGCAGCGCTGCGTGACTGAGACGCACAGACGGGGTATGACCAGACAGTGCACTCTTGACGGCGTACTCACGTGACGTGGGGGGAAGGTGACAATTCAGAAGGTGCAGGACGTGCACAGGAGGGGATGACCAGGGGAGAATACGGTGAGAACCATCGACAGCAAAGGGGTGGGACAGGCTCCCGCTATGACGCAGCTGGCTGTAGGTTCCCTAGGAACCAAGGCCTACCCTTTCCGGGACCCCTTGCTGTGCGGTGGGCCAGGCCTCAGGTGATGGAGCAAAAGGTAGCCAGGGTCCCTGGCTCTCTGGACAGGGACGTCAAACCGCCTGCCAAGACCGGACCCTTTCAGAGGCTCACCCCTATGAATGTGTCCCTTGCAGCTGCACCTGTCCGTCCTATCCCTCAGCCTGAGCCTGTTCGCCTTTCTAGAAAACAGGCAGCCACCATTAACTCTCGAGTAAGGACAGCTGTGCCCTCACGTACCACACGTTGACCCTGGGCCACCTTGGCACCGCCGTCCCCCAGTCCCGTGCAGGGCTCCGACCTGCCACTCTGCGTACGTCACCCTGCAGAGCTCACAGCCAGTTCAGGGCGCCACAACCCCGTCCCTCTGCTAGAACCTTCCTCCTCCAGATAGCTACCTGCCTTGCCCCCTCGGGAAGTCAGGCCTCTCTCAAACATCACCTCCAGTTCACGCCTCGGTCTCCCCACCTGTAAATGGAGGACAACCTCAACACCCAGAAATCTGACCTCTGGACACACCCTGGGGCGCCAGACTGGGTCTCCTGTCTACCCCTGTGCTGGGTTGCCCCCGGCCCCTCCCTCAAGTCCCGGGGACTCCTGGAGGACCAGGAGGTACGCGCAGGGTGGGGAGGCGCCGGACTTGGGGACTCTCCTCGTCCACAAGCACACCACAGAGCTGCGGCTGTATGTTGAGAGCGGGCAGAGGCAGAAACCTGTGTCCAACCAAGCGGACTGTGGTTCCGTGGAAAGAGATGGCCTCACCAAGGGGACAGGAGTCCAGAACGGTGTCCCCCTCCACACGTTGTCTCCCTTGGGAAACAGGCACCTGGACACTGAGGCTGCCACCACGGACATGTCCCACCATCCTGTGGGGCCACACGTGGGCGGGCCAATGGTCACACCTGGGACCAGCATTTTTACATGAGGTCCAAGGCCCCCTCACTGCTCGTCAACACAGAACATTCCAGTTCTTAGAGGTCACCTGGTCTCACTGAAGGCAGGGGCATCTACTGAGCTGCAGCCCTTACTGTCCCCACGCTTGGTTCTCACCCTGTTCTCACGTCACCGTGGCCTGGCCACTCGTCCCCTGGTTTTCAGCAGCGCCAAATCCAAAACCCTGCTGTGATGTCCATCTCACCCCCCACAGCCATGCCGCACACTGCCTGTCCATCCCCACCCTCCACCGCCGTGCTGCACGGCGCCCCTGGTGCCTGATGCTGTCCTGGCAGTGACCGCCCCATCCTCAGGGGGTCGTCAGACAGCTGTGGAGGCCCCTCTGTGCACGTCCCACGCACCTGAGCCTCATGGATGGGGACAGATGCCTGAAACCCCTGCGTGCCAGCGTCTGCCCCACAGTACTGCCATCCGTCACACAGAACCAGGGCATGGGGACAGCAAGGACAGACGGCTCAGGGGGCTCCCCGGGTCCAGCGTGCGGCCAAACACACTGACGGCTGCAGCTCACGTGTACTGCCTGGTGGCGTTGTCACCATTGCACGGTCCACTCAGGGACACTCCTGAGAGGGGTGGGCAATGTTCATGATGACAGGGACAACAGGCGTGATGGGTTGTCCCAGCCCAAGAGGAGGCATATCGGCGCCACCCCTGCTGGTGGGGTGTGACCTTGACAAGCTGGGGGGTGCTTTCCCAGGCAGCACCCCCCGAGACCGAGAAGGCACAGGTGGTCCGCCCCGTCCCCTGGCGGTGTGCTAGCACGCAGGGGACCTGTGCTTGACACCCACGCTCCACTGACGCCGTGCCCACTAGAACCCCAGGGGATGCCCACGAGGTTCCCTCCCCCATGCCAGCCCACCTCGACTGGCACCTGCAGCCCGAATGCCCCACTGAGCAACACGGCAGGACGTCTACACCGTGCCCCACACAGGCACGCCCTGGCACACCCCAGCTCCTGGCGAGGATCAAGTCTGGGCCTGCGCTGGCCTTGGGGTCCGGCTCCCACGTGCCCTTCCTGCCCTCAGCCGCCTTCACAGGCACCGCCCCATCCCAGCGCTGGCTACACTCTTCATGCGCCCACGGGCTCCCCTCAGCATGGGTCACTGCTGTCCCACTGGACAGGTGGCGACAGGGGCCAGGAGCCGAGGACCTCAGCCATAGCCACACAGCTGAGAAGTGGCATGATGGCCTGAGTCAGGCTCTCAGCAAAAACCACGAGGCGGCAAGAAATGTTCTGGAGGGCCAAGACAGGAGGCAGTTCCTTTGTCAGTTAACAGCAGATGCTTCACAAGAACCAGCGTCACCCTCGTCACCTCAGACTTGGTAAAACAGGCATCTACCCCCTTTTCAGGGATGTGAGCTCTGGGCTTGGGCTTCCCCAGGCCGGGCAGGTCCCAGGTGAAGCCACACTTCCTCACCTGGCTTGAGAAAGTTCCAACAGTCACCCTGGCTAATCCTGCCTGAATGGACAAGAGGCACCTTGATGACCACACACATGGGAAACCTGAGGTTCTGTCCCCCTCCACTCATCACTCAAGTCACACCTACAGGGTCGCCTCCTCCAGGAAGCCTTCCCTGACACACATCCCCTTTATGTGCTCTTACGCAGTGTATCGACATTTGTGGTCAAATATTTGTCGAATGCTGTCCAACCCTGGCTCCCTGACCAGCCTATGAACTCTGAGGGCAAAGACCACACTTGTTCTGTCACCAGTGACGAGAAGGAAGGCACTCAGATGGGCCCGGTGAATGTCAGGAAACGTCAGGACGCTCCTTGCCCAAGGCCACAGGGCCAGGAAGTGGCCACACAAAGCCAGGACCCTGTCCCGAGACTTACACCAACTGTGAGGGGCTGCTTCCGACTGGGAAGGAGCCAGTTCAGGCCGGCGGGCTGACAAATGGTGACAAAGACCCAGTGCCAGGCACACAGGAAGCCGGAAGCCGTGCGACAGTGGGGCAAGTCTCAGCGCCCCAAGTCTGTGCGCATGCAGCAAGATTTCACCTCATTTTCCTGCCTCCTACGGAGGGAGAGCCCCTTGCCTCTGGAAGCCACATCCCCCACCCTTTCTCTCGTCTGGGGCCTAGCACACCCGCTCTCCCCCGGAGCCCTGACTCTAACACCCCTTCCTTCCCTATGACTACCCGGATGCCAACAGACACCTGCTTCGAGAACCTCCACCCCCACCCACACCCCCCCCGCCCCAGGATCATGAACTCTGGCTCTGAAATCAAAGCAGTCCCCACCTCCACTGCCAGGAGAAGGCAGGCGGTGTTTCCACAAAGCCCTGGAGCTGGCTTCAAACGCCTTGACGGCGGTAGGCTACGCTGCCAAGATGGGCTCCGGCTTTCCTTCCCCAGAATCTCCCTAACCTGCAGGGGGGCCCCAAGAGAAGGGGGTGGTGCAGGCTCTGATCACGAAGACCTGCCATCCGGCAGCCGTCGGCCCAGACAGCGCCTCCTGACCTCGGCTTACTCATCAGTAATATGGGAGCAACACCTGGGCCTGCCCGGGGAGCAGGGGATGGGGATTAACGAGGCGGCACTCAGCGAGACGCCGGGCACGGGCGGCGCCAACACGCGATCGGTGACCGTCCCCGGGCGTTATTTTCGGAGTCTAGTGCCCCCACGATCTCTCCCTCCAGGGCCTGCCACGGACGAAGCCAGCCACTCGGCCCCTCTGGGCCTCAGTTACTCCGTCCGGTAAGCCGGGCCCGTTGGGCTCGGACGCGAGCGGCGTCCCCACCTATGTGGGGTTCCCCGGCCCCGCCGCGCCGCCGGGGCAGGCCCGCCTCCGGCCCGGGCCTCAGTGTTCCGCATCGGGTCCTCGCCCGCACCGCCCATGCTCTTTGCCGGGTGACCCCGGGCCGACGATGCCCGCGGGCCTCAGTTTCCCCATCTGGGCCACCTCGCGCGACCCCCGCCCGGGCCGCGGCCTCGCCTCGGGCCTGAGAGGCAGGCCCCGCCGCCCGCCCGCCCGCCGCCGCCCCCGGCCGGGCCTCACCGGCAGGCGCGGGACGATCTCGACCAAGCAGCAGTGGCAGAAGTACCGTCCGGGCTGCGGCGACGCCTCGGCCATGGCCCCCGCCGCCTTCGCCGCGCCTCCCGCCCCCCGCGCGGCGCCCGCCGCCGGCCGTTTGCTGCTCCCTCGCCGGCCGAGGAGCCCGCGCACGCTCACGCACGCACACGCAGGGACGCACAGCACGCACGGCGTGGGGAGGGGCGGGACGCTGGAGAGCGGCGCAGGCAGCGTGCACGGAGGGTGGTGGCCTGGGGCGACGGCGGCCGCCGAGGGGCAAACTAGGGGCGACTGTCGAGCTGGACGCCGGACAGGGGAGGGGGCCAGGTCTTCAGACAACTGAGCAGTCAGAGGGGTGGGGCCTGCGCGAGGCGGGGCCGAGTCTCCTTGGCAACCAGGATCTGGGGGCAGAGCCAAACCCTCACTACGGAGGAGCTGGAGGGGCGGGGCCTTCACGGGGCGGGACAACTCAGTCTGGGGGCGGGGCTAGGCCCGGAGGCGGTGGAAGCCGCCGAGGGGCGGGGCCAGCGCGGGGCGGGGTCGAGCCCCTTCTCTTCTCCGAAGCCTGGAGAGGCTTCCTAGCCCTCGTTACTTCTCCAAGCTCATCCTAATGGCTCTTATTCAGCCCCGCCTAACTCGCTGCTCCTGGGACACGTCAGGGGCTCTCCCACCTCCAGGCCTTTGCACTGGCTGCGCCCGCGCCCGGTGCACCGTCCCCAGACGCCTCGAGGCTTTCTCACTCACCTCTTTCTGAGTCCCTGCTCAAATGTCACCTGAGTCTCAGGACACGCTCCTTCTCAATAGCAGTAATTTCCACCTGATGGACTGTAAGGCCGGCTCCACGCGAAAGGGGTTCCTGTATCGGGTCAGACAGCACAGTGGTGCTCGATGAACGTTCGTTGAAAGAATGCGGACAGGTGGCCTTTCCTAGATCAAGGGAGGGCCCCTCGGGTTTAACCACCCCCCATGCCTCAGTTTGACCCATGGTATAGGAGAGAGTCTGAGGTCGGCTGGGTTGTGGGTCTTACAGCCCAGGGGCCTCTGGGTGAGGAGGGGGCAGGGGCCTGCACTCTGTAACCCCCCCTAAAATCAACAGAAGTAGGATCATCAGCCAACACAGGCCGGGATCATTTCTGAGATTCAGCAGACAAAAACACAAACCCGTTGCCCTCAGATCGATTCCGACTCATAGCGACCCTATAGAACAGAGTGGAACTGCCCCATAGGGTTTCCAAGGAGTGGCTGGTGGATTCGAACTGCCAACCTTTTTGTTAGCAGCCACAGCTCTTAACCACTGCACCACCAGGGCTCCAATTTCTGAGATTAGCTCAGCCTAGTCATGCATTTGTTTCTTTGTTCGCTTAACAAACATTCATCGAGTACCTACTGCAAGCTAGACCGTGTGCTGGGTGCAAGGACATATTCCAGAGCTGTGGGGAGACAGAGCTGGGTGCAGACACCGCCAACCCCATGAGGTTTTACCAGAGAATGGGACCATAGTGGGGGCCTGGCTCTGCTTAGGAAGTTGGGAAGGCTTCATGCGGGAGGAGGCATTGGTGCTGGGGTTTTGAGGCATGAATAGGAGTTGGTTGGAGCCTGTGTATGAATGATGCCAAGAGGCTGAGGAAAAGGACTTGATTGCTGTCACCTTCCTGTCCCCTTCAAGGCTTTGTGGTGATCCCAAACTATTCCTGCTCTGAGCACCAGAGAGCACACAGGCCCCATCACTAGGAATCTGGGAAACCCCAGGTCCAGGGAGGAGGGACAGTTTGCCTCGGGCCACACAGTAGGACTGAGATTGGAGAACTCAGGCTCTGCTTCTCTGTCACTGCTCATTCCAGGACACCAACATTCAGTCATTCATTCTTCAGACATTGATGAGGGCCCTCCTAGGGTGGTGGTTAAGAGGCTGGACTGGGGAGCCAGTGGGCCTGGGTTAAAATCCCACCAAGCGGCACACCAGCTGTGTGACCCTGGGCCAGTCACTTCACCTCTCTGAGCAGGTGGCAGACCACCTCTGAGGGTTTCAGGCCTGGGTGAGCCCTGGGGCCCCAAGAGGTCCTGCCACTAACTCTCACTTCCTCTTTCCCTCTCTTGACACTCCCCGACTCCTTTGGATGGGCCAAGCTCGGTCCCACTTCTGGAGCCTTTGCCTTGGCCACGCCCTCTGCTGGGCGTGGGCATCCCCAGGCCTGCTCCTTCCCTGTTCCTCAAGGCTGCGCTTGGCCTCCTCCTGGCACAGCTCCTATCCCACTGCAGCAGGCTGCCCAGCGCCCCTTCCCCACAGCCGTCCCCACTTCAAGGAATTACAGATGTGCCCCCCAATCTAGGCCATGAGGCCACTACCTGGCATCTAGTCCAATAAATTCTTGAATCAGTGAACAATTAGTGAGTTCACACTGGGTGCCAGGCTGGACAGGTGCTGGGGAGACCGGAACAAGAATACGGAACTTTGTGTATCATACAGCTAAGTGCTCAGTAACACTGGCCCTGAAGTTTAGCCCTCAGCATAGCCCCACGACCCCCATTTTACAGATGAGGAGACTGAGGCTCAGACAGGGTCACACACCAGGGCTGGAACTCGAACCCAGGCTGTTGGAACCTGGCCAGGGCTCCTTGCCCACTGGCCTTGGACAGCAGCATCAGACCCGAGTGTGACCCAGTGTCTCTGAGGTTCCGAGGGCACCCCTTTGTGACCGGGGTGGCCGTCTGGCTGCTGCTGCTGGGTAAGCAGCCTTGGGAGGGGAGAGCTGTCCCCCACCTGCAGCCTTTCAGATTGTGGGTGCCTCTTGACAGTTTCTCAACCCTTCCTTGGGAGGGCTTTGAAACTTGATTCTGAAAATGGAATGAGGCCCGGCCCCCTCAGACCCCAAGGCAGGCCGAACTCTCAAGAATAAGGCCATGTCTCCCCCCTTAAACCCCTGGTTTAGGATTGCACCTCCACCCTCAAACCCGCAAGTCAGGACTGTGCCTTTCCCCTCTGCCCCCCAGTTCAGGGCCGTGCCTCCTCCCGCAGACCCTCAAGAATGAGGCCATATCTCCCCCCTCAGACCCCCAGGACACTGCAGGACAGGGACATGTCTCCCTCTTCAGAGTCCCTGTCCAAGCCTCGGCCTTCCCATCTGTAAAATGGGTCCCTCATCTCCCCGGGAGGTCACTGTGACTCTAACTGTCCAGCCCTGGGACTTTTGCAGGTGCTTTTCCTTCTGCCTGCAGCATCTGTTCCTCCCCCTCCCACCAGGCAATGGGGCCTCGCTGACACCCGACTTCCATCTGAGTTTCTGCCTTGGGCAACTGGCTTCTGCCCATGCCTCAGTTTCCTTTACTGTCACACGAGGGGTGACAACAACACATTCCTCTGAGGGTGTGGAGCCCCTCCTTTCCTAATCCTGTGTCAAGCCCATGCTGTTTTGTTTATTATACCTTTGCACTGTGTTTTGATCTGGTTTCGCACAAGTTGCTCCTCTTTGACCTTCTTTGCTCATTTACTCTTCCACATGAGTTTTGGGATTTTCCAGATGTTTACTTCTCTCAGGGGGAATACAATTCCACAGGAATTTCTACTGGAATCTAATTGCACTAATGAACATCCATCTCTATGCACCCTGCCCGACAGCCAGGTATGTGGCTCTGTGTATTCCCAGACTTGGTTTCCGGGGAGGCTGGGAGGGGATATTGGGGGCCTTAGGGCTGGAGAAAGTGATTCTATCCGTCCCCACTTTGCAGGTGCAGGCCTGAGGCATAGAGACAGGAGGCCCTGTCCCAGCGGCCAAATTCCTACAGAGGTGAGGTTGCCACAGTCTGTCCGGCTATTCTTTGGGTGGCTCTTTACGCTTCTGTTCACATATTTTGGCTTATTTTGGGTGTGCATGTGCTTCCTTTTCCTTTTTGTTTATATGTGTTGGCTTGTGTTTGTTTTTCTTTTTAATTTTTACTTAGGTTTTTGTTTATTGTTTACTTGGTTGGTTTGTGTTTGTGTTTCTTTTCCATCTTTTCGTTTATACTTCTTGGTTTGTGTTTTTGACTTTGTCGTCAGTGCTTTTTGGTTTGTGTGCTTGTTTGTTTGTTTGTTTTTTCACTTTTCTGCTGTGCTTCTTGGTGTGTGTTTTACTTTGTCGTCGATATTCCTTAGCTTGGTTTTCTCGTTTGACTCTTTTTGGAATTGAAGGCATAAAACGTTGACACCGAGGGGTATCAAGTCGGCAAATCTTCAGCCGGCAGCCAAGTGACCTTTTACATACCAGGACATCACCCAGACAAAACCCAGGACACCCAGCCCCCGAAGCCCTGGAGTCAACCCCCCAGAGGCCACAGCTGTGTGGTCAGAGCAAAACTGCTGGTATTCATGGAGACAGAAGGTAGGACAGAGGTTCCAGGGCCTGGGAGTTACCGCTTAAGGGACACCGCGTCTCTGTTTGGGGTAATAAAAAAGGTCTGGGAATGGATAATGGTGATGCTTGCACAGCCCCGTGGCGCTAAATGCACTGAGTTGTACACTCAAAAGTGGCTGAGATGGTAAATCCTATGTTGTATCTATTTTACCACAATAAAAAAGGCAACGGAGCACTGATGCACGCCACGGGAACCTTGAAAACATAATGCTCAGTGAGAGAAGTCAGACGCAAAAGGATGAACATGATGAGATTCACCTTACAAGGAATGTCTAGAACAGGTGAATGCATAGGGACAGAAAGTAGATCAGAGGTTCCCGGAGCTGGGGAGGGTGGAATGAGGAGTTATTGCTTAATGAGTACAGAGTTTCTGTTTGAGGTGATTTAAAAAAGATCTGGAAATGGATAGTGGTTGTAAAAATGGTGTGACAGCGGTGGCTGACCTCCTCTAACCTCACAGTGGGAAAGGAGAATCAATATCAGTATCAACAGCCCAAGACTGGTTTCTATGAGACAGAGGTCAGACGGGCCTCCTCTCTCCAGCCTTTCCACCAACTCCAGCACCAGCCGTCCCTCCCACAGCCCTCCCTACTTCCCCGTTGGGCTCAATAATACCTTGCCATGGCCACACACAACTCACAGACCATAGTCACAGTTACGGGGTTTATTAGGGAACTGACAGATTACAATTCAGCATCAGAAACAACTCAGGATACAGTTCCTCCATCAGAACAGCCTCTTCTTAGCCGTGCCTGCGGGCAGGTGTCTCTCTGGCCCTTGGCCCCTCGGCCCCTCGGCCCCTCGGCCCCACAGCCCCTCGGCCCCTCGGCCATGCATCTGCCCCTCGGCCCAGCTGGGCCTCTGTTCTGCTTGGGCAAGTGTTACAAAGCTCTTTAGTTCTGCCAATAAGTGCCCAGGGGGCACCCCACTCTGCCAGTAAGCCTCAGCCCAAAGGCACTCAACTCTTTTGCTCTGTGGGTCGGCAAGCCCACCACGCCATCTTCTGTTCTGCCACTGCCATTTCTGTGCCACTGCTTCTCGCCATCTCCTGCCATCTCCGGTGTTACAGCTCTCTCTCTGTCTCCTGGGTCTAGGAGGTTCTCAGCGCAGAGATCCTGAGTCCAAAGGACACTCTGCTCTCCTAGCTCTTCTTTCTTGGTGGTAGTGAGCTTCCCCCTCTCTGCCTCTGGGATGGCTTATTTTAAGCCTAGTGGGATGGCAAAACTGACCAATTCCCTCATTAGTGTTCCATACACCTTATTTGCATGGTCCCACTCCCACAAGTGTGCCATGCACCTTATTTGCTTTATTAGCAAACTACCCAATCCCCTTGGTGGGCCACAAGCACCTCGTTTGCATAGCCCCCCACCGAGTTATTTGGTGGGAGTTACAAGACCATGGTGAGAAAGGCTGTATAAAAGTGATCCATTGCACCATGGTGGTTTTGGTGGTGATGGTTACACAAGAGCCGTGGTGGTGCAGTGATTAGGCGCTTGGCTGCCAACCAAAAGGTCGGTGGTTCAAACTCACCTGTGGCTCCACGGGAAAAGATGTAGCAGTCTGCATCCATAAAGATTACAGCCTTGGAAACCCTATGGGGCAGTTCTACCTTGTGCTATAGGGTTGTTAGGAGTCGGAATCGACTCGATGGCAATGTTGTTGTTTTTTTTAAGGGGTGGTTGCACAACCTTGTGATACTAAATGCCACAGAATTATGCACTCAGAGGTGGTGAAAGTGGTCAATTTTATGCTATGAATATTCTACCACAATTTAAAAAATAATAATAGAGGGGAAAAAAAAGAAGAAACAATCACCTCATCTACTTGGCAGGGCTGCTGGGGAAACATAACAACAAAAGATTGTGGGTAAAGGGGTCTTTTATTCTTCACCTGCTGTGGAATCTCTCAGGGAGAAAACTCGAGAACGGGAACCAGAGACACAGTGGGACCAGCTCCTCAGCTCTCCCCACCTTCTGACTGGTGTCTTCTGAGCTGGCACTCACTTTTTTTTTTTTTTTATATTTTATTGTACTTCAGGTGAAGGCTTACAGAACAAACAGTTTCTCATGAAACAGTAGTACACATGTTGTTTTATGACATTGGTTAACAACCCCACAACATATTAAGCCTCTAAATTCTCAATCTTTTTTTTTTTTTGATGAAAATACAAATAGCCAAAGATACACCATTTCAAAAATTTCTACATACACAGTTCAGTGACATTGACTACGCTCTTCCAACTGTGCTGTTATTCTCACTTAAGATGAAGGCTTACAGAACAAAATAGTTTCTCATTTAACAGTTACTACACATGTTGCCCTATGACAATGGTTAACAATCTCACAACACATCAACAATATCCTTACTCCACCTTGTGTTCCCTATCACCAGGGGACTTCCTTGTCCCCTTCTGTCTTCTGGCCCTTGTCACTGGACTACTGTACCTCATTAGTCTCATTTGGTTTTTTGTTTTTTTTTTTAACACCATTTCAAAACTTTTTATTTACACATTTAAGTGATATTGACTATGCTCTTCCAATTGTGCTGCCATTCTCGCCCAAGATGAAGGCTTACAGGACAAAACAGCCTCCCATTTAATAGTTACTACAAATGTTGCCCTATAACAGTGGTCAACAATCTCACAACACATTGACAGTGTCCTTACTCAATTTGTGTTCCTTATCATCAGTTTCCTACTCCCCCTCTGCCTTCTGGCCTTTGTCACCGGACTCCTGTACCTCGTTAGTCCCATTTAGTTTTACTGGGCTGTCCACTCCCAGGCTTAACATCGAACCTCGAAGGTAACTTCACCTCTGAGCTGAAAGGGTGTCTGGGGGCCACACTCTTGAGGTTTCTCCAGTATTCTTTAGGCCAGTAAATCTGGTCTTTTTTTTTGGGGGGGGGAGTTAAAATTATGCTCTACGTCCTTCTCCAGCTCTGTCCAGAACCCTCTGTTGTGATCCTGGTCAGAGCAGTCAGTGGTGGTAGCCAGGCACCATCTAGCTGGACTGGACTCAGTCCGGTGGAGGCCTTGGTAGCTGTGGACCATTAGTCCTTTGGACTAATCTTTTCGTTGTATCCTGTTCTCTTCATTCTCCCTTGCTCCCGAAGGGATGAGACCAGTGGAGTATCTTAGATGGCCGCTCATAGGCTTTTAAGACCCCAGACACTACTCACCAAGGTAGAATGTAGAGCATTATCTTTATAAGTAGTGTCGTGCCAATTGAGTTAGATGTTCCCCGAGACCATGGTCCCCAGAGCCCTCCGTCCAACAACTCAGTCCCTCGGGGGGTTTGGATGTGTCTGTAGGGCCTCCATGACCTTTCCTTGTGCAGGTTGTGTTAGTTTCCCCTGTACTGTGTACTATCTCACCTCTCACCCAAGGTACCACTTATCTATTGCCTATTTAGTATTTCCTCCCCCCTCCCCTCCCATCCCTGGTAACCAACAAGGATTGTTACATTTTGCATGTGAATTTTTTCATGGGTTTTTACAATAGAGGTCTCATACAATATTCGTCCTTTTGTGACTGACTTATTTCACTCAGCATAATGTCCTCCAGTTTCATCCATGTTATGAGATGGTTCACAGATTCATTGTTGTTCTTTCTTGTTGCATAGTACTCCATTGTGTGTTCACTTTTTTTTATTTCTTTGAAATGGGGCTAATGGAAATGAGGGCCTGTTTTTTTTTTTTTTTAAACAATAGCTCCCCATTCTCCTTTCCCTCCAGCCTCTGGCAACCACTAATCCACTTTCTGTCCCTATGGTTTTGCCCATTCTGGACATTTCACATAAACGGCATCCTACGATACTTATCCTTTTATGCCTGGCTTCTGTGACTGAGTGTCATGTTTTCAAGGTTCATCCACGTTGTAGTATGAATCCGTGCTTCATCCCTTTTTATGGCCAAGTAATATTCCATTGGAAACCCTGGTGGCACAATGGTTAAGAGCTATGACTGCTAACCAAAAGGTCGGCAGTTCGACTCCACCAGGTGCTCCTTGGGGGAAGTTCTACTCTGTCCTATAGGGTCGCTATGAGTCGGAATCGACTTGACGTCGGTGGGTTTGGTTTGGTTTTTGGTTTAATATTCCACTGTGTGGATGGACCATGTTGTCTTTATCTATTCACCTGTGGATGGGCACTTGGGTTGTTTCTACCTTTTGACTCTTGTGAATAGCACTGCAGTGAACATTGGTGAACAAGTATGTGTTTGAGTCCCTGCTTTCAAATCTCCTGGGTCTATACCTAGTGGTGGAGTTGCTGGGTCACATCATAGTTCTATGTTTAACGTTTTGAGGAGCCCCTAGACAGTTTTCTGCAGTGGCTACGTCATGTTACATTCCTGCCGGCAATGCAGGAGGGTTCCGGTTTCCCGACATCCTCGCCAACACTTGCTATTTTACATTTTTCTGATAACAGGTATCCTAGTGGCTGTGAAGTGGTATCTCATGGTGGTCTGGGGGCTCACTTTTTATTTTAAATAATTTCCAACAGACAGAAAAGTTGCAAGAATAGTACCAAGGCCCCGGGCACCTTGCCCGCGTTGTGAACGGCTTCCCTCTCCCGCTCTTTTCTGCGTCTGTCTGGATGTGTCTGCCTCGGCAGAATTATTTGGGATGAGGTTGCCATCCCCATGCCCAGTGTGTTTCCTGGAAGCTCCCTTGCTGAGCGTAGCTGTTTGCTGATCAGACTGCACCATTAGAGCAGGCACAGAGCCCCTCGCTAGTCCGCAGCCCGTGGCGATGTGCCCTCTGGGTCCCACCCGCCAGCCGGCCATCCATGTCTCCTTCTTCCTTTTGCCTGGGACGTCCCTCTGCTGTGACCCTGATGCCGTTGATGAGTGTGGGCTGGGGTCAGCCCGGGGAGTCCTCACGTCTATTTTGCTGATAGCCCCTCATCATTAAGACCGGGCCTGAGCAGACACAAGGGGCCAAGAAGATAATGAATGAAGGAGACAAGTGCGGGAAGCCCAGCCCCCTCGGCAGGGCCCCGGTGTGGGCTGGGGGCAGCCTGGGGAGCGCTGACAGGGGCAGCATGGCACAGCTGGTATACTGGCGTCTCGGGGGAGAGTAGACCCTGTTCCTGCTGTGCTGAGCCAGCTGGTAAATAATAATGATAACCAAGAACTGGTGTACTTTCGGAGCCCTGGTGGCGAGTGGGTAAGAGCTCAGCTGGTGGCCGAAATGTCGGCAGTTTGAAGCCACCAGCTGCTCCTTGGAAACCCTATGGGGGCAGTTCTGCTCTGTCCTACAGGGTTGCTAGGAGTTGAAATTGACTTGACAGCCACAAGTTCCTTTGTTTTTTGGTTTGGCATGGCTTTACTCCTCCCAACCCCCTCAGGCAGAAAGAAGAGCAATTCTCCCCATTTCACAGGGGAGGAAACTGAGGCCCAGGGAGGAGGCCACAAGCCTGAGTCATGTGGCCTGGCCAGGTGATGGAGCCTGGATTGTGCTTCTGCCAGTCACCTCTTTCTGCCTCCAGGCCTCAGGGTCACTGGCTCCGAGAGGCTCGCAGCCTCGCTGCTGATCACCCGCATCACCATCACCTCCACCCTGCCGCTGCGTTCACAGCTGTTTGTTTCCGGCCAGACTGTGGCAGCGACCTCAACCTCAGAGCCCTCCGCAGGGCCTGGCCCACAGTAGGTGCTCATATGAGCCTCCCGTGGCTGCTGTAACAAGTGGCCACAAACAGCGTGGCTTCAAACAACGCACAATTATTCTCTGATGGTTTCAGAGGCGCAAGTCCAAGAAGGGTCTCAGGGGCTAAAACCAAGGTGTCTGCAGCACCAGTTCCTTCCGGAGGCTCCAGGGGAGAATCTGTTTTTTGTCTTTTCCAGCTTCTAGAGGTCTCCGCATTCCTTGGCCCCTTCCCGTGTCTCCAAAGCCAGCAACAGCTGGGCAAGTCCTCAGGCCGATGTCCCTGACCACAGAGAGGAGGATTCTCCATAGCCAAGGACGCTTGTTGACCACACTGAGGTCGCTGGGTGCTTCAAGCGGTTTGTGCTCCTATACTAAGCTAAAGGTTGGCGGCCTCGAACCCACCCAGTGGCACTGTGGAAGAAAGGCCTGGCGATCTGCTTCCGTAAAGATTGCAGCCAAGAAAACCCCATGGGGCAGTTCTACTCCAACACATGGGTCACCATGAGTCAGGATCGCAGCAGGCTTGGTTTTGATTTGGTGATCACGTTGGGCCCGCCCAGACAATCCAGGATAATCTTCCCATCTCAAGGTCTACGTCATTAATCCCGTCTGCAAAGTCCCTTTTGCCATTAAGGGACCATATTTACAGGTTCTGGGATTAGGACGTGGACTTCTTTGGGGGCTATGAGTCAGAACAGATGGGGAATCAGCCAACCAAGCTAGAGTTTCACTTTCTTTTCCTCACAGCTCAAAACATCCCGACTACTTCTGTTCCCAGCCCCGCTTCGGTCCAACCTTCCAGTCTCAACTTAAACATCCCCTTCCTCCGAGAAGTCCTCTGAGATCTCCCCCAGGCTGGTCAGGGTCAGCCTCAGGGTCTCCCACAGCTACCTGGGTGTCCTCCATCACGGCTCTGACCCCTCTGGATTATCCCATTTCCCTGCCAGCGTCAAGGGGCAGAGAAGCCTGGGGAGACAAGCAGGGGTGAGAGGAAGCCATGTCAGGTGCAGGCTGGGGAGGAGCCTCACAGCCAGGCCAACAGGAGTGGGCTGTAAGGGGCGAGGCTGGAGGCTGGGAGACCTGGGATGTGGTGGAGGCTGGGTCAGGGGAATAAGTGGGACATTGAAAGGGAGAAGGGCAGGCTGGGAGAGGGGAGGAGGCAGCGAGGCTGGCACTTGTATCTCGGGGACGGGGGTTCTCCAGAGAGGGTCAGTGACTTGTTGAGGTCACCCAGCACTTACGCTGGAGTTCTTAGAGGCCTCTGGGTTGGGAGGGATGCCGGGCTGGGGAGCAGGGGCTGCTGGCAGCTGGCCTTGGCTTCCCCGGAGAGGCCACGAACCCACGCCAGCCCAGACAATGACCCTTTGATTTGCACAGCCCAGACCAGGGTGCCTGGGCCATGGCAGGGTCAGTTCTTGGATAAGGTCACACTGTCCAGCAGCCCCCACACACCCTTCCCTTGGTAAGAACACAGGGTCCCGTCCCTGCCCTGTTCCCTGACCCAGGGGAATCCCCAGAGACTGCCAGAGGCCAAGGTCAGGCCAAGACAGCTGGACGTCCTCCCTTGGTGACTGGCCTGGCCCTCAGCCACTGTCAGGGGACAGGGGTCAGGCTGGGTGGCTAAGGTCCTGGAAGGGGTCTGGGCGTGGCTCTGGCTGGTGGCAGGTCTCATGCATGCAGACACAGATTTTCAGTTTCCACGCACGAGGAGGGAGCAGATGCAGAAATGGGGGGGGGGTTCTGAGGCATAGACAGCACCAGGGGACACTCAACTGCTTTTATTTTCCTTATGGCATGTATTTATTGCTCTTTGCAATTATGTATTGATTCGTTTGTCTGTGCTTTTTTTCCCTATGGCACCTACAAGGCATGAGCTCCATGAGGACAGCACAGTATGCCATGGTTTCCCTGACCCCAAGAGATGATCACTAATTATTTCTTAGAAGCACAGAGAATGAATCTCCAGAGCCCACAGGGACTTCAAGAGGTGCCCTGACAATTCTGAAGGTCCTCAAGGTAGGCAGATCCATGCTACAAAAGGAAAAGTGTTGCATCTGCACTGAAGCCCCAACGGAGCCAGTGTCTCCCAGGCCTACACCTATGTCACCGCCTTCGTAATCTGGAACCGATCTTCCTGGAAAACCCAGGATTCCAGGGCGGCGGGGTGCCAGGGCCTTCTGTAATCCTCATAAACCAATAAATTCTTGTTGCTGTGGCCTGGAGACACGTCTGCAGAGGTTTGGGGGCTGGAGGTGTGGCTCCTAGGGCATCACAAGGGCCAGGCATGCAGCGAGCGCTGTGGGTGTGTTGCTTAGTATGATTATCGCTGTGGTCGGTGTTGTTGGGACTGTTGTTTCTCTGGGTCTCCCTGCCACACCCCTCTGCCTCAGTCTCCCTCCCAGCCCGCACCTCCCGCCAGGCGACCATTGGCTCCAGTGGCCAAGTGGCCCGGTGGGTGGTCTGCAGGTGTGAGCAGGGAGCTGGTTTGGGCTGAGGTGTGGGGGGCTGGGGGCCCAGGCCACACTGGGCCACAAAGGGAACCCCATGCAACCACAGATCCACAGACACACATTCCCAAGGGTCACCTGCCTGCTCACAGCCCCACAGCAGAGGACCCCCATCCCAGCTACCCACTGGGGACCCGAGCGCCAATCCTACGGGACACCTGGAGGCACCCACTCCCCAGTTCCACCCAAGACAGTCACAATTCGGCCCCCAGGTCCCACCTCCAGCCGCACCTTCCTAGATAAATTCTCCCGCGGCTCCCAGATTGGACACCGCCCCCGCCCCCAGCTGCCACCCCGGGGTCGCCAGGCCCAGCCCCTGCACGCATCTCACCGCGCAGACACAGCCTCCAGCCCCGCCAGTCAAGCGCCCCGCCCCGGCCCGGCCCCGCCCGGAGCCAGCGGGACCTTTATAGGGAGCGCCTGGCCGCTGCGCGCTGGGAAGTTCGTGTTGCCCGCCCTCCCAGCTGCCAGCCCGCCCGCCGCTACCGCCGTCTCAGCCACCGCCATGCGTCCCGGGGCGCCGGGGCCACTGTGGCCACTGCCCTGGGGGGCCCTGGCTTGGGCTGTGGGCTTCGTGGGCTGCGTGAGCCCGGGGGACCCAGCGCCGGGTGAGTGGGGCTGCAGGAAGGGGCGGCTGGGGTGGGCCACCCACGTGGGCCCGCACGGAATGCGGCCCAAGGGAGATGTTGGGGGGCGCGGCGGTGGCGGCTGTGGGCGGAGAAGCGGTGACCAGTGCGGTTGGCGCTGGGAGGGTTTGGGGCGCCCTACCCCCAGCCCCTAAGGGCCTGAAGGAGGGTCACGGATAGGTCAGCAGGGCAGACTTCTCTATCTCCCACCATTATTACAGATAATAGTAATCCTAATGGCGCCTGGCTTTTATTGAGCGCTTAGTGTTTACCCTTCTTTCCTTGAAACCACACAACAGCCAACTAGCAGGGTACTCATCTCCGATTTTCAGGTGGGGAAACTAAGGCTCAGGGTCACCCAGCCTGTAAATGGCAAAGCCAGGATTCAAACCTGGACCATCTGGGCCTGGATGCAGCACTGGGTGGCGGGAGCCTGGGCCTCCGGCTGGGGCCTCAGGCCTTCCTGGGTCTGGCACAGGCAGGCTGGGGGCTTGTAATGTCACACCTGACACTTGGTGGGGGCGCTGGGCAAGTGACATCCTGCTCCCTGCCTCAGTTTCTCCTTTTACAAAATGGGCTCTGTGGGCCTGGGTTCCCAGAGTTCACCCCTGGAAGGTGCTCCGTCAGTGCCTGGGAGCCACTGAGCTCCTGGAGATGGGGGCCATGTCCATTCCTGCCCCCATTTAAGGGGGACACTCGGGGCCATCTGCCCCCACCTCCAGCCCAGCAGCCCCAGCCCAGCCCCGCGCCGAGAGCAGAGCCCCCTCCCCGAAGGCCGTTTCCCCGGGGAGACGGTGAGCTCATGCGAGGAGAATGTTCCCAAGTTGGAGTGAGTAAGAGGCGGGCCAGGCGAGGGGGGGCTGCAGGCGAGGGGGGCTCCGGGGCCCTCGGGTGCTGTCTAGACAGAGGGCAGAGGCGTGAGAGGCAGCTCCTGGGGCTGCTGACCCTGCCGGCCAGTCCCTGGGTTTGCCTGGGTGGGTGGGATGCCAGGCGCTGGCTGGGGGGACCTGGAGGAAAGAGGGGGGAGCTTTGGGGGATGGGCGGGGATTGGTGGTGGAGCTCTGAGAGGAGGAGGATCCCCAAGTTATCCAGAGCTGGGGAGGGGGGCACCTGTTCATCCTTCTGCCCCTCCTTCCTGGCTTGGGGGCACATCACCTGCTCTGAAATTACTGAGCGCCAGCTGTGTGCAGCCCCGAGGGCCTGGAGGTGGCTTGAGTGTCTGAAGTGGCCAAGTGGGAAGGTACAGGTAGGCACCTCCTGCCCCCCATAGAAAGAGCCCCTCTCCTCCATCTGCAGGTGGTGTCTGCTGGCTCCAGCAGGGCCAAGAAGCCACCTGCAGCTTGGTGCTGCGGACAGATGTGAGCCAGGAGGAGTGCTGTGCCTCCGGCAGCGTGGACACTGCCTGGTCCAACTTCACCTACCCAGGGAACAAGATCAGCCTGCTGGGCTTCCTGGGCCTCGTCCACTGCCTGCCCTGCAAAGGTGAGACCCTGATGTTGGCACAGGCAAGGGGAGGCGGGTACGTGCAACTAAGTGCCAGCAAAACCAGTTGCTGGGGTGGAAGGTGGAAGGACAGGAGCCCCCATTGCCGGGGTGTGTGTCCCAAGGGCGAGCCTGCTCAGACAGGAGGCTCTCCAGGGGGCCTAGCCTCAGAGGGAGGTTTGGGGGACTTTCACATTAGGTGGCCTCTCTAAGTTTCTGAGGGTTCAGGAAGGAGCTCCGAGGACTTGGTTTCCAGCCTCTGGGATGACCCTTCCCACCTGCACGTACCTCCAGCCCACCTGGTGGAGGTGTACTCGCTTCACACCTCACTCCTGGGAAGGTGGATTGTCCTGACTGACTCCAGGGGTCTGTAGCGTGGACGTGTTTAACAAGCACGTGCCTTCTGGACCATGCTCTGAGAAATGCTGCCTCCCCTAGCAGACTGGGAGCTCTGCCTGCTCCATCAGACTGGGAGCTCCTTGAGGGCAGAATGAATGAATGAATGAATGACTCAAGACATATTGTCTGCCCTTGAGGAGGGTTTGGGGGACCCTGAGCCTGCAGGGGCCCAGAGGAGTTCATTGGGGCATGACTTGAAGAAGGTGGGCATGGGAGTTGGGGTGCTGGGGGATGATTAGGAGTTTGCCTGCAGGAGAAGGTACTGGGGGAAGAACATCAACAAAACAGTGGAGTTGGATAGGGCCTGAGCAGGGGGCAGAGAGGAGGCCAGACCTCTGGGCTGTAGACCTGAAGGGGCTGGTATGTGGTTAATCCCGGGATAGGCCTGGCCCTGTGGTCTTTAACTCACTGCCACGTGCCCCAGCTCCCTCCAGACCCCTCTCTGGCTTTGGATAGGAGAACAGACTTCAAAAAGTGCCTGGCCTCGGTATGGTAGGAGATGCCCAGGACACGCCCCCCCATCTGGCTCCATTGGTTCCCCCCCCACTTCCGTTCTTACTTGCTTGAGGCCCCGGGCGGAGCGTTTCCAGATGTGGGTGTGGGCGGGCAGCGTGGGAGGGCCCAGGTGCGGCCCACATGCCCAGGCAGGGGCAACGTGGGGGGCCGGGACACTGTGCATCCAGTGACGCTGGCCATCGTCCCCTCATTTCGCGCTCAGCAGCCCCCTGGGAGGTGGCCTTCCCCATCAGCCCCACTTTGCACACGGAGGCAACTGAGGCCCGGGTGTAAACCTATCAGCTTGTGTTCAGAATCCACACTCTTGCCACAAACAACAGAACTGGGGGGTCCGTCCTGAGCTCCCATTCTGTGGGAGCGCCCCTTGCACACAGCGCTTATGGGACCTCAGTTTCTGCGTCTATAAAGTAGGAACAGGAACCACATTAGTGGGGTAGATTTACATTTCGAATAGGGGAAGGAACCCTGGAGAGATGCTTTCCTTTGCCTGGCCTCAGCTTCCTCACCTGGGAAATGGGTCTGGGGAAGGGAGACTTCTGGTTTGGAGAGAGCTCGGGCGTGGGAGGACCCGTCCCCAGCAGATGCGCCCCAGGCCGGTGGCCCAGGGACCAGCGCCCCGCCTCACTAACACCTCCTCCAGGGAGGTCCTGGCAGCCGCGCTGCCGCACTCATAGACCCGCGCCTGGACGGGGCGGAGCACCTCCGGCTGACGCAGCCGGGCCCCCCGCCGGCTTTCCCAGAAACGCGCGTAGATCAGGGAACAGACGTCAGCCCGAGCGGCGTGGCCCAGCGCGGAGGGGGAGCGGGATTAGGGGCTGGGGAGCCAGAGGCTGTCCCTGTACCCCCAGACTCCGGACAGAGTGCCCTGCCCTCCTTCACACTGAGTCCCCACCCCTAAGGACAGCCCCGACTCCGGGTCCACCCTTGCACCCCAGCAGACCCCGACCCCGTCCCACGACCGCGGACGAACTTCGACCCTGGACGGCGCCCCGACTCCTCGGAGTCGGAGCGCCGTGGGGCCCGAGAACTTGCCCGCGCCCCCGCCCACGCAACGTGTTGTGTGTCCGCAGATTCGTGCGAAGGCGTGGAGTGCGGCCCGGGCAAGGCGTGCCGCATGCTGGAAGGCCGCCCGCGCTGCGAGTGCGCCCCCGACTGCACGGGGCTCCCCGCGCGCCTGCAGGTCTGCGGCTCAGACGGCGCCACCTATCGTGACGAGTGCGAGCTGCGCGCCGCGCGCTGCCGAGGCCACCCGGACCTGCGCGTCATGTACCTAGGCCGCTGCCGCAGTACGTGGGGGCGGGGCGACGGGGCGGGCCAGAGTGGGAGGGGGGAGGGGGCGGGAACTGGGCGGGGCAGGAGGAGACGGCAGGGTTTGTGGGTGGAATCAGAAAAGGCAGGAATCTTGGGGTGTCGGGACTGGAGGGGAGGCCCAGACGCGGCGGTCCCGGAGGGGTTCGCGTCCTGATCGCCCTCTGCTCATCCTGCAGAGTCATGCGCGCACGTGGTGTGCCTGCGGCCGCAGTCGTGCGTGGTGGACCAGACGGGCAGCGCGCACTGCGTGGTGTGCCGGTCTGCTCCCTGCCCGGTGCCCTCCAGCCCAGGTCAGGAGCTTTGCGGCAACAACAACGTCACCTACATCTCCTCGTGCCACCTCCGCCAGGCCACCTGCTTCCTGGGCCGCTCCATCGGCGTGCGCCACCCGGGCAGCTGCACAGGTGCGCGCGGGGCAGGGGTTCAGCGACCCGGGGCCTGGGAGCGCATAGGCCTGTCCCGGGGGCTGAGGGCGTCTGTCACGGTCTAGCCCCAGCCTCTGCTCCTGGTCCCCCGACCAACTTCTCTCTTTTGCAGGCAACCCCCAGCTGTCAGATGCCGAGTCAGACCACGAGGAGGAGAACTTTGTGTGAGCGCCGGCGGGGCCGGCCTGGGCCTGGCGTTTGAGGCCTCCCCCGGTTTTATTTATTGCCACAGCAGAGTCTAATTTATGTCCCACGGACACTTCGCCCCGGAGGCCCCCCTAACACCCCCCCCCACCATCTTGGAAGGAGGCTTGGGGGCAGGGCCTGTGGGTGGGGTGGGGCTCAGAGCCAGGGCACTGAGCCTCAGCTTTAGGCCGACTTCTCCAGGAAGCCCTGCCCCTCCCCAGGCGCCCTTCTGTCCAGGCGGACCCCATACTTCTGCTCCCAGTGCCCTCTCTGGGGAGCCTAGATTAATTACCTACACTTCGATGGACCACGAGGGCCGGGAATTCTCTGCATGATTTTTGAAGAGCTGCTTCCTGTCCCAGCTCCAGGCCTTCTAGGACTGGCCTTGGGCTCAGCCATGGCAGAGAGCCACCCCCGTAGCAGCTTGGTCCGTGAAGATAAGTCTGGGACCAGACAGCCCCAGACATCTGGCCCCCACCAGCCCAGTTCCAGATTCTCACCTTCCACACTGCCTCAGTTTCCCCATTACATCAAGCCAATGCCTCCTGATGCAGGCCTGGGGCTCCACTGAAGAAATCCACCAGCACCTCTGTGGCCGCCATGCACAAAGTGGCTGTGGTATCAGGTGGGGCCTCCAGGGTCAGAGGAGGGCCACCATATCAGCGGGGCCGACCCCACTTAGGGTGGGACCCAGAGGGAACCAGGAGCCCCTCCTCACCCCTGGCCCAGGATGGGGTGCCTACACAGGAGCTCACTGGTGCCTGACGTGGCGTCACCCTGCTGGGTGTAAGCAGCGCCTCCTAGTACCCACTGCCCTGTCCACAGGGCAGGGGTCCAGGGACGGTCCCACAGGCCAGCCCCGGACAGAGTTCTAGACCCAGCTCCTGTCTGCCCATCTGGGGGTCTGTGACACCAGCCACTCAATCAGGAGTGAAACCGGATACTGCCTCCTGTGCCTTCCGGTAGAGCAGAGGCTCAGACCAGAAATGGGGGTCGGGGTCTCATGGGGAGCGAGTGAGGGGTGCGGAGGACTGTGTTGCTCACTCTCCTTCCGTCCCCTGGAAGTGCCTTACCTGTGATGTCCAGAAAGTGGCCTTGGAGCTGAGGGTTCACCCAAGCCCCCCAACAAAGCACCCCCCTACCCTGGGGTCCTGCCTCACCAAAGAAATAAAGACTGTAAAAAGCCACTTTGGGGTGTCTGGGCTCCAATTTGCCTCCTCTCTGAACCTCTGTGCCACCCCCCTTTGGCTAGGGGGGTCCTAGTTCAGGGCCTGGAGTAGTGGGGGTCCTGGAAGCATGAGGGGAGACACAGGTGTAGGGCCTTGGGGTGCCCACTGCCCCCTCTCTGGGCCTCAGTGTCCCCCCTGGGCAGTGGGCAGCAAGCACCTGGGGGGAGGGGGAGAAGAGGCCTTTATGGAGTGAGGGAATGAGGGGAAGGAGATGGCTTGGAGGAGCCCCAAGGAGCCAGCTGGTCCAGGACTCAGATGGAGGTTAGCACTGAAGGATGGGATGTGTACATAATAGTAATAATAATATTAATAGTCATAACACTCTAACCGTAGCACTAGCTGGCTTACCATGGGCTGGGGGCTGCTCTCAACACTTTTCATAGGACAAGGAGACCACCTGGAGATCCCACGCTGGGGACAGAGACCGCACCTGGTGTCCTAGTAGCCCCTCCCCCTCCATGGGGACAACTTGAGGGAATTCTCTATCCTTTTCCAGCCTCGGGTTCCTGTCTATACACAGGTGTTGTTAGTCGGCCCGGAGTGGGGAGGAACAGCATGCAGACAGGTGGAACTGCAGGTGCAAAGGCCAGGAGGCCAGCAAATGCTTCAAGGGCTGGCTAGAGTGTGGAGTATTAGGTTGTTAGGTGCCGTCTAGTCAGTTCCGACTCCTAGCAACCAAGTGTACAACAGAAAAAATGCTGCCCGGTCCTGTACCATCCTCACAGTCGTTGATATGGTTGAGCCCATGGTTGCAGCCACTGTGTCAGTCCATTTCCTTGAGGATCTTCCTTTTTTTCGATGACCCTGTACTTTACCAAGCATGATGGCCTTCTCCAGGGACTGGTCCCTCCTGACAACATGTCCAAAGTACTTGAGAAGAAGTCTTGCCATCCTCACTTCCAAAGAGCACTCTGGCTGTGCTTCTTCCAAGACAGATTTGTTCATTCTTTGGACAACTCATGGTGTATTCAATATTCTTCGCCAACACCACAATTCAAAGTCATCAGCTCTTCTTCACGCTTCCTTATTCTCTGTCCAGCTTTCACATGCTTCTGAGGTGATTGAAAATACCATGGCTTGGGTCAGGCGCGCCTTAGTCCTTAAAGTGACATCGTTGCTTTTTAACACTTTGAAGTATTAGGTGTGGATACGTAAATCCAGGCAGGTGGAGAGGGTAGGGAGGGGCCCTGGTCTGGACAGGCCTGACAGTCCCCATGGCTGGGGTCTGGGGGCTCCGGGCTTGTATTGGAAATGGTAACTAAAACATCACCGACTCCTCCCTGAGGTTGTGGGGAGGGGTGGGGCCAGAAAGAATGATGCAGGAGAAGCCAGACAGGAGGCAGGTGAGGGTGGGGAAGGACTGCTCAAGGCCCCCAGGTCACGAGGGGAGGGAATGGCAGAGGGGCGGGGTGGGCCCTGGAGCCCACAGCGGGAGCAGCTGGACCCTTCACGGCTGGTTTCCCAGTTAACACTTTATTCCGTTCCATTCGGCACTTTTCTTTTCATGGTTTGGAATTGACTCCCCCCTTCCTGAAAGGCTTCACGGGTTCTCGGGTCCCCATGGCCCCCTGCCCAGCCATGGAATATTCCAGGCTGGGAACTGATGTGCGGATTTGGCCATTTCACTCGAATACCCAGCAAGGCTGTGGTTCAGGCAGTACCTGAAAGGGGCCCAGGGGTCCCGGGCGGGGTGCTGTGGTGGCGCTGCGCAGATCCTTCCAAACCACACGCCAGATCCAGGTCACAAAGGCAGACACCCGTGTGTACACGTCGGGGTACTTGGGATCCCCGCACCAGAAGCCCGAGAAGGAGACGAGGCCGTGGGCCCTGCTCCCACACACCAGGGGCCCCCCGGAGTCTGCCTGGGGATGGAGGGAAAGGCAAGGTCAGGGGCCCTTCCCTGGGCCTCGGTTTCCCTGAAGGAGCTTTTACATGTAAATCTGATCGTGACCCTCCCTGCCTCAAACCCCTTCCATGGCTCCCTACTGCTCTTAGGAAGAGACTAAACTCCTCACCTCGGCCTTCAAGGCCCTAAGGATCCCACCTCCTCCTCCTTGTCTACCTTGTACCTCTTCTACCGCTTGCTCATTCACTTTCAGCCACACAAGTGCTGCGGTTCCCGGGGCAAACCAAACTGGTTTTAGCCTCCAGGCATTTCCGTATCCTTGAGACCTGTTACTGCCCCCCCCACCCCCAACTGGACAGTGCTTGTATAACTCGATAAGGCAGTTGTGCTTTGTGCAGTGCGGAGCCTGCACCCACGAACACGGCAGCCCTGCCACCCTCGGTCTCTCTGCCTGGCAGGCCCTGCCCTCAGATCTTCTAGAGGCTTCTTCAAGTCTCAGCGCAAATTTGCTCGCCTCACAGAGGCCTCTGTGTCCCGAACCACTGCTGTTAGTTCATACAGAGTCTGAGGAGCAGCTGCTTTCTCGAGACCTGTCACTGCCCCCTGCTGGACAATGCTTGTATAACTCCACAAGGCCGACCTGCTTCTTGCAGTGCGGGGCCTGCACGCGCGTACACGCCAGCCCTGCCACCCACTGCAACTCCCTGCCCTTCTCGGACCTCAGCGTCTCCCTCTGCCACAGGTGGGACTGAATCCTCAAGGCCTGCCCTGACCCTCTCGGTGGGCCTCGGTTTCCCCACAGGGCAAGCGGATGGGGCGGGGAGAGAGGATCTTACCGTGCAGAAGCCGCGCCGCTGGTTATCGCCACTGTGGGTGCAGAGCATGGCAGGGCTCAGCTGGCCACACCAGGAGCTGTTGCAGGCGTCCAGGCCCAGCACGCGGACTTCCGCCTCCATCAGCGCAGGAGGCGGGTCCCCGAAGTCCGACAAGAAGCCCCAGCCGGCCACCCGGCACAGCGCCCCAGCCTTGGGCTGCCTGGCGCCTTTCCGCGGCAGCTTCAGCAGGCCCACCTCGCCGCCCAGGACAGCAGAGCTGTTCAGCTGCAGGGAGAGGCCTCAGTTTAGCTCTACCTCCACCTCCACGGCTGCCCCCGCCTCCGTTTACTCATGTGTGACTCTTGGTCTCTTCCACCCTGATGGACGCCTTCACCAAACTCAGAAGACCTTGCTCCTTTTGCCGCCCCACCCCGTCCCCCCAGTCAGGCCTCACACATCCCCCACCCCCACCCCCACCCCCGCCTTGGACCCGGCCTCTGGCCTCCCGCTGCCGCTGGGCCTTCAGCCTCATCTTCTCAGCTGTGCAAGGGATCTTTCTAATCCCCACCTTCTCCCCAGCTCTAAACCCTCCCATAGCTCCCCATCACCCTCCGGATAAAACCTGAGCCTCTCAGCCCACCGTTCAAGTCCCCTGAGGCCCCTCCAGCCTCAGCCTTCCTGTCCAGCCAGAATGAATCGACTGGTGCTCCTTGGGACCCCTCCACTCACACTGTACCACCTGCCTGGAACTCCTATTCAGCCTTCAGTTCTCAGCTTAGATGTCACCTCCTCCAGGAAGCCCTCCCAGACTCACAGACTGGCACAGGTGCCTCCTCTGGGCTCCCATGGGCCCCTGACAAGGCTGGTTTACCTGGCTGCAACTCGATTAAACTAGGGTTCTGTGGGTGCCAGCACGAGGCCTGCTTGTCCCTAGTGCCCCCGCACACAGTGCGAGACCAGTCAGTGGTTGTGGAATCGGTGGCTCAGGACCCTAGTTTTGGTAGTCACTACGTGACTTTGGGCACATCCTTAACCCCCAGCCTCAGTTTTTCCATCTGTACGATGGGTTGGGCAAACCAGAGCAGTGGGTCCCTGGCTTTGGGGTTTCACAGAGGGATGGATGAAGATGGAGCAGGGCCCTTGGGCACAGGAGGACTTGGGCTTCTGTCCCAGAGTAGGTGGGAGCCATGGAGGGTTCTGGGCAGAGGAGGGATATGACCTGACTCAGATGCTCCCAGGATCCCTTCTACTGTTTGTAAAACATAAATCAGACATCACGGGCAGCCAGGGATCAGCCAGACCTGTATCTGGTGCCCGACGGCCCTTCTGCCAGCCCCAGGCCACAGGCTCACCTTCAGCAGACAGATGTCGTTGGCATGACTGGATGGCTGGTAGTTGGGGTGTATGAAGGCCTGCTCGATGCTGAACACCTGCTGTGTGGGCTCAGGGGCTTGAAGGTCATGGGCCCCCAGCACTACCAGGCCCTCGAGGGGGTCCCTGTGGGGAGGGGGGCAGGACTAAGATTGGTGTGAGGGCTCAGTGTCCCCATCTGCAAAATGGGGGTGCAGCAGTCCATTTCATCCTCACTCCAGCCCCATGGTGATGCTTCCATCTGTTACGACTCCCACCTCCATGATAACATGGACAATAATTGCAATGTTAACTTTAATAATTATTGTAAAAATATCCTTAGAACAAATGTAATACTTATGTTCATTACCATTCCTACCTCCATATACTAATAACAACAGTTACAATGTCATTAGAAAAGTATAATCACTGTAATTATTATACTTGTTCCCATTTCCACCTCAATTATAGTATTAAGGACAGCAGTTGCAACATTGTTATAAAAACATGCTTCTTTGTTGTTAGGTGCCCTCGAGCCTACTCCAGCTCATGGTGACCCCATGTGACAGAGTAGAACTGTCCCATAGGGTTTTCTAGGCTATAATTTTTACAGAGGCAGATCGCCAAGTCTTTTCTCCTGCAGACCTGATGAGTGGGTTCAAACTGCCTACCTTTCACTTAGCAGCTGAGTGATTAACCATTGTGCCACCAGGGCTTCTTAAAAATATGCTTAGGACGAATATAATGCTTACCATATTTGTTGCTATTCCCGCTTCAATTATAGCATTAATGACAATATTTGCCACATTGTTATTAAAATATATTTACAACAAATACGATAAGTATTGGCCCCACTGGGTGATGCAAGCAGTTAAGGGCTGGACTACTAGCCAAGAGGTTGGCAGTTCGAACCCACTCAGAGGCCCCCTGGAAGACAGTCCTGCCGATCTGCTTCTGAAAGGCCACAACCTTTGAAACCTTATGGAGCAGCCCTACTCCGCACACACGGGGTCACCGTGAGTCTAAATCAACTGGAAGGCAACTAACAACAATTATTATTATAATATTTATTACTATATAAGAACGAACAAGTCTGTCTGGGAAGACGTACAGCAAGAATGCTCCTTAGAAGTGAGGATGGTGAGACTTTGTCTCACATACTTTGGACATGTTATCAGGAGGGACCAGTCCCAGGAGAAGGACATCATGCTTGGTAAAGTAGAGGGTCAGCGAAAAAGAGGAAGACCCTCAACAAGATGGACTGACACAGGGGCTGCAACAATGGTCTCAAGCATAACAACGATTGTGAGGATGGCGCAGGACTGGGCAGTGGTGCGTTCTGTTGTACATGGGGTCGCTCTGAGTCAGGTCTGACTCAACAGCACCTAACAACAACAAGGACAAATGTCCACTTCAGTTACAATATCAACAGTAGTTGCAAGATTAATTATTGTAAAAGTATACTTAGAACAAACATAATACTATCTTTATTACCATTCCCTTCTCAAGTGTAGTATTAACAACAATTGCAATACTAATGTGAACAAAAATTATAACAGTAAGAATGAATGTAATAATTACTGTAACAGTTATTTGTTTATTGGTAATTATATATATATATAATTAATTGTTTTAAGCACAGTCACACTGTGGCTTCTCCCTGAGCTTCTCTTGCCCCACCTTCTCTCCCGTTTTCTCTGCTGCCTGGTGAATCCGGCCCTCCAAGGGCAAGGGGTGGGGTCAGCCCTGTCCCCTCCAGTGCCCCCAGCCCCCCACTGACTGGAGTCCAGCCTCATGCACACATGTGCCCTCCCCATGCGGTGCAGCCACATGTCCTGGGGCCGGCCAGGTGTGCTCACCTGTTGCTGAAGCAGTGGGCGGCCGAGACCACCCATTGGGCACAGAGCAGGAAGCCCCCACAGTGGTGCTGGCCTCTGAAGTGCACGGACGCCATGTAGGGCCGGGAGTGGGGGACCACCTCGTGGCCTCCGATGATGTGGACCCCCCAAGAACCTACAGGGGGTGGGGCAGTGTCAGAGACATGTGGAAAGAAGGCCTAACTGGGGAGGCTTTGGCACAGGACTGGGGGGAGAGCTGAGGTTGGGAAAGAAAGAGAGGCAAAAATAGCCTCATAGACAGAGAGACAGAGAGATGCAGAGACATAAAGAGAAACAGAGATGCAGAGAGAGAGACATACAGATACAGAGAAGTGGAGAATGACAGAGACACAGAGACATACAGTGAGACAGAGACACAGAGACATACAGTGAGACAGAGACACAGAGAGACACAGAGACATACGGTGAGACAGAGACACAGAGACATACAGTGAGACAGAGACACAGAGAGACACAGAGACATACGGTGAGACAGAGACACAGAGACATACAGTGAGACAGAGACACAGAGAGACACAGAGACATATGGTGAGACAGAGACATAGACTCACAGACAGAGACATACGGTGAGACAGAGACACGGAGAGACACAGACAGAGACATACGGTGAGACAGAGACACAGAGAGACACAGAGAAACACAGACACACAGACAGACGGAGAGAGACACAGAGCGTGATCTGGAGACTAAGGAGCCAAGAGAAAGCCCCCGAGTGTGTGGGGAGAGGACTCTAGACCCCAGAAAACCCGGGTCTTTCTGACCCCAGCTGGGCCTCCCCCCATTCTCAGCTGAGTCCTGAGAGGGCAGCCAGCAACAGTCTAAGTGGCTGGACCAGGTGGGGGTCCAGAGTTACTGGGGGTCACCTGGGGGGTGCCAGGTGGAGGCCCTGGGGTGCCTGCATGGGAGTCCCAGGGCACCTGGGGGCTACCTGGGGAGGTGCCTGGGTAATGCCCTGGGTGAAGGCCCTGGAGTGCCCAGTATAGGAGTTCCAGGCTACCTGCAGTTGTCTGGGAGGTGCTGCGGGGGCTGGGGTCCAGGATGAGGGTCTGAGGGGAGCCCAGGTGAGGGCCCAGGGGTGGGGGTGCCCAGGGGGTCCTCACCTGGGGGCCTCGTGAGCAGCACCAGGGTGGCCTTGGCCACAGTCAGCAGCAGGCAGCCCCAGCCCCCCATCCCAGGCCCCATGTCCTGTCACCAGCCGTGTCTCCACAGAGGTCTGCAGGCAGAGGCCCCCACCCCTTCCCAACGGCCCGGAAGGGGCGACAACAGGGCTGTGGTCTGAGGTCGGCTGCCAGGCTCTGCGAGCCCCGCCCAGTTCCCAGGCACGGGTCTGCGGGAACCCAACCATCCCAGCGGGGGCTGTCTCGGGCCATCCTGGATGGTAATAGCAACAGCACACGGGGCCTGAACCGGCACAAGGTGGGAGAGAGCTGGTCTCAGGAAGCCATTTAACCTCTTGTTCCTCAGTTTCCCAACATCTGCCCCACTGCACAGCTCTGCAGAGCGCCCAGCACACAGTCGGTGCTCAGTAACTGCATAGCTGTGTCTTGGGGGTGCAGGGGTTGGCTCTGTACCTGCACAGGGTCCAGCCCTGGTGAGCCTCAGTTTCCCCCGTCTGCAACGCCAGCGCTGACCTAGGGCCATGAGGACAATGAGGGACCAGCTAGGATTATTGCTGCCTTGTTGCATTTATTGAGCCTTGGGCTAGATTCCCACCGTCCCACCATGGTGCTGGCATTCTATGGGGGTCCAGGGGGCACAGAGCCAGACAAAGTGCAGAAGGTGGGGGACACGGGCTGTGCCTCAGCCAGAGCCTCCACCTGGGAAATGGGGATTTTACTGTTGTCACGGGTTAAATGAGATAGCGTGCACATGGCACAGGGCAGGCAGCCAGACACACGGTCGTTGTCACCATGGGTGTTGTGGCTGGCAGGGCGGGCTGGCCAGTGCTGAACGGCCATCTCTGGGGGAGCAGCCCCGGTCACAGCCCTGTAGCGTCTGCCGGTTCCCGTGGTGTAATCATTCCCACCGTTGCCAATGTCAGTTTCCCAGCGGGAAGCTGCTGAACAAGGAGAGGAGGTGAGGAAGGTGGGCCAGAGCACGGACAGCCGGCTCCCTCGAGAAGGTTGTCCTGGCCTCTGGCTGTTGTTACCACGGGAACACAGGGTCTGTGAGCACGTCCTCCAAGGTACGAGACCCGGTGTGGAGACCAGGGAAGGCTTCCAAAGGAGGCCGCTTCTAACCTGACCCTGGGGAACTAGCGGAGAAGAGGGGAGGGTGCTCTGGGCAGGGGCCCCAGCAGGTGCAAATACCTGCACAGGGGCGGGCAAGCCAGCCACTCTGGGTTCAGGGCTGAAGTGCAGGCTCTGATGGCCCACAGGCTCAGAGGTCAACAGGGGCAAGTTATTCAGGGCCGGGAATGGGGGTTGAGAGGCAGAGGGAGCCAAGGGAGGCTGCAGAGCAGGGAGGAACTGCCAGATGGCCGGACGGCGGTGAGGCTCAGAGGAAACAGGTCGGGGCACCGCGTGGCTCAGAAAGGCTTTATTTGATGTCAGAGACCCCCACCCCCTGTTAGTAGTGCTGCAGCGCGTCCCTGATCCAGGACAAGAAGGTGGGGACGTGGGAGTAGACATCCAGGAGGTGGGGGTCTCCGCACAGCCTGGAGGAGAAAGACACCAGGCCCTGCAACTGGCCTCTGCAGAGGAGGGGGCCACTGGAGTCACCCTGTGGAGTGGGCAGCCGTCACTGAGATGTGGGGCCACGGCGGGCTGTCCCCCCAGGCTGGGGTTCTGGGACTCTTGGGCTGGCCGGGCTCACCCTGCACACGCCCCAGTGGTCCCTGGAGGGAGCCGAGGCGCAGAGCATGTCACCCATGAGGGCCCCTCTCCAGGATGCGTTGCAGGTGCCCTGAGCCTCGATGACCTCGATGGCCTCCATCAGCGCTGCCGGCAGGTCCTTGCTGCCCGAGGTGTCACCCTAGCCCGTCACCCAGCACCACGTGCCTGGGTGCAGAGCGCGGTTCTGGCTGGGCGGGGGCATGGGGCCCACGGAGCTGGTAAGCTGAGCCAAGGTATTGAGCTGGAGGTGGGGAAGGAGAGATGGGAAGGGAGAGACCCAGAGAGGAGAGACATGGGGGAGAGGCAGGGACGGGAGAGACAGAGAGAGGACATAGGAACAGCATAGTAGTAATAGCAAGAACATCGGCACAGGTAACACATGCACCCTCCCTAGGCACCAGGCTCTGACCTGGGCTCCCTCCCTCCACCCTGGGCTGCCCCGCCCCATTCTGCCCACCCCAACCACCTTGAGGAGCTGGAGGTCATGGGTGTCAAGCTGGGCATCGTAGAGCGGGTAGGGCATGGCCCTCTGGAGTACAGCCCTGCCAGCTGGGCTCTGTCATTTGCAGGGCATGGGCTCCCAGGACCACTCGGAAGGCACTGAGGTTCCTGCTGTGGGAGGCACAGGAGAGCATGCTGGGGCTGGAGCTCCCCCAACACGCAGCCCGCCCTCGGGTGGCCCTGGCTGCTCACCAGCACGGCCCTGCAGATGTTGCTCTTTGTCCAGCTGCAGGGACGCCATGAAGGGCCGGGAGTGGCTCACCACCTCATGGCCCCCCATGATCCTGCTGCCGCTGCGCAGGGGGCCTGTGGAGGCTAAGTGGACGAGGGCCGTGAGGGGCCTGTGACTGCACTCGCCGTGTGCCGGCCACATTCTAAGTGACTGCAACAGATGATCACAAACCTGGTGCCTTAAAACGACACAGATCTGTCATCTCACAGCTCTGGGGGCAGGAGTCCCACACGGGTCTCACTGGACTAAAGGCAAGGCATCAGCAGGCTGGTTCCTTCCAGAGGCTCCAGGGGAGAACCATCTCTGGCCTTTTCCAGCTTCTAGAGGCCCTGCATTCCTTGGCCCGTGGCCTGTTCCTGTGTCTTCAGAGCCACCAGCTGAGCATCTGCCAGTCTCTCTCTCTCTGCTTCTGTCCTCACATCTCCTCCTCTGACTCTGACCCTCCTGCCTCCCTCTGATGAGGACCCTGTGGTCACATGGGTCACCTGGGTGATCCAGGATCATCTCCTGTCTTAAGACCCTTCACGTCACCCACCTGTGAGGAACTATGTCCACAGGTCCCAGGGACCAGGGTGGGAACATCCGTGAGTCCTCGTAAGCAACCTGATGATGATGGTATTGTTTTTTTCTCCATGCTACTGAGGGGGAAACAGGCTCAGAGAGGTTAATGCCTTGGCTGAGGTCACACAGCCAGGGAGGACAGGCTGGGGCTGCAGCCTCAGACCAGCTCCTGTTGCCACTGTGGGGGCCAATTCCACCCAGATCCGGCCTGTTTCCTTCCCCTTTGGGGAGCAGTTGTGAAATTCCGCAAATAACCGTTCTTCGTTGTCCCAAATAACCACACTCCACACTCACAAATAACCGTTCTTCTTCCTTGTCCAAAGTAACCGCACTTACGGTAGCCCTGAGGGATGGGCTGGGGGAGAGGGGTGGTCAGCATTTCCATTCCCTAAACTGAGGTCCAGAGACGGGGGCTGGTGTGTCAGAGGCCTCACAGCAGAGGGTCTTAAACCCAGGACTCCCAGACTACAAACCTGGAAGGGTCCTTCTGTGGAGGTTTGAATGGCTTCTTTGTCCTCAGATATCAGTCAGTGTAAACTCAATCACAACAACAACGAGGGCGATGATGATGTTATGGCTTGAATTGTGTCCCCCAAAGATTAGACCATACAACAAACAATAACACACGTAGCTCAACCATGCATATGACGCTAAATGGGCACACCAGCCCAGCACCAAGGACGAGAAGGCAGGAGGGGACAGGAAAGCTGGACAAATGGAAATGGGGAGCTCAAGGTCAATAAGGTGAGAGCGTTGCAGGGTTGGCAACCAACGTCACAAAACAATACGTGCATTAATTGTTTAATGAGAAACTAACTTGTTCTGTAAACCCTCATCCAAAGCACCAAAAAAAAAAAAAAAAAAAAAAAGACATATCAAAGTCCTAACCCCTGGGAACTGTGACTGTGACCTTATTAAATTAACATGAGATCGTACTAGAGCAGGGTGGGCCCCAATCCAGTCTTATAAAGCCAATCCAATCCTTATAAAAGAGAAGACACACCCAGAGGGAAGATAACCAGTGTGACCAGGGAGGCAGAGGAGGAGAGATGTGTCTATAAGCCAAGGAGTGCCAGTGATTGCCGCTGTCACCACAGCTAGGACAGAGGCATGGGGCAGAATTCTCACTCTGAGGCGTCAGAAAGAATCGAGAAAACTAACGCTTTGATCTTGGACATTTAGCCCCGGAACTGTGAGACAATACATTTCTATTGTTATAAGTCACCCAGTTTATGGTACTTTGTTACAGCAGACACAGGAAATTAACACAGCTCCATTTATTAAACACTTTACTTTTGTTATTGATTTGTTGAGCTCTTTATATATTGAGAGGATTAGCTCTTGGACATGTAAGTTTCTTTTAATGTCAAAAATCCGGACAGAGGACACAGCCCCCCCTTTGCAGTGAGTTCAGAGTCTGATTATCTGCAGACGGGGGAAACTGCGGTTGGACAAGCCAGAGCTTACCTGTGAAGACTGGGGCTCCCAGGGCCAGGGTGCAGGTGAGGAGGACAGAAAGGGTCAGTGCTGTCAGCATACTGCTCCGAATGGCACAGGAATACGGCTCAGGGTTATGAAGCCAGAGAGGGCAACCAGGAGTCTCTTTCCTCTGCGATACACTCCCTCCGCGTCCAGCTTGCCTCTTTCTGGCCCCTCTTGGGGGCTTGTGAAATTTAAGGTTACTGCACAAACAGTTCTCAGCGGGGCCAGCCTTGAAGGGACCAAGCAGGCATAGGAGAGGGCTGAGTCAGTGTTCATTGCCAGCCTGGACCAGGGCAGGCAGTTGGTGCTTATGTGGGGGCAGGGTATGCAGTCGGTGCCCATTGCCTGACCCAAAGTGGGTATGCAGTCATCACTCATCACTCAGCCTGAAGTGGGGTACGCAGTTGGTACTCAGTAGGTGCATAGACCAGAGCAGGGTATGCAGTTGGTGCTGTGAAGGGGTTTAGGGAAGGGGGTAGTAATGGCAGTAGCAATGGAGAAGGTGGGGGGGGGGCAGGCATTCCCACCGGCTTCCAAGTTGTCTGCGGGCGCAGGAAGGTGAGAGAGGAGAGGAAGTTGGCCAGCCTGCAGGGAACTGGGGAGCCATTGAAGGTGTTTGAGCAGAGGCAGGCTAGGGTGGATCCCTCTGGTGAAAGAGAGTGGAGTGGGGAGAGGAGGCTGAGAGACCGGAGGCTGCAGGGCTGGAGATGGGGTGGGGGACAAGGTCCGAGCTGGAACTGGGGCTGGGGGGCAGTGAGGAGGTCTCTGGCTGGGGGACAGGAGAAGAGGGGGTTTGGAGGCCCTCAGGAGGCCCAGTGTGAGACCTACTGAATCCAAGGGCCTGGAGGATGTTCAGGGGGCAGCTTGAGTTGGGAGATGGGCTGGGGGCGGGGCAACAACATCTCCAAGAGATGAGCAAAAATGGCCAAGGAGCTGGGAGGAGAAGGAAGCATCGCCACGGCAACCAGGGTTACTACTGGTCCAGGAAGGGGCGGGGCCAGCACCACCCAAGAGGCGGGGCGGCGAGGCACCTCCGGGCAGGGTGGGGCTGCAGTGCCTCGTAGGGGAGCAGGAGTGAGCAGGGGCCAGTGTGGACGCCTCTCTGGGAGGGCGCCTACTCTCTCTAGCCCATTGTATACCCCAACCTGGTCCCACCTCCACCTTTGGAGGGCTGTTTCCGCAGCCAGCTCTGCCAGGCCCATGAGGCCTGCCCCCAGGGGCGTCTCCAGAACGGGGCTGCCTGTGCCCGGAGCCTGGGGACGTGGATGCACGTGGTTTTCCGTGTGGGGCCTTGAGAGGTGCGAGAAGTCTGGCTTTTGCTCTGACAGAGGTGAGAGCCTGGGAGGTTTAGGGCTGGGGAGGCACCCGTGGAGCAGGGAGAAAAGGCTGCCAGTGGCCGCTCTCCATCTCCACCACCTCGTCCTCCTATTTTTTTTTTTTTAACATTTTTCTTTTTTAAAATAGACTTTTAAAGATCAGTTTTATGTATGCAGAAAAATTGCACATAAAATACAGAGAGTTCCCATATACACCTCCCCTCACACGCGCACTGTTAACGTCTGGCACTCCCTGTGGTCGGTTTGTTAGAACCGATGAGCCCATGTTGATACCTTGTTTTAAACTAAAGTCCACAGTTTACATTGGGGTTCACAGCATCCCCGGCATTGGGTGTTACCATGTCTTCCCTTTTTTTTAGTTCTGAAATTTTTTTAAATTGTACTTTAGATGAAAGTTTACAGAACAAACTAGCTTCTCATTAAACAATTAGTACACATACTGTTTTGAGACATTGGTTGCCAACCCCATGACTTGTCAACACTCTCCCCTTATCGATCTTGGGTTCCCTATTACCAGCTTTCCTGCCCGCTCCTGCGTTATTGTCCTTGCCCCTGGGCTGGTGTGCCCATTAGTCTCGTTTTGTTTTATGGGCCTGTCTAATCTTTGGCTGAAGGGTGAACCTCAGGAGTGACTTCAGTACTGAGCTGAAAGAGTATCCAGGGGTCTTCCCATTTTTTAACACATATTCTTGATCCCATTTTCATGGGGGAACTGGGGGCTCAGCAGAAACAGCTTCCCAAGCTCATCATGGGGAGCCTTACTTGTGAAATCAGACCTGGCTTAGAACAACAGAAATTTATTCTCTCACAGTTCTGGAGGCCGAACTCAAGTCCGAAATCAAGGTGTGGGCAGGGCCACGTTCCCTCCGGAGGCTCTAGGGGAGGATCCTTCTTCATCTCTTCCAGCTTCTGGGGCTCCAGGCATTCCTTGGCTTGTGGCCACATCAGTCCCCTCTCTGCCTCCATCCTCACGTGGCGTGTGCCCTCCATGTGCTGTGTGTCTGTCTTTTCTTATAACAGCACCACTTATACCGGACGGGGACCCACCCCAGTCCAGTGTGACCTCATGTTCACTTACAAGTAATTACATCTGCAAAGACCGTATTTCCAAACATGGTCACGTTCATAGGTACTAGGATTTCAACATATCTTCTGGGGGCACCACTCAATCTGTAACAGTGCTCGATAAACATTTTTGAATTAAATAAACACAGGGTGGAGGCGCAGGGCTGGAACTACTTACAGCTAGCTTACTTTCATGAGCACCCAGTGCAGGGGTCGGCAGATCATGACCCTTGAGCCAATCCGGCCCACCACCTGTTTTTGTAAATAAAGTTTTATTGGCACGCAGCCATGCCCGTTCATTTACATATTGTGTCTGGCTGCTTTTGTCTGCAGGGCAGAGTTGAGCAGTTGCAACAGAGACCGTCTGGCCTGCAATGCCGAAAATATTTACACTCTGGCCCTTTACAGAAAAAGTTTGCCAAACTCTTGGCTAGCGTGTGCTGGGCCCTGTTCCAAGCCCTTTGTATTCACTCAGTTAACCCTCCCAGCATCCCTAGCAGGTTGGGCAAGTGAAGCTCACAGAGGTTAAGAAACGGACCCAGGGCCACACAGAGCTGAGCCAGGATTTGAACCTTGGGCCCTGATGTGTTTCAAGATCTTTTTGTTTCTTTTATGTTTGCTAATTTATCTCATTTTAAAAAACACTACAATGAATGCACGTTCGTTGTAAAAAGGGGGGTAACGTAAAGGTCTATAAACATGGATGGTCAGTGAAGAAGAGGAAGACCGTCAACGGGATAGACTGACACAGTGGCTGCAACAAAGGGCTCAAGCATAGAGACTGTGAGGATGGCGCAGGACCGGGCAGTGTTCCGTTCTGTTCTACACAGGGTCGCTATGAGTCGGAACCAACTGGATGGCACGTAACAACAACCACCACAACATCACATACAGGAAAAGGTGAGCAACATACCCCACCCCCTACCCAGCTCTGGGATGCATCTTGCCGTATCTTTCTCCACAGCTCATCCAAAGCTATCTTCCTTTAAACACACACCTATATTTTTTTACTATTGTGGTAAAATACATATAAAATTTGTCACTTTAACCATACAATTCAAGGCCATTAGTTACATTCACCATCTCGTGCAATCACCACCGCTATTTCTAAAACGTCTTCATCACCCCAAACAGAAACTCTGTACCCATTAAGCCATAACTCCCCATTCCCCCAGCCCCCAGCCCCCAGGAGTCTCTAATCTACTTTCCGTCTCTATTCGTTTGACTATTCTAGATATTTCGTAGACATAAGTGGAGTCATCCAATATCTGTCTTTTGGTTAAACATACATTTATGCTGTGTATTGAGCACCTGCTGAATAGGACCATTTTATAAGAAAACTAAGGAGTTTGGAAGAATCGACTTCTCCTGCCTCACCCCAGACTCCAGTGAGTAGGTGTATTGGGACTGGTGGGCTGCAGTATCCTTATACGGACTTGGGAAGTCCCCATATGGGGTGGTGGTCCTGCCCCTCTCTCGCTCCATGAAGTCCACGTGATAACTTGTGCAGCATGAAGAACTCAAGCTAGACTATGAGGATCCAGCAGGGACCTAGATGCCTCTTTCCCCTGCCCGTGCCTGCTCCCATATGACTTCGTCCAGGCTTCCCCATGCTGCGAGCCCCACACTAGCCCAGCTTGGGCTCGGGACCCAGAGCTCCAGACCATGTGTTCAGCCGCCCACAGGACACCTCCCCTAGACAGCCCTCAAACTCCCCTCATCCTTCCAACCCCACTGATGTTGGCTCAGCCGCCCAGGGGCTCAGGCTGGAGACACAGGGGACCTTGCCTGGCACGGCACCCCTACATCCCATCCGGTGGCAAATCTGTCAGCGCTCACTTCCAAATCCATCCAGAATCCACCTGTTTCATCCCCCACCCCCACTCTCTCCAGCTTCCACTATCTCTGGGGGGAGTGCAGCCCAGCCTCTTCCCTGCCTCCCTTCTTTGCCCTCCTTAATCCAGTCGCCACCTTGCAACTGGAGGGGCCTTTACAAAAAGACACTAGGTTGGTCTCTCTTTCCCTCTAAAGTCTTCAGTGGCTCCCTAGTGCCCTCAGGCAAAGCGAATCTCCCTGCGTTTCTGCCCTCTGTTCCCTCCACCACCCCTCCAGCCTTTAGGACAGTGCGGGCCCCTGCAAGTGTTCCAGCATATCAGCGACGGTTATTCTTGTTATTATCCCTCTTCGGACCTGCCTAGCTCAGTCCGACCTCCGGGCCTTTGCACTGGCGGTTCCCTCTAGCGGGACTCTCTTCTCCCGGATATTCCCACAGAGGGCTCCTCCTGGACATGGAGCTGAAATGTCGGCCCCTGGAGGGGCCTCTCCGACCTCACTGGGTTCCGCACTCCTCTTGCCCCGGGTTTTCTGGTCCACATCAGCGCCCTGATACTTCTGTAAAGGCATTTGCCTGTTGACTGACTTAGTGTCGGTCGCACCCTCTGTATCCGGAGCTGGGGAGGGGCTTGGGGATCGGCGGCAGTGGGGGGAGGTGGCCTGTCGGCGCCGCCCTGGCCCGGAAGGACTCTGGCCAGGCGGCGGGGCAGTGGGACGGCGGGGCGGCGGGAGTGCGCGCAAACGGGGGGCGCTGCAGCGGCGGCGGCGGCCGGCAGGGGGCGCCGCGCCGACACACCGCGCAGGGCGGCGGGAGGGGAGCGGGCGGGGACGCGAGGAAGAGAAGCGCGGCGGCGGCGGCGCGCGCGCCGAGCCCACCCCCCGCGCCGCCGCCGCCCGGACAATAAACAGCTGCGCGCGGGGCGATGCCCGAGCCGGTGCCACCGCCCCCGTGCCCTGCAGCCCCGGCCGCCCGGCCTTAGCCGCCAGGGCTCTGCGGCCCGCACCCGCTGCGGCCCCCCGCGCCCTGCGCGCCGCCCGCCCCCACCCAGCATCGCGGACCCACCCGGATCGCGGCGGGGACATGGAGTGAGTAGGCGCGCGCGGGCCGGAGCCGGGGAGGGCCGACGCTGCTGCGGGGGTCGCGGCCCCCGCGCGGAGAGAGAGGTGGCGAGGGCTCCCGGGACCCCTGCTCAGCCGGGGTGGGGGGGCGGTTGGCGCCGGGCCGCGCCTGCCCCAGGCCTCCGCCCACCCGATCCTGGCGGCCGACGCACTCGTGGGGCGCGGGAGGCAGGGGCTTGAGGCCGGCCCGGGACGCTGGGGAGGGGGACGCCGAGTCTCCCCCCGCGCCCCGCCCGGTGGCTTGCCCTCGCTTGCGCCCCCGGGGCTGCCCGCGGCCCTCGGCCACCTGTGGGCTCCCGAGCCGACATCCTAGGAGATCGAACGACCCCTCCCCAAATGGAACCGCTCGGGCCTGGAGCTGCTCCCCTCCCCCGCCCCAGCCGCCGCTGGCTGCTCCCTGCGCACCAGACGCGAGCGCGGGCCGGTCCTTCCTCTGCCCTCCAAGCTGCGGTGGAGTCCTGAGCCCCTCCTAAGGCCGCGGTCCGGCAGCTTCATGTTGTCCCGAGTTACCGCTTGGGGAGTCGGGGTGGGAGCTCTCCAGGCTTCCCAATTCTGTGGTGTTCAGACGGAGGACCTGGAGTTCTGCAGTGGAGAACTTGAGTCTGAACCCCTCTGGGGGAAAGGGTTCCCGAGATGAGGCCCCAAATGGTGTAGCGAAACGAGCCGCTGGCCCCAGTTTCAAACCCTGGGACCTTCCGGATCCCCAGTGGGCGGCCTTGGTCTGTGTGGGGCTGAGTGAAGAGCTGCGTCCTGGCCCAGGGCCCTTGCATACAGCAGGTGCCCAATGAGTGTGCACGGTCATGTCAGGCACAGGTCCTTTCCTCCGGGGGGCGGGGGTGCCCCACGCCCCTCACTCCCACAGGTGGGTGCTGGGAGGCGGTGGGGTGCATGTGCGTTGGGCAGGGGGTCAGCAGGCAGAAACGCCCACATCTAGGGTCCTGGATTCCTGCCTGCCCACCTTGTGCCGTGGCAAGCTGCTGCCCCCTCTGGGCACAGGTCTCCAGCCCAGCCCGAGGCCCGGATATGGAGGTCCAGCCAGCCCTGCTGGCCAGCCACCCCCTACCCTTCCCACTGGGTGTTTTCCAAGCCGCCAACTTCCCTCCAGGGATTCACCCGTGACCTGCCACACCCTCGGTGGGTGGGAGACGTCCCGATCCTGGGCAAGGCGACACCCATGGCCTCTGCTTTTGAAAATCCAGACAAAGGCCTGCTGCCCACCCCCCCACCCCCACCCCCCTGCAACCGGTCCTGGGAGCCCAGCCAGGGGCTCAGGGGAGACAGGGCCCGGACTTGCCCTGGGCTTGTTTATCTGCTCCCAGGCCCAAGGGGAGCCACTGGGCCTCCTGACAGTGACAGACCAGGTGGGCCTATGTGTGGGTGTGGCCAAGGGGAGGGGGCTGCCTGGGTGGGGGTCTAGGGGGAATGGGGGAAACTGGAGGGAAACTCCAGCCCGGAGCAGAGGAGTGAGGGGACGTTCTGGTTGATCCCCACTTTTTCCTGTCCCCCCACCTTTCTTTGCCACTGGGGTTACTGAGGGGCAAAGAGGGGCAGCCACTGCCCCAGGGTCACACCGCGCAAGGAGGGCTCTGCCCCCATGGACTCAGAGTTATAGGTGAGATGTGTTGTCAGTGCACCCCCATGGGTCATTTGATGGGTTTTCTGGGTGCAGACGTGGGATCTGGTGTAAACCCACTGGAATGGAGAAGGTCTCTGCCAGTTCTCGGAGCTGACAAGGGGCTGGAAGCAGCTCCATCTGGGGCTGCCCGGTCTTTAACACCTGCCACTTGCTGGCTCACTGCCCTTTTCCACGAGGTTAGAGCAGGCTTCAGGCTTGGAGGCAACAATGGCTAGAACATAATCAGTCACCTTGATGCGTTTCCATGGGTTCATTTTTGCTATCAAAACCATGGGAGATGGTTGTGGTTTATGGTGGTGCTGGAAAGTTCCTTTTAAAAATGAATTTAAGAAAGAAGAGGATTTCATGAAAACTAGTGAGTGACGAGCCACTGAAGGGGTGGGGAAATGGCTGATGCTGTGCAGGAAGGACGAGGTCAGGAGGGGGATGGAATAAGGAGACATTCCTGGGGGCTCAGGGGCTGAATCTCTGCTCTGGGGAGGATTTGCTGCATGACCCCGGTGAGACGCTGCCCCTCTGGGGACCTCAGGGTCTGGCTGCTAAAATAACAAGATTTTAACTTGAAGGGAACATTCTGAGGCACCAGGGGCCCCTGTCCTGGGGAGGGCAAGGCTCCAGCCCTTGGGAGAGAGAGTGGGGTGTTAGTTGGACTTCTCACTATCTGAACAGTCAAGACTGTCTGAGATTCCGTCTCTGTCCTCCTGCCTGAAAATGTTCAAGTGAAAGTCTCAGTTGTGTGCTAACTGGGTCCTTAACTCTCACACTTGCTAATCTCTTATTTTAATGAGAGGCTGAGCAAACTCAGATTAAAAGGCAACAGTATCTACTGCTAATTGAACTTAATAACAAGCTTTTATTTCCATTGTATCTGTTTTTTAAATTTTTTTTTTTTACTCCAATGTTTGTGGCAATGGACAGCTGGTTTTTCCAGTCTTGGTAACAAGGTAATGATTCCTTTTAAAACAAGGGGATTTGATTTAAACAGTGAGCAGATTCCAAGGAAAGGAGCATAAAGCTAATGATACACATTTGAGAAATGCAGATGTTATTTCTTAAGAATCATTTAGTGGGTATTTGCTGTACAACAGGCCCTGCTCTGAGTGCTTTATCAGTGTGAACCCCATTAATACTCACGTCAGCCCTATGAGGTAGGGAAACTGAGGCACAGAGGTGAAGTGACATGCCTGAGGCCACACAGCTGGAAGAGGCTGGAGCCGGGATTTGCTCCTGGGCCGGCCAGGCTCTCACCCTCTCAGCTGCCAAGTGGAACTGTGTAGGGTGAGGCAGGGCAGGGCTGGGTGGGGAGTTTTCATACCTTCCTGTGTCCAAGGGGTAGAAGTCTCAGGGGCTCCTGGGTGTCCTGTCATTGCTTTATAGCCTGGCTTGTCAACTGAGCACATAGAAGGTGGCCTTGGCAGGTCCCTGGGGGCATCGGCCATTGTTCCCTTCCTCACCCCAGGTCACCTTCTGTGACTTGATTTGGGGCTGGGGGAGAGACAGAAGAGTCTTGACTCCCATGAGACTTTGGGTGCATCTCTGTCCTTCTCTGTACCTCACGCTTCTCATCTGGCAAGTGGGAACATAGCTCCAGCCCCCTCCCAGGCAAGGCAAGGTCAGGGGAGGGGCGGGTTTTATGGACTGTGGACCCTATAAGTACTACCCAGTAGAGCCGTTCTTGCCCTAGCTCCATGGCAAAGCCCACCGTTAAGGGTCTCAGATTTTGAAGCTGGGAAATGGGTTGATGTTCTTTGAAAACATCACATCCCCTTTTTCTGAGTCTGGGTCCTGTTTCCTACCATCCTAAGAAATATGGATCATTCTCTGTCCAAGAAGTGTTAGCAAACACTCCCTGCTGACCGTCCCAATCCCATGCGGGGGGAGTGGGGTGGGGGTGGGGGAGGGGCTGGGGGAGTCCATGAGGGGTCTTTCTTGTGGGGTGGGGAAGGTTTCCTGGTACATTTCATCATGGACCTTTTCTGCGAAGGCTACTAAAGGGTTTACCTGGCGGGCAGAAGGGCACACCTGGTGGACAGCCTGGCAGATGCAAAGGCTCCAGAGGGGATTGCATTGGGGGAAGGGTGAGCTCTTGGGTTTGTGCTCTTGGGGCCAGATACTGTAGGACCTTGAAGACCAGGCTGGGGAACTATGGAGAGCCACGGATGGTGCCTGAGCAAGGGAGGAGCAAAGGCTGGCATGGGCTCCAGAAAATAGCTCTGGCAGCTGAGGGGTGAGACCAGGCAGGAGCTAACTGAGGCTCAGCCTGGACAGTGACCATGAGGGCAGCTTGGAGAGAGATTCTGGAGCCAGAAGGGGCTGGCCCTGCTGCCTGGGTGAGCTGCAGAACTTGCAGTGGTCAGAGCTGCTCAAGTGGATGGGGCAGGGAGAGACGTCCCTGTCTCTGGACTCCCTAGAAGAAGATGCTGCTGAGGGTCCCTGATTTATATAAATGGAATCAGACAATATGTGCCTTTTGTGCCTGGTTTCTTTCATTGAGTTTTCAGGGTTCATCCACGTAGTAGTGTGTTTCAGAGTTTCATTCCTTTTTATGACTAAATAATATTCCACTGTATGGATGGACTGTGTTTTATTTTGCGACCATCCATTGGTGGACGTTGGGCTGTTTTACATGTTTATTTTTACAGTTGCCTTTGAGACAGCTGGAGCTTGCTCTCTGTTTAATGTGGGGAGTCAGGTTCTGTTTTAGATAAATGTTAAGTTATGAGGGAGTTTTTCTTTTTAAAGGAAGTGATCATAGGACAGGTGGTTCATGGGGGTGGCAAGAGTGTGACAAGGAGGTGGTTGAGATTGGGAGAACCCTGGGGGCAGTAAAAGCTGAGGATGGTTTAGAATGGGGCGGGGAGCCCTCCTCTGAGTGATCCAGCAAGCATTTATTGAGCACCTGCTATGTACCAGGTGATGGGCATATGGCATGTATAAAACACAGCCACTGTCCTTGTGGGGAGACAAGAAACAAAATCAGTAAGATGACTGGGTGTGGGGTGAGGACTATGAGGGATCTGGGGGTGCTGGTTTGGGGGTAAAGCTTCAATTAGGGAGGTCCGAGGAGGCCTGGGAAACCCTGGTGGCATAATGGTTAAGAGCTACAGCTGCTAACCAAAGGGTTGGCAGTTCAAATCCACCAGGTGCTCCCTGGAAACCTTATGGGGCAGTTCTACTCTGTGCTGTAGGGTCGCTATCAGTCAGAATCAGACTGGACTGCAATGGGTTTGGTTTTGTGTTTTTTTAAAGCCGCCTGGGGAGAGGCCTGAGGGCCTGAGGTAGGAGGTGTCAGGGGACAATGCCCCAGCAGGGCACATGGCTGAGGCAAAGGCCCTGAGGCTGGACCAGCCAGTGTGGCTGGAGTGGAGTGAAGGAGCAGAGAGGAGGGAGCCGGTTTCTGCAGCTTTATCTGCCTGAGGCCTGCCTCTGCCTGCAGTGCCCGCCATTCACGCCACACTGCCCCGTCTTGCTGCCAGGGCCCCCGGGGCAGGGTCCAGCTCCTTCTCCTACCCTGCAGGTTAATAGGCAACGAGTTTGCTCCCCTGGGTCTGTGGCCTGCTCAGACCTCTGAGTCCTCCACACCAGAAGGTTCTCAAAGACCTCTTTGCCTTGATCCTTCTAGAATTCTGCATCTGCTCACTTCACAGGAGACAGTGGTGGTCCTGTGGGCCCTGCCTGTGCAGGAGGAGAAATGCTTCCTGATGTGTGTGTGGGTGGGTGGGTGGGGGGACTCTGGAAGGCTTCCTGGAAGTGGTGGCAGTGCTGGAGCTGAGCCTGGAGGTGGAGGAGGGAAATGGGAAGGTGGGGGGCAGAGGGGGTGAGGGTTTGAATGGTAGGCTGAAAGGCAGAGGTTTATATCAAGTGACAGGGAGCAGGGGAGGGAGTCTAGGGTGGGGCGAGGGAGGTGCTGGACTTTGAGGAGACAAAGTGTCCAAGAGAGCCAGGAACTCCCCAGGGTCCCACAGGGAGTTGGGAATGAGTCTGGTGGAATGGGGCATACCCCTCACATGCCCCGCCAGTGGGGGAAGGGCCCTCCTGGACTGCTGCCCTCACCCCTCACCTCTCACCCCCGCGTGACTCTGGTCCCCCTCTTCTGCCAAGGTGACCGTCAGCTGTTTCCTTTCAATTAGCGTAGGAATGTTCCCCGTGCTGGGCTCCGCGCCTGCCCGGAGCCAGGACCCCTCATTCTGGCCAGAGCTGCCCGGGCGTGGACTCTGGAAGGACAAGTGCGACCCCACCCCCACCCCCGCCCTCCCCAGCCCAGCTCGTCCTGCCCGCTGGGTGACCTTGGGCTGGTTGCGTAACCTCTCTGGGCCTTTAAAAAATAACCCCACCCCACTGCCACCCACCTTGCCAAACTGAGGGCTCTGCGCTGGCTCTCGTTGGGCTTGGGCCTCATTAGCTCATCTGCTGGAGCCGGGATTATCTCACGCGCTCGCAGCCGACGCCCTCACCAGTCCTGAGCCGCCCACATCGCGACTCGAGCCCAGATTTTGCTAAGAGCTCGTAAAAATAATCCGGCAACTACACAACGCCTGTGTGAGCTGACGGTGGGCGTGCAGGCGGAGGGCGCGGGCCCTCCATGAGCAGCTTGGGGCTGTTGCCCATTGCGCAGCGCAGCCCCAGAGGCTCAGAGACCCGAGTGATTTGCCGGGCCACACAGCCAGTGAGGTGGCCGCCATCCCGATCTACACCCTCTCCATGGCACTTAGCCAGCACTCAGCTTCTTGGCCCCTGGTGTATGTGATCTGACCTGTGCTCCCCGCAATGAACTCGGAAGTCCTGGAAGACTCTCCCCGCACCAGACCTCAGGGAGACCCTGCATTCCCAAGCTCTGCTTCCCGGGTTCAGATGCCAGCTTCGCCGTTTAGCAACCGTGCCTCAGTTTCCCCATTGATAAAATAGTATAGTCAGCCCACGTGCCTCACAGGACGGTCGGGAGGATGGAAGTTAGCAAAATGCTGTTTACGAATTTCCTGTCTCGGTTTCCTCACCGGTAAAATGGGGCTGATAGCGGACCCACTGCAGGTAGTGAGCGCTTGCGGAGGTGTTCTTGTTTTATTAGGGTTTTATTTTTTATTTTTCAGATTTATTTATGATGTTGAGCATTATCTTTGCTTGGCCTTGGCTACCTTGCGCCAGAGGCGCGTGCAGACCTTTCGCTGATAGAAGCCCCTCCCAGAGCCGGCGCCCCTGAAACCTGGGAGGGAAGCCCCTCCCCCAGACGCAGGGGCAGGGTAGACCCCCTCCCCCTCCCGGCTCCACCCTCTGCAGGCGGCCCCTGAGGCCCGGGCAGGAAGCCCCTCAGCCCCACCCCCCCCAGCACCTGGCCGGGGGCGGGAAATGCTCGGCGCCGGCCCCGCCCCCGCGCGCCGGGCCTCAGCGTTGCCATGGGGACAGCGCAGTTGCCAGGGCGACCGCCTCCCGCGGGCCCCACCATCCATCACCCTGGGCGGCGGCGGCGGCGGCGCCGGCGCCCATGGCGGGGCAGCTCTGGCGCCCCCAGGCTTGGGGAGGGACGCGTTGGGGGGGCGCGTACAGACTGCACCCCTCGATCTGTGACAGGGACACAGACCGGATGGATGGAAATCCTCTCCCTGGGTCCTAGTAGGAGCATAGTCCCCCATGCCTCGCCTCCCGCTGCCCGCCTGACCTTGCCCTGCCCTCGCGCTGCCCCGCAGGGACAGGCCGCTGAGTGAGGACACTGTCGGCCTTGTTGTCTCCGGCCTAGTAAGCCGGCCACACAGCCGTCCCTGTGTCCCTGCATCCGGCCTGAATGGCAACCTGACGCCAGGGTGGGGGACCCCTCACAGGGCGGCTGGCTCCGCTGCCTGGCTTGGCCCTGTGTGCATGGATGTCCCAGCTGCTCGGTGGGCAGTCCTCAGCTCTGCCTCCTTCCCAGTGGGATCTAGGGTCACTGCAGAGCCCGGTAAACGAAGGCCTATGGTGTAGTTCAGGAGCTAGGCCATTATGAATTCAAATCCCTGCTCTGCCACTTTCTAACTGTGTGACTTTGGGCAACAGACTTGCCCTTTTTGGGCCTCAGTGCCCAGCCATAGGAAGACCATACCAGGCAGGGGGGAACAGCAAGTGCAAAGGCCCTGAGGTGGGAACAAGAGCTTGGTGCAGACGAGGCACAAGGAGGGGCCCTGGTGGGTGGGACACAGTGAACAAGGGGCAGAGAGGAGGAGGGTGGAGAAGTGGGTGGGGCTACCCCTCGTGGGGCTCAAGGTTTTATTCATGGGATGATGTGAGCCACAGAGGCTTTAGAGCAGGGGAGTGACCGGTTCTGACTCTCGTTTTGAGACTGCGAGAGGGGGCTGTTGGGGGCCAGGGAGGCAGCAGGGGATGTGAGAGGGGGCTGTTGGGGGCCAGGGAGGCAGCAGGGGATGGTAGAGGCCCGGGCTGGGGTGAGAATGTGGGGCTAGAGGGAAGCGACCAGACTTGGGGGACTCAGGAGCCTGATGGAACTTGGGGATGTGCCTGTGTGGGGAGCACAGAGGGCAGCAACCTGCCTGTGCCCCACAGTCAGACAGGGCAGACCCAGAACTCTAGCTGATCTGGCCCTTCAGGAAAAACCTCCAAACCAGGCTGCTGGATCAAGCCTTTCCTGAACTCCACATAGCCAAACCCAGCTTCCCGGAGAAGGGAGAAGCAGGAGCTACAGGGGGTGCAGCTGGTGCTGCTGGGCCGCAGCGAGGCACAGAGGGAGGCAGGTGCCGCCCACCAGGGAGGGAGGAGCAGGATGGGGTCACCTGGCTGGAGCGTGGGAGCTGGTTGATTTCACAGACCTCAGCGGAGCCAGGAAACCTGAACCCAAGGGGGGCGGGTGAGCGGGCAGGGCACTGCCCTGAGGTCTCCATTCATCCGGGAGCTGCCACCCAGGTGAGGGCTGAGTGGCCTCAGGTTTGCTGTGTGACCTTGAGCCAATGTTCACCCTTCTCTGGACCCCTGACTCTCTGCAGAACCGCAGAGGGGGAAGGGAAGAGGCCACATAACCAGAGTTTAGAACTAGAGGTGTCTGGTCCAACTTATTTGTGCAGATGGGAAAACTGAGGCTCAGAGCAGGATGGGGCTCTTCAGAGGCCATGGTGCGGCTTGGGGGCTGTGAACCACAGGACAGTCTGTAATTTCAGTCCCCGTGAAGATAAGGGGCTCGGGGCAGGAGGGAGAGGCTCGGAAAGTCTGGCTCCCACTGTTGGGTGCCCCCCATCGTGCCTACCAGGCCCTGCCCGCATCAGACTGGGCCTCCTGCCCGTTGACACTGCTCAGAGTGGGCAGCTGGCCCAGGGATTATTCAGGACAGAGAACCAGGAGGCCCCTGGGGGCAGGACCCTCTGCCCCTGCCCCCAACTCTCATCTCCCTGCCTTGAATGGTCACAACAGCCCTGGAGGCGTAAGGCGGTTTCTGCATCCATTGTGGGGAAACTGAGGCCCAAACACATCCCTGCTCCAGGCCTCACTGGTGGGTCTTTCTGAGCACCTACTGTGTGCAGCTTCCCCAGACGGTGGGAAGGGAGGAGTGAGGTTTCAAAGGCCTCCCCTGGATGCCTCCAGCTGGGAGGGGAAGCAGGAGGAGGTGGGGTGTGGGCAGGGGTCTCAGCCATGGTGACCTAGACTGGGGGGTGGCAGAGGGGTGGAGACCACAGGGCTGATTCTGGATCTGCTTTTGGACCGGCAAGGTGGGGGTCTTGGGGGAAGGACAGGGGAGACACAGCAACTCCCAGGTTCTATCCTCAGCAGGAGAGAGAATGGTAGACTGCCTAGCAAAGGCGGCAGGGCTTAGGAGAGCCACTGGGGCTGGGAGCAGGTGTTCTCCAAGTCCCCTCCCCACCGCTGCAGAAGGCCCCTAACCTCGACAGCATGAACCCATCCTTTCAAGCACATCCGGAAACACAGATATTGATTGAGCGCCTACTGCATACCATCCTGAGGCTAAGGCTAAAAGCAGTCTCGGTGGGCTCTTAGAAAATGCTAACTGGATGAGGGAGAGTCTGGGGTTGAATCCTGGCCTTGCTGGTGCTTCCCTGTGTGTCCTGGGGAGACTCTGGGCTGTGGGTAAGCCAGTATGAGAAGCACCGAAGTTCCCAGACAGCATGGTCAACTTTGCAAGCCCAAAGGTTGGGAGGCGTGTCTGGTGGGTTCTTTGTCCCCTGTGGGCCTCTCCCAGGGCTGGAGAATAAGCACTTGGTGGGTGGGAGGTCGAGGAGGGGGCTGTCCTGATATAGTCTCCCAGTCCTGAGCAAGAAGATGATAGACCTCCTCCTAGGACACCTTCACCAGCCTTCTGTGCCTGGTGAACTCCTACACATCCTTCGTGGCCCAGCCTCAATGCCCCCTCCTCCCCAAAGCCCTTCCTGGGCTTCCAGTCGGTGGACTCCTGTCCTGGCTCCCTCAGGCTCTGCCCCACGGGGGTGGCAGGAGGGTTTGCTGACTGAATTAATGAAGTAATACATCTGGAAAGAGGATGGTGCCGCCACTTTACAGAAGGGGAACAGAGGCTCCGTGAGGTGAAATCACTTGCCTACCATTACCCACCTGGAAAGAGGCAATCTGGCTGAAAGCAGGGGTGGGGAGCCTCCCAGGCTTCACCTTGTACTCGCCCCCACTCCCCCAGGGTCCTGGCGACAGAGACCAGCTCACAGCAGGAGCGGCTCCAGGCTATTGCGGTGAGTTTCCCTGCCCTGAGGAGGGTCTGGCCAGTGGAAAGGCTTGGGGGACCTGGGTCTCAGGGTCCACCACGTCCAGCCAGAGGCGCTCGGGCCTGGAGTGGTGAGTTCCAGTTATTTGTTTCGGAAATGTCCTGAGTGTGGGGACCAGGCACATAGAGTTTACATCTTGTCTCCGCGAGGTAAAAATAAATACAAAGACCCTCTAAGTCCATAGAACGTGGACTCTTGACCACTACTGCCCTTTCGTAGGCGGAGAAACTGAGGCTAGCATGTAGAGTGCCTCCCCTGGGTCTTGTCTTGGCTGCCTCAGACCCCGGAAGCACCTCTTGGGGTCTGTGGACCCTCCCTCTGAATGCCGAGGCTGGGCACTGCAGACTGGCTAACAGGCCAGGTGGGTTCAATTTGCAGAAAAGCAGGCTATGATGTGGGTGACACCCAGGTGGGGGTGGGATCTGGGCCCCAGGGGTCCTGACCACCCTCCCTGCCTGCAGGAGAAGAGGAGGAAGCAGGCGGAGATCGAGAACAAGCGCCGGCAGCTGGAGGATGGCCGGAGGCAGCTCCAGCACCTGAAGGTAGGTGAGCGGCCCCCTGCAGACCCCTCTGCCTGGGCTGTGGACTGACCCCAGGCTCAGCTGACTTCTAGGGGAGGGGGAAGGAAGAGGTGACCCTGACCCCAGCCCTGACCCTGACTCTTACCCCAACTCCAACCCTGACCCTGAGCCGCCCCTGACCCCGATCCCTGCCACCCCCAGTCCAAGGCCCTGCGGGAGCGCTGGCTGCTGGAGGGGACACCATCCTCGGCCTCGGAGGGGGATGAGGACATGCGGAAGCAGATGCAGGAGGACGAGCAGAAGGCAAGGCTCCTGGAAGAATCCGTCTCCAGGTGGGGCCAGGCGTGACAACACCCAGGAAATGCGGCCCTTGGGGCCCCAGGCCTTGGGTGGGGTTTGGCCCTTGGGAAGGCCACCTTGCTCCTGGGACAGGGAGAAAGAACCTTGCTTTGTCGTGTGCTTTGCCAGGGGAAGTGCAGGCCTGCTTCCCTTCCATGAGGGAAGCCCAAGCGTGGTAGGATGGGAGCCGGAGGGCCTAACCTAGGCTGGGGGTGGGCTGCCCTGCATGACCCCTGGGCCCAAGGATCCCCCTTCCTCTCTGACACCCCAGTGGAGAAGGTGTGGGAGGGCTGTGGAGTCAGGCGGGTCCAGTCCTGGAGGATGGGAGTTGCCGCACTGGCATCCCTGGGGGCTTCCTGGCGCCAGCCCAGCTGGCGGGCTGGTCCAGGTTCAGCTGTAATGGAGTCCACAGAGCAGAGGCAGCTGGGCCTTCAGGAAGCCCTGGGGAGGGGCCGGGGAGGGGGCTGGGACAAAAGGTCGGGGCTTTCAGCAGGCAGGAGGCCCCGGCTCAGCTCCGGGTGGTGGGGTCAGGGCAGAGGGAAGTGACAACTGAGACTCCCTGCTTGGGCTCCGGAATGTCCCCTCTGGCTGCGGAAGGGGTGGAGAGGTGGGAGGCCTGCCTGAGCCCGGGACACACTGGGCCCCAACACCCAGATGGAGGGCACTGAGGCAGGGGTGCTCCGGCAGGCAGAATCCCCTGCCCCTGCCCAGCCTCGGATGTGATGGGTTTGAAGAAGGTAGTGCAGGGGGTTCAGCTGTGATTTTCCTTCAAGCTAGGGACAGACAAGGTTGAATCTGTGACCTTCTAGTAACACATGGCCAGGGGACGTGGTGGGAGGGGGTATGTAAATACAAGGATATGGAGTTTCCTTGGCCTTTGGGACGAGCTGAATCTTGCCACCTCCCTCGCCTGTTTCCCAACCTGTGAGTCAGGGAGGTGGGAATCCCTTTGGACACCTTAATTCCAGCAAACGTTAAGCACCAAGTGTGTGCCAGGGCCAGTGCTCAGACCCCTGACCCTGGGGAGGGGCTGGTCTGCAGATAGATAGTCAGACACTGATCAGACAGAGAGATGTATGTGGGGAGGTGGTAAGTCAGTGGGAATTACTGGCCATTGGGGGTTACCCTGCCTGGGACACCTCCTACAGGAAGCCCTCCTGGCTGACTACAACCTCGAGCTGTTTTGTGAAGGGACGGGCATCCCCCTCTGTGTCCAGCCTGCCAGCCTGGGCTCACTTTGTTAAAGGGTCTGTTTGCTCCCAGCCTTCCAGCCTTGAAGGAGAATGTCTCCAGCAGGTACTGAGCTGCCTTTTAACACCCCAGCTCCTGCCACAGCCTGGGACGGGTGATGGTACGGTCTGAGATTGAATATCCCGGTGTTGTTTTGGCTGGATTTATTTGTATTGTTACTTCTAATTCTTGGAAAGTGACACGTTTTTTCTAGTTTCCCTGGAGAGAGAAAATTTCCCGTAAAAATAAACGTATTTCATTGGAAATAAGGAGAGTCAGTTGGAAGCAAACTGTGATGTAAACAGTGGCACAGGCAGTAAAGGGGTACCATGGAGCCAGCCGTGGGTTTGAGTCCTGGCTCTGCTACTTGCTGGCTGTGTGAATCTGTCACTGTGCCTCGGTTTCTCCAGTTGTAAAAAGGTGTGATGAGAATATATTGCAGAGACATTAGGAAAAATGAAATTCAAGGAGTTGTTATATGGGAACTGCCAAGGATGGCACCGGTACACAGCAAGTGCTCAATAAGTATCATCACCCCCATGCACCCCATCCCCAGGCTGGAGAAGGAGATTGAGGTGCTGGAGAATGGAGATGCTATCCCAGTCACCAAGGAGAACGCAGCGGCCCCGAGCCCAGCCCGAGCCCCAGCCCGGAGCCCAGCCAAGGAGGAGGACAAGGAGGAGGTAGTAGTCAATTCCCAGCAGGTGAGAGGTGGCTGGGAGGCATTCTAAGAGCACTAGGGAGCCATAGCAGGCTTTTGAGCAGGGCAGGGACATTCTCTGGATGCTATCCAGCAGCAGGCATGCAGGCTGGGAGGCTAGGGCAGCGGAATTTGTCCAACAGGGACTGCACCTGCGAGGTGGCAATGGGGAGGCGGCCTTGCCAGTGAAGGGTGGCAAGGAGGGAGAGAAGAAATGGGGCAGGACCTCTAAGATTCTGGTAGAATTCTGGGAGAGTGGGACAGGGGAGACAGGTACTCTCCGGGCTTCTGCCCTCCAGGGCCCCCTCTGTGCTCCTGAAGATGGGGACCCAGGTCAGCAGGAGGAGAGCGGGGCTCCAGTCCCTCTGACCTCTGTCTTTCTTTCTTTCAGACCCCTGTGGGCACACCCAAAGGTAAGGCTAGTGGAAGAGATGGTCTTGGGGCTGCAGGCAGTCCTCCCCACCCGCTGGTGGCCAAAGAGGGGGTGGCAGGGTGGGGTTGTTAGGTGCACTCGCAGAATCAGTTCCAACTCATAGTGACCCCATGTACAACAGAACAGAACACTGCCCTGTCCTGCACCATCCTCACGACCATTGTTATGTTTGAGCCCATTGTTGCAGCCACTGTGTCAATCCATCTCATTGAGGGTCTGCCCCTTTTTCTCTGACCCTCTACTTTACCAAGCATGATGTCCTTCTCTAGGGACTGGTCCCTCCTGATAACATGTCCAAAGTATGTGAGACATAGTCTCACCATCCTCGCTTCTAAGAAGCATTCTGGCTATACTTCTTCCAAGACAGATTTGTTTATTCTTTTGGCAGTCCACAGTATATTCGATATTCTTCATCAACACCATAATTCAAAGGCGTCAATTTTTCTTCGGTCTTCCTAGTTCATTGTCTAGCTTTTGCACACATGTGAAGCAATTGAAAATACCATGGCTCGGGTCAGGTGCATCTTAGTCCTCAAGGTGACATCTTCGCTTTTGAACATCTTAAAGAGGTCTTTTGCAGCAGGTTTGCCCAGTGCAATACGTCGTTTGATTTCTTGACTGCTGCTTCCATGGGTGTTGATTGTGGATCCAAGTAAAATGAAATCCTTGATAGCGTCAATCTTTTCTCCATTTATCATGATGTTGCTCATTGGTCCAGTTGTGCAGATTTTTGTTCTCTTTATGTTGAGGTGTAATCCATACTGAAGGCTGTGGTCTGTGATCTTCATCAGTAAGTGCTTCAAGTCCTCTTCACTTTCAGCAAACAAGGTTGTGTCATCTGCATATCGCAGGTTGTTAATGAGTCTTCCTCTAATCCTGATGCCCTGTTCTTCTTCATAGAGTCCAGCTTCTCGGATTATTTGCTCAGCATAGAGATTGAATAAGTATGGTGAAAGGATACAACCCTGACGCACACCTTTCCTGACTTTAAACCATGTAGTATCCCCTTGTTCTGTTTGAAGGACTGCCTCTTGGTCTATGTACAGGTTCCACGTGAGCACAATTACATGTTCTGGGATTCTCATTCTTCACAATATTATCCATAATTTGTTATGATCCACACAGTCAAATACTTTTGCATAGTCAATAAAACACAGGTAAATATCTTTCTGGTATTCTCTGCTTTCAGCCAGGATCTATCTGACATCAGCAATGATATCCCTGGTTCCATGTCCTCTTCTGGATCCAGCTTGAATTTCTGGCAGTTCTCTGTCGATGTACTGCAAAACCATTATTTAATTATCTTCAGCAAAATCTCACCTGCATGTGATATTAATGATATTGTTAGTTAATTT